>CM026897.1:44142343-44358823 GCA_015227895.2 Colaptes auratus
CTTTTGTCTCTTGTGGGACGGGGGGAGGGGAAGCAGTGGAATGGCTTACCTAGTGTGACAGGCTTTAAAATCAGCTGCAGTTTTTAAGCAGGAGAGTGAAGAAGTGCAAACAAATCCACAGTCGGGTGTAAAAAGGAAAACAAGAGATTATTCTGAACAAATTTCTTTGGTCAGAGTGTGGGGTATATTCATAGCAATATCTTACATTTCTTCTCATTCCATTCTTTCTGCTGGCATGCACATGTGCTTCGCTGGAAAGAGACCCTTATCAGCTAACTTTGGAGATAAGGATTACTAACTTCTTAAAGATGCATTTAGCTAACTAAAAATCTCCCTAACATTTCTCCTTTTCTCTTTTCTTCTAATTAACCAAAGGAAAAAGGAGAGGGAGAGGTTAGGGGGGAAGCGAGGCAGAGTCAAGGAGGGTTTCCGTGCTGTTTTTCTGATTATAAATACCTATATAATATGGTAAATCCTGTATATTGGTACATATTCATTGCATTTCATTGTAGAGTGTAGTATTGCTTGTTGTCTTGCTGGAGCATGTCCAGAGAAGGGCAACAAAGTTGGTGAGGGGTTTGGAAGACAAGCCCTATGAGGAGAGGCTGAGGGAGCTGGGGTTCCTTAGCCTGGAGAAGAGGAGACTGAGGGGTGACCTTATTGCTCTCTACAACTACCTGAAGGGAGGTTGTAGCCAGGCAGAGGTTGGTCTCTTCTCCCAGGCAGCCAGTACCAGAACAAGAGGACACAGTCTCAGGCTGCGCCAGGGCAGGTTTAGACTGGATCTTAGGAAGAAGTTCTATACCGAGAGAGTGATTGCCCACTGGAATCAGCTGCCTGTGGAAGTGGTGGAGTCACCTTCATTGGAGGTGTTCAAGAAGAGGCTTGATGGGGTGCTTGGTGCCAGGGTTTAGTTTTTTAGTTGTTTAGGTGGGTTGTATTGTACTGTATTGTACTGTATTGTACTGTATTGTATTTAGGGGGGTTGGATTGGTTGATGGGTTGGACGCGATGATCTTGAACGTCTCTTCCAACCTGGTGTATTGTATTGTATTGTATTGTATTGTATTGTATAATACAGCTTTCATTTGCTTCCCCGACTGAGTTAGCTGAGCTTTTAATGTGGGTGGGTTAAACCATCATACCCAGTCTCTGATGAGGGAGATTTTCATGTTGCTTGCTAACCATAAATATCTGTATAATATTGCAAATACTATGTATTTTGTAGATACTCATTTCATTCCATTGTAGAGTGTAGTCTTGCTTGTAAATACAGCTTCCATTTGCTTCTGTCTTAGTTGGTCTGGCAAAGTTAATGGTGGGGGGAAAATTTCAACACACCACAGCAACTTTTATTCTTCCTCTCCCCTTCTCTTCCACTTCCTTTTTTCTTCACTATGTTATTTAAAAAAATCTGGCCATTTTTCCTTCCTACATATTTTGTTTAAGTTAATCAAATTTTCAGTGAGGTAAAATAATTCTGATGGAACCTATGCACTTATGTTCCACAGAAAAAATACCTGTCACTGCTGCATGGACTGGTCTGCTGCCATGTTTCAGTCATATTTGCAATTTCCTCCTGCTGTGACTGTCATTGAGAGTTTCAAGTGGAACATACTTGGAATACTTGTACCAGCTCTATACTTGCAATTCTCCTGCAGGAGTGATGATGAAAGACTTAGTTCCCCAGACCTGTGCAATTAATACTTAAGAATCCATTGTACATTACATCTGTTACAAGATTTTGAGGCTTGCTTCTCTCCGCTTAGCCATAACACCCACTGGAAAAGGTGCAGTTCCAAAAAAAAACCCACCAAAACCACCAAAAAACCCCACCAAACTTTATGTGCTCTTCTACAGAAGCAGTAGATTCTAAGCATTAGCCTGCCAAAGTAAATAATAAATTATACTTAAGGGAAAACCCATTACTGAGCATCAATCATTTAATGTATAATGAATGTATATTTCACTTCCAGTGAAACATTTATAAGGTTACTGAAAATATAACAAGTAATAAAGTGTAGGTGAAATTAAACAGCGATGTATTTGATATTTAAGGGTCCACTGTTGATATATATTTTGTAGAATGTTAAAAAATAAATAAACTACTCTTCCTTCTGACCCCAAAACCCCAGATATCTATTACTTCATACTTGTGAGTAACCAAATGCATTTATTAGGAAGTATTAATAAATAAAATGTTATGTTAACTGTAAATAAGTTGCACCAAAAAAATCCCCCAACCCTCTACTTAGGCATAGATCAAATATTTCTGATAAAGATTGTATATGAAACATATTGGATGTCCATATGCATGTGTGATGAAGAGGATATTAATTTATTAATATGAAATATGAATTGTGTAAATATTATTTTTATTATTATTGAAATTATTAATAGCCAATGAATCACTATTTTATATGCATGTTCTAGTACACGATTGTGAAATACATCCCATAAGTGGTTTAGTATTTATAATTAGGACTCAATTGGAATATTTACAGAATCACTTCCTATTTCTATAACAAAGCGTGCAATTCCACCATGTGTCCACTAGATGGCGACACGATGGGCCACTGCTGGCAGCTAACTACAGAGGTATTACAATGTGTATCAGAGGAAACCCTGCTAGATGCGGGTGCTTCGAACTGAATATTCATGAGTGGAAAGCACATGGAAGTGTGAGGTTAGGTTGCTGGGCTGATTCCTAGGCTATCTGAACAGCAACAGTGGGTGGCAATCCTCCCTCCACGGCAGCGGAGAGGAGATGGAACCTAGGCTAGCTGGTAGGCACGTTCCCATTGCAGGACTCAGGCGGGGTTACACAGGCATGTGAGCCTGCTTTCCAACCTGACACACACAGGGTTGTCTGCTCATCAGTCTGCTGCTTAAGGCTAATGCAGATGTGTGGACTGACAGACTTGGCTAAGTCTCCTCCCTGACAGTTGGGCAGATCTTACCCTCAGGGGTTCAGTCCTCTTGAGACATGGCGGGCCTTCCAGTCGGTGAGGCTGGCAGTACAACACTGGAGTTTCTCAGGCTCAACAAAGGTCCTTTCTCTGGAGATACTCTCAGGGCTGAGGCTCAACAGGCTTGCCTGGATGCTGGTTTCTCATTGTGCAGAGGCTACTAGGTTGCTTACCGTATGTGAGAGAAAAGACTTAATAGCAATGAATTCAACGGCAGAGGCTATGGCATGAGCTTTGTCCTCTCAAGCAAGGAGTGAGAACAAAGTGAAAGAGGGGGCAACATGTTTACCAATTGTGGTAAGATTTATAGGTTCCTTGAGGCTGGATTTGACCAATGGGCACTCTCATAAACAACTGGCTTCAGTCTATAGAAAGCATGAAGCTAGAAATATGCCCATTCTTGGTATTAGCACAAGCATCCCACATGATGGGTGTGTGCAGTGATCCATGCTGTCCTGGCTAATGTCTTGGCCTTTATTTCCCTCATGAAAGAGGGAGAACTTGTCTACATGCTGGGACAAGATTCAATATCTGGGCATGTGCCTTTACCACAGCATGTGGAGAGTTTCTAAATGCTTAGTTAAGAAACTGGTAGTATAAAATTGAATGCATCAATAAAGTTTGACACCCCAGTACAAAAGCAGAGTGAATTAATCGATGGACTAAGCCATCACAGATGTCAAGATCTTTATGAACTTCTACACAAAAATAGAAAATATGATAGCTGCCAGGAGCAGAGCCTACCCTGAAGGCTCAGACAAAGGAGACTTTAAACTGCATTTGTCCATTTCTAAAAAACTAGGTTAGCAAGCTATGAGCTGGAAAACAAAGAAGCAATAGATCAACATTATCATGTAACCACTACAAGATTCACAGCTCTGCAAGACCTATGGGACAGGAGATCAGCAGAAGACTAACTAGCCTTGAATGAGGAGAGAGTCACAGAGATTAGCCCAGAGACACATCATCAGTGCATGCCGAGTGCCTAGTATACAAACCCAGTTGTTCCTCAGTAAGGGATGCACATCCACAGGTGTCCACTGTGTTAATATATTTGAATCCTGTGATGCAGTAGTGTTGTGCCAATGTCAGCCATCTAGTTGTTGGCCTGAATGTCCCAGTCCCCCAGGTCTGGGCTGTGCTACCCTGGGCCATTCTGCAGGTATTGGTCATTGTTGGTGTGGATTGTGTAAGTGTACCTTTAAAACATAAATCTTACAAGAAGAATTTCAATCCACTTACTGGAGCCATCATGCTTAGGAAATTCATGTCTGATCATGTCTCACTGAGCAGCACTCTTTTGCTTATGCAAACATACCACCAACACTCTCAGTGACATCAGCAAAGATTTCATAAAAGCATTACATTCTCCAGAAGAATGTACGTGATGCTATGAGAAACGAGCTCACTGCTGAATTTTAAATACAATCAGTTTATTATAAAATAAAGGCAAAACAGCTCTGGGCACATAGCAGATTAGCTAGAGGCACACCATAACAATACAAGTTGAGCTTATATAGACGTCAAACATACATATCCATAAATATCTCCACAAATCCCTTTACATTTCCCAAGCATGCTCCCACCCCCGCATCAGGGCTGGGACAAAGATTGCATTCTTGACCCAGCAAGTCTTCAGACATCTCCACGCCTCACCTTTCTCTCCCAATACACATCCCACACAACACAGACTACAACCACAAATCAGCCCAAAGATCAAACCCCATGGTCCCCAGCAATTCCCCTTAAGAAAGCCAAATATTACAATTTCTCACAATGTTATTCCTCTATATGGCAGAAGATCACAGTTTCACAGTATCACAGTATCGCTAAGGTTGGGAGAGACCTCAAAGATCATCGAGTCCAACCTGTCACCACAGACCCCACGACTAGACCATGGTACCAAGTGCCATGTCAATCCCCTCTTGAACACCTCCAGGGACGGTGACTCCACCACCTCCCTGGGCAGCACATTCCAATGATGAATGACTCTCTCAGTGAAGAACTTTCTCCTCACCTTAAGCCTAAACTTCCCCGGGGCAGCTTGAGACTGTGTCCCCTTGTTCTGGTGCTGGTTGCTAGAGAGAAGAGGCGAACCCCTTCCTGGCTACAACCACCCTTTATATAGTTGTAGAGAGCAATGAGGTCTCCCCCTGAGCCTCCTCTTCTCCAGGCTAAACAATCCCAGCTCCCTCAGCCTCTCCTCACAGGCCTTGTGCTCAAGGCCTCTCACCAGCCTTGTTGCCCTTCTCTGGACACGTTCAAGTGTCTCAATGTCCTTTTTAAACTGAGGGCCCTAGAACTGGAAACAGCACTCAAGATGTGGCCTAACCAATGCAGAGTACAGGGGCACAATGACCTCCCTGCTCCTGCTGGCCACACTATTCCTAATGCAGGCCAGGATGCCGTTGGCCTTCTTGGCCACCTGGGCACACTGCTGGCTCATGTTCAGGCAGCTGTCAATCAGTACCCCCAGGTCCCTCTCTGTTTGGCATCTCTCCAGCCACTCCGACCCCAGCCTGTAGTTCTGCATGGGGTTGTTGTGGCCAAAGTGCAGCACCCGGTACTTGGACTTGTTGAATGCCATCCCATTGGACTCTGCCCATCTGTCCAGTCAGTCGAGGTCCCTCTGCAGAGCCCTTTCACCCTCTAACTGACCAAAATCTGCTCCTAACTTTGGTCATCTGCAAATTTGCTGATGACTGTCTCAATCCCCTCATCCAGATCGTCAGTGAAGACATTGAAGAGGATGGAGCCCAGCACTGATCCTTTGGGGGATGCCACTGGTGACTGGCTGCCAGCTGGAGGTGGCACCATTCACCACCACTCTCTGGGCCCGGCCCTCCAGCCAGTTCCTAACCCAGTGCAGAGTGTTGCTGTCCAAGCCACAAGCTTGACAGCTTAGCCAGCAGTTTGCTGTGGGGGATGGTGTCAAAGCCCCTGCTGAGGTCCAGGTAGACAACATCCACAGGCCACCCCACATCCACCAGGCGGGTCACCTGATCCTAGAAGGAGATCAGGTTGGTTAGGCAGGACCTGCCCTTCCTAAATCCATGTTGGCTGGACCTGAGCCCAGCCTATGTTTAAAAAGTAGTGGATATTTTTTTTAAAGAAGCAGATTTATTTTCTTAAAGAAGCACTGTTCATAGGTGGATTTGAAGCAGTAAATGTAAGAAAAATCTGTGAGACAAACAAGGAACTTTCTCCTTTTTGCATAAAAGAAAAAAAACATTATTTCATTAATGATACATATGAAACCACTTGAAAATATCTTCTAACTATGTGAATGTTAAATGTGATATAAATAATTCTGTAGTATACAGGGCTCTAGGAGAACCATTGCAAGAGAAGTCACTGTCAGATGTGCCATCAGTAACCGCAGGGGAAGTAACCTCTAACAACTCATTCTTGGCTCAATACAGAACTGAATATATGTTCAGTACAATATAGGGAAAATGATCGCTGTCTCAGTTTTGAACTTACTCTATGAAAAAAAAATTAAGAACATCTTCAGCCTTTCTTGACTGGTAGAATTTTCTGTTGAATGACTTGTGGCAGTCAGTGCCCTATAAGTATTACAGTTTATGATCAAATTAATAAGCTGGTAATATGATAAAATATGAATATGATTTATTAGATATCAGGTTCATTAGCCTGGTCAATGGTAGGTTGATTACATGATAGGATGCTAATAAACAGTGGAATAAGAGTCTAGGAAAACCAGAAACTTGGAATACAGAGAAACACACTGGACACTCTTGTAATGCAAAAACAAATGGCAGTGCCAACTCAGAGCACAGAATCATAGAATCACAGAATCAACAAGGTTGGAAAAGACCTCAAAGATCATCAAGTCCAACCTGTCACACAAGACCCTCATGACTACTAGACTCCAGGGACAGTAACTATACCACCTCCCTGGGCAACACATTCCAATGGCTAACAACTCTCTCTGTGAAGAACTTTCTCCTCACCTCGAGCCTAAACTTCCCCTGGCGCAGCTTGAGATTGTATCCTCTCATTCTGGTCCTAGTTGCCTGGGAGAAGAGGCCAACCCCCTCCTGGCTACAACCACCATTCAGGTAGTTGTAGGCAGCAATAAGGTCTCCCCTGAGCCTCCTCTTCTCCAGGCTAAAGAAACCCAGCTCCCTCAGCCTCTCCTCATAGGGCTTGTGCTCAAGGCCTCTCACCAGCCTCGTTGCCCTTCTCTGGACACGTTCAAGAGTCTCAATGTCCTTCTTAAATTGAGGGGCCCAGAACTGGACGCAATACTCAAGGTGTGGCCTAACCAGTGCTGAGGTGGACCCCCTCAGCATCACAACAGACTTAAGCATCAGGTAAACAGGCTATAAACCTTAGAAACAACCAGGTATATTAGCATAAGTTACAAACTGCTGAGCTGTTGGTAATCAAAATCTTTGCTGGATGAAGCAAGACCTAGGAGTTGTAATTTGTAATCCAAAAGGCAGGGATAAATCAAAAGGTAAATCCCAAATTGGAGGAAGTAAGAGAGAGAGCATGCTGCTGTGGTGGAGATCTGTGACTCAAACATGCTGCTGCTAGAACTAAAGAAGGTAATAGCCCTGAAGACAGGAGCACAATGCAAGTGCTTGTTGGTGCCTCAAACCCATTAACGAACAGGGAGTGGGGTTTCAAATCATCTCCTATAAATTATCTTTTTGAAAACTGAATGGCCCAAAGGCAAATTACTTATTCAAATCTGACCAATGAGTTCAAAATGCTGTATGGTGAGCAAAATGCACACACATTCTCGAATAGGCAACTGCACGTGTCAGAAGCTAACTGTAACATGAGGCACAGGGCTCAGCTGCAACCCCCACCAGGCAGCTTTAATGGTGCCTACCTATTGGCTGCTAGACCTCAACCTGCACCCTGGAACAGGGAGGAAGGAGATAGAGCAGTGGCCAAACAGGTTTAGCTGGTTTGTTAATGCCTCTTCCAGGACATGGTGCAAGGGGGAGAAAGAGGAGGAAGTCCAATTACAGCTAAACGCAGGAAGTTACACATTAAAGTTCGCTATAAATGCACAACTGACACCTAAGAGAGAAGAGTACAGCAGATGGTGGACTGTTACAAACACTCTCCACGCCAATCGAGAGTTTTAAGTATAAGACATTTTATTGTGGGTAAAATAAACAAAAGCAGCACGCTGGGTGGCTGGGAGTCTCCTGCTCCACAACAGCACACATCGAATAAGGTTCCGCTCTCTTCTTTTAAGGTGGAGGTATGTCGCAACCGTAACAGCCTTCCTCATGCATAGAATGCACCCTTCTGGCTGTGCAAGTGTGAGTTCCTGATAGGGATCAACATCCTGGTCTGGAGTCTCTTGTGAGGATGTTGATAGTCTTCCTTATCTTTAACCTTGTTTCTGGCAGGCTCAGTGGGTGTCGAACCAGCTGCCCAACTTCTGTAGATTTCTGCCTAACAAGCTTAAAACTAAGTACATACTGTTCAAAACGGGATGTTACATGGTCTTATCATTGAGTGGCATTGTCTGACTTGATCATGACTCCATCATTGATCATTTATATGGTTAACAAATAATTCATCCCTTTATTTATTACCTGGAGAAAGCCCCACTTCATACACTGTTTGTTTTTCAATGCATTTGCTGGAAATCTAGCCAATACAACTGTTTATCAAAAATATACGGTGACTCTAAGAGAAGACAAGTGTGATGATTATGAATGTGCTTCTTTGTGACACTTCAAAGGAAGAGCAAAACACTGACATTTTGACAAGAATCACTGCAGCACAACCCTGCTCAGGATCAGGTATTCTTTCAGATAAGGAAAGGCAGACATCTGGGAAATTTAATATGAACTATGCTTTTTATAAGGACAGACAGAAGCAAGCAGTTATTCCACACTGTGGTGTTTGGCTTATAAGCAATTCTTGATTTTGCAATAGTAAAAAGCATAAATGTGGAGTCAATATTGTAAAGCAGGAATAAGTGAATGCTGACATGTTTACAGCATACCAGACTGTATTTGGAGGACTTGGTTGTGTTCCAGAATAGCAGATCTTAAAATGAACTCAAATATTATACTAGTAGGGAAGAACTGGGGAAAGTAACGGTGCACACAAAGCAGAGTGAAAAAACAGCTGAGCCGTGCTGATGAACAGCATGTTATAGAGAAAAAGTGAGAGCATACAAATTGCAGAGACTCAGACTCACTGAAGATCTGAAAGGACTGTGATAAGAACAAGTTTTGGTCCTTGAAATCTAACTCTGGTTACAAAGAAAGAACAATCTTGACTACTTATTGCGGGGAAAATAAAAATCAATAGAGAATGGAAAATTATTTATACATATATACCATTGACTAGGAGTGGTTTCATTAATCCTACTCCCAAAAAAAAACCCAGCAGAAGCAGAGAGGAATCTTTAACATCAGGCTTTTAGAATAGAATTAGCAAGGTTGGAAAAGACCTTTGAGATCATTGAAACCAACCTATTACCCAACACCATCTGATCAACTAAACCATGACATCAAGTGCCTCATCCAGTCTCTTTTAAAACACTTTCAGTGATGGTGACTCCACCACCTCCCCAGACAGCTCATTCCAATGGTCAATCACTCTTTTTATGAAGAACTTCTTCCTAACATCCATCCTAAACATTCCTGGCACAGCCTGAGACTGTGTCTTCTTGTTCTGGTACTGGCTGCCTGGGAGATGAGATTAACCCCCACCTGGCTACAACCTCCCTTCAGGTAGCTGTAGAGAGCAATAAGGTCTCTCCTGAGCCTCCTCTTCTCTAGGCTAAACAATCCCAGCTTCCTCAGCCTCTCCTCATAGGGCTTGTGCTCCAAAGACCTCACCAGCTTTGTTGCCCTTCTCTGGACACGTTCAAGTGTCTCTACGTACTTCTTAAATTGAGGGGCCGAGAACTGGACACAGGACTCAAGGTGTGGCGTAGCCAGTGCTGAATGCAGGGGCAGAATGACCTCCCTGCTCCTGCTGGACACACTGTTCCTGATACAGGCAAGGATGCCATTGGCCCTCGTGGCTGCCTGGGCACACTGCTGGCTCATGTTCACCCTGCTATCGACCAGTACTCCCAGGTCCCTTTCTGCCTGGCCGCTCTCCAGCCACTCTGACCCCAGCCTGTAGCACTGCATGGGGTTGTTGTGGCCAATGTGTAGACCCTGGCAATTAGATCTGTAAAATCTCATGCCCTTGGACTCTGCCCATCTGTCCAGCCTGTCAAGGTCCCTCTGCAGAGCTCTCCTACCCTCTAACAGATCAGCTCCTGCCCCCAACTTGGTGTCATCTGCAAATTTACTGATGATGGACTCAATTCCCTTGTCCAGATCATCAATAAAGATATTGAACAGGATGGGGCCCAGCACTGATCCCTGGAGGACACCACTAGTGACTGGCTGCCAGCTGAATGTGGCACCATTCACCACCACTCTCTGGGCTCAGCCCTCCAGCCACTTCCTAACACAGTGCAGAGTTCTGCTGTCCAAGCCAGGGACTGACAGCTTGGCCAGGAGTTTGCTGTGGGGGATAGTGTCAAAGGCCTTGCTGAAGTCCAGGTAGACTACTTCCACAGCCTTCCCCACATCCACCAGGCAGGTCACCTGATCATAGAAAGAGATCAGGTAGGTTAGGCAGAACCTTCCCTTCCTAAATCCATGCTAGCAGGGCCTGATCCCTTGGCCATCCTGTAAGTGCTGTGTGATTGCACTCAAGATGACCTGTTCCATAATCTTGCTTGGCACTGATGTCTGGAATTCCCTAGCTCCTCCCTCTGGCTCTTCTTGCTCATGGGCATCATGTTGGCCATTTTTCAGTCATCTGGGACGTCTCCAGTGAGCCAGGACTGTTGAAAAATGATGGAGAGTGGCTTGGCCAGCTTATCTGCCAGGATTCTCAACACCCTAGGGTGGATCCCATCCAGTCCCATGGACTTGTGGGGATCCAAGTGGATAAGGAGGTCTCTAACTACTTCCTCCTGGATCACCCTGAGGAAATACCTGTATTTTTCAGAGAGGATATTAAACTACCTTTGTACACTGAATGAAAAGCATAAAGAGTTAGAAAGTGAGAGGTTACTACTTGTATCAGAAGATAAGTGAAAATGGAGGTGTAGCCCTGTGTCACCATTTAACATTTTCAGGGCAAAATGCCCACAGGATGGAACTTAAATTAACCCCCTTTCCGCCATCCGTCTTTCCCCTCAAGGAAAAGATAGACAGGGGAAGTAAGGGGTAAACAAAACTACGTGCACAGAATTGGAAATTTAAACAGTAATTTTAATAAATAATAAAAGGTATTTAAAGAAAATGGAAGTACAGAGACATTGAGGGGAGGAATATGTACAAATACACACAAAACCAAATCTCAGATGGCAGTGGATTCCCCCACAACACATGGATATAGTTCCAAACATGTGGAAGCAGGCCTGACCACGTGGCAGCAGAACCCAGCCAGAAAACAGCTCCCCACCAAGCAGGAAGGCAAAAGGGAAGAGAGAGATTGCCAGAACTTCCTGCCCTCCTTAAACAGAGGGATGGCAGGAAAGGAGAGCTAATAATATGACCCGGGGACTCCCTCTAGGGTCAGGTTCCACCTGCCCACCTATTAACCCTTAAATCACAACACCTTGAAACACTATTTATTGCTTTTCTCTTAAACTTCACCATACCTTTTCTCTCCTTAACACCAAGACTGTCCTATATTTTACTTTGAAGCTTCCCATCCTGCTCAAGTGAAACATATAATTTCAGTGCTATCTGTACTGTGCTATTGGGAATAATTATCATGTGCATTAAAACTTCCTAAAGTTGGTGTAGTAGTTTGAACCACATAATATTCCCCACCATCAGAATCATGAATTTATGACTATAGTGTTTACGGCTGTGCAACATTACAGCCTTCGAAAGGAGAGTCTCACTCTTTTTCCATTCCAGTCCTTGAGCAGGAGACTGCCTGTTGCAGGACTTGGACAGGTATTCCTTTCCCTTTTCTTTTTGTTCTCTCGATATACTGATGAAATCTGATATTTATGTAACAGTGGAGTAAAATATTCTGTGTAAATTAACTGAAAACTCTCCTCCTGCCTTTTCTTCCTCCTTTCTTATCTCCTGGTAAGGAAAGAGGAGATGGGAGAGGGACTTAGGGGGAACTAGGGGAGTTTAGCCCTTGCACTAAAGCATTACAACTGTATTCTTTGTTGGCCCACAACAAAGGCTGTGTATGACTAGTTGCTTTGATCATTTGCTTAATTAATCTGTTAATAGTTTGGGATTCAATATTAAACAAAGCCATCATCTGCAGAGGTGACCCGAGATTATGAGTTTGCCCAAGTGTATACATAAATTTCAATAAGCCTTCATTACTTTCCTTTGCTATAAGCTTCACTGTACTGTCATGTCATTAAAATAATGTCTACCTGCCAGATTCACAGTGCCATCTTCCAGGACTGTTCAGTTTCATAATATTACCTCGTACTCTGTCTATGAGTTTAACCTACCAACAGGAACCAGTTAGGCAACATCTTTATGGGACTGATATTCAAGAAATTGCCAAAAAAGTGAAGGGAAAACGTGCATACAGTAGTGCCATTAATGATCGCACTAATGTATTTATTAGTCAGTGTGTAGAGCACAAATGAGAATTGATTTATCTGTCATTATCAGTTCCTCCATCAACTTGATTGTAATGCAAAGCAAAATGTCAGATATGCTAAAGGAAATTAATGCTATCGAATGATGTACAGCTCTCCCACTTTCTCTCCAGTATTTCCTGATACAAAACAACATGACGGTCAAGAATTTGACAGTCCCAGGAGGAAAACTCCAGGATAGCAAGGGTATAGTTTGAAGATTTTGTGTATGACATGGGATAGTAATGACCTCCTAAACAACGCAGGTACTTTTGAAAAAGTTCACTTTATCCTTCTTTTCTGTTCTGAAAGGATATATGCAGGGCTCTTTCTGTGGAGAATAAAGCTAGTAAGAACTGACAACATTCTAAAAATTTTGTTCCAAAGTAATTATTTAAAAATTGTCTGCTGACTTAGTCTCAGAAGGTTGATGATGTCATATTAAACTGGGATATAGTGTGATTGTATCAATATTAATAAGATCAAATGAAGTACCACTGGCTCAAACATAGTTTTGACACCATACAACCTGACTAATAAAATAAAAGCTAATTTTAAAATAATTTGCCTCCTGCAGAACTTAAAATGGATTTTGCTAATGAAAAAACTAGCATGGATTTTTCCTGATAGGTGAAGCAAATGATGTTATGAAAGCATATATATGTTCACTGATATAGTTTATAATCAAATTGATGAGCCAGAAATATGATAAAATATTAATATGATTTATTAGATATAAAAAATTATTTATCTGAGCCAATTTGATCCAGGCTCATTTGCCCGGTCAATGATAGGTTGATTACACACAGTAGAATGCTAATAAGCAATGGAATAACAGTCTAAGAAAGTCAGAAACTTGGAATACAGAGGAACTAACTGGAAACTCTTATAAACATAAACCAAACAACAATACCACCTCTGGTGGCAAGATGGGCCACCTCAGCATCACAACAGACTTAAGCATCAGGTAAACAGGCTATAAACCTTAGAAACAACCAGGTATATTAGCATAAGTTACAAACTGCTGAGCTGTTGGTAATCAAAATCTTTGCTGGATGAAGCTATACTCTGAGGCAGGGATAATCCAAAAGGTATGTGAGAAATTGTTTTTAATATTTGGCTTTTGTGAGGGGAATTGCTGCAGACCGTGAGGTTCGATCTTTGGGCTGATTGGTTGGTCGTGGTCTTTATTGTGTGGGGTTCAATCCTTGTGTATTGGGAGAGAAAGGTGAGGCAGTCTGAAGACTGGCCAGGTCAAAAGTGTAGGTTTTGTCCCAGCCCTGATGGAGAAGGGTGGGAATGTACTGGGGAAAGGTATGAATATGTATGTTTGACGTCTGTATAAGTTCAACTTGTGTTGCTATGATGCGACTCTAGCAAACCTGCTATGCACCCAGCGCTGCTTTGCCTTTATTTTATGATAAACTGATTGTATTTAAAATTTATCAGTGAGCTCGTTTCTCACAATTTCGTGACCTGACATGATTACCCTGTCTGCAATGGCTTTCGGGACCCTTCAGAAGGGGGAGCACCCCTGCTGATTTTGGCGGCCCGGAAGGAGGACCCTAGAAGCTGCTCAGAACACAGGTAGAGGATGCAGCGAATATTATAAGATAAAGGCAAGGGAAGGAGCTCCTGGTTGCCGCAGTCACCTATAATTCTAGTGCACATGTTTCAGGCAAGAAAAGGGCTGTAAGTATGGTTTGGTTGGGTGGGAATTGAGGTTGGTGCGTGTGTGCATGGGCCCATGAGGGACTTGGCTGGTGAATGGTTGGGAAGAATGGACCTCGGGAAAATGGGGCAGAGGTCAGATAGAGACCAGCCCCGGGAAACATGGGAGCAACAAGGGTACCCAGGGATATATCCCTGGACAGTCCTCTGGGGTTACAATTAGCATATTGGAGGCACAATACGCAGGATAAGGATAAGGCAAAAATTATAATGGAGGAAGGGCCTAGAGAGAAAATTAGATTGTGGGAAAGTTGGGCATTTGAAATGAGATTGCCCAAGGAGAAAAGAGATCTTAAGGTTTTTGAGGATATAATATTAAGCTTATGTAAGGAAGGAAAGAGAGTGAAACCACTTTATACAAGTGGGACTTCAAGAAGAAATGTTAAAATGTTTAGTAGATCCAGGAGCTGATCATGGGGTCGGCTGTGGGATGCCCTGCCACCAGCAGGGCTGACCCAGGACAAGGCAGAGCTGAACCACGGCCTGGCATGGCTGGAGAAGAAATGGGAGTGCGGCCGTTGCTACAGGAGCTGGAGCAGCTCCAGGTGGGCCTGGAGCAGGGCCGCGGCTGCAGCGCTGCAGAGCTGCAGGGGCTGGAGAGGGCTCGCAGGGTGGCCAAGGAGGGCAGGCAGGGGATGCGTGGAAAGCTGCCGGAGCTGCATGGCCACTATCAGCGTTTGCACCAGCATCTGCGGTAGGTGGAGCAGGATCAGGGTGCAGTGGGCGAAGATCTGGCACAGACATGGGCGGAGTAGGAGCTGCTGCGGGGGGGGAGCTGCAGCGGCTGAGCCATGCCCACCAGGGACTGGCCAAGGATCAGGCCCAGGAGGTGGCCAGGCTCAGGTCAGAGAAGGAGGGTTACTTGTGTTACCAAGCCTAGAGGGGTATGTGGAGAGCAAGTTTTAGGGGTAAAGGGGGGAAGGGTTTAAAGTCCTGCTAGTTAAGGATGTTAAATTGGAGACAGAAACTAAAATTGTGCTAGGGTATATCTTGGTAGTACCGAGTGCAAGACGTAATTTACTAGGGAGAGATAGCTTAATTGGATATAAGGGTAGTTCGGGAAGAGGGGCAGATGATGGTCAGAATATTACAGTTAAACATTAAGGATGAGGCAGAGATTAACCCAGAAGTCTGGGGCAGGGAAGAAAATAGAGGGGGTTTAGGTGTAGATAACCTGTTGACCTCAGGAGAAGGGGCAGTTGAAGTTGGGAGGAAGGGGGATTGTGTCTCTTCAAGCCCTAAAATAAAGATTATTGGGATATTATAGATTGTGGATTGAGGGATATAGTCAGTTTTTATCTGAAGAATTAGTGAGTGTGATGTATGAAGTAATAATTCGTGTCAATCAGATGATTGGTATAAGCTCTGAGATGGGAGGGAATCCAAGGGGGAAAAAAAAAGAAAGAGCTAGAAGCAGGGAATTACAGCATATATGTATATAGTTGGTGGTTAAGCTTAAGCGTTTGTATTGTGAAAGGTTTAAACAATTGCTATATGTGGAAGAACAGCTATGCATAACAGTGGGGGATGGTGACTTCATTTGGACAGGGGAAGACAAGGGATTACTGTTCCAGTTTTGAGCTTCTCTTCCCTGAGTATACGGTGGGAGGATGGAGTGCTGACTCAAGAATGGAGAGGGTCATGTAAGCCAGTAGCATCCGAGGCTGGCCGGTGTGTATTCAAGCAGTGGCAGCCACAGCACTAAATGGTGGATGTCTTCCTGTTAAATTCTGGTTTACAAAGAGCTCCTGCTGTGCTGGCTCCAGATGCCTCCCCTGCACTGCCTCTGCATGTGTCCATCAGGAGTTGGGACTTGCACCTGAGGCTGTGGCACTGAGTTTCTGTGAAGAGCCAGCAGCTCAGTGAGCAGGTTAATGCAGAGCTTCTAAAAGCTGATCAGCAGAGCACTCTGCTGCAGCCCATGCTGTGCTGTCTTGGAGCAGCAGAGTAAGGTGCAGTCAGATGTAGAATTTATTTCTTTGAGGCTGGCTGAGCTGTTCGGTGTGCTGGGTGTGTGTGCGAATGCTGTGTTTCCGCTTGCAGAGCCGCGGGCACCAGCCCAGGGCTTTGGTGGGCTTAAGGCAGAGTGTCCTCGCCACATGTGCAGAGCAGGCCTTGGGAGGGTGAGGCGAACTGTGCCGGGCCCCCTGCCCGTGCTGGGGCTACTGCTGCTGGGGGCCCTGCCAGGGTTCTGGATGCTGCTGCTGCGGTGGGAAACAGTGGCGCTGCTGGAGCCGCAGCTGTGCCTGCCAGGGGCTCGGTGGGTCTGGAGCCACTCGCCAGAGGAATGGGGTGAGCCCGACGGCAGTGGGCAGGGAGCTTTCCTGGCGCTGCTGGTGGTGTCAGGGGCGGGCTGGGAGGAATGGGGCAGCCCAGAGCGGTTGGGTGTGGTCGGGTCTCCGCTGCTGGCTTCTCTCCAGTGGAGCATGGCATCTTCTGGTGACCTGGAGGTGCAGGTGTCACTGGGCTTCAAGCTGGAGCGAGATAACTCTGGGCCAGATGGGAGCCGGGCCTGGGTGCGCTATGGCATCAGCCCGGAGCAGGTCCAGGGTGACCACCTAGCCGGGGGGGCTGGGCATGCAGGAGGGGCTGCCGCCCATGGTGATGGCACTGGTAGAGGCCTGTGGCAGCAGCAGCGGGAGCTGGTGCAGGAGGATTTGCATGGTTCACTCTGGGCTGAGGGCACCATGGTCAGTCTGACATGCTGGGTGGACAGCCTGACCGCCGTGGTGGCCCCCATGCCATGAGGCGCTGAGGCGAGCGGCGGTTGCAGCCGCTGTCGTTGTGTGAGCTAAGTGGGCTGCCGCCAGAGCAGCTGGTGGAGCTGGTGCAATGGAGTGAATGCCATGGAAGGCTTGCAGTTGGATTCCAGTTGCACAACCAAAGGTCAATGGAGCTTGTGTTTAACTTCCTTTTGTAGTTTTCTCTCCAGGTGTTTTTTTTATTCATCTATGTTCTTCATGTTAAAGCACCAAAAACTGTGTTCAGGTAGTGAGACCACAGAGACTGCAGTACAGACAGCCGAGAAAGGATGGACGCATGCAACCAGAGCTAAAGGACCAGTGGATCCACCCACTGAATGGACTGTGGTACCCCAAATGGAGGACATAAAGATGGTCATGAGATGAGTTCCAGTATCAGAATAGGAGTGGTAATGGTACTTGCCTAAAAACCTCACAAACTAGAAGCAGGTCAGGGTTCGAAATTGGTACAACCTCCCTGGACAAGGGAAGGGGACATGGTCCGAGCAGAGCATTGATGGGGTTTGAAGGAGGCAAGACCGGGTAGACCTCTGTAATTGTCATGAAGAAGATCTAGAACCATGGCTGTGGGCAGCAACCCAATAGGCCATGTGAGTGGAGTTGTGAGTCAAACCAGACTCCTAATTCCCAGGATTAACCACTCGGAGGGAGAAAGTTGTCACCCAGACATTGGTATGTATACCATACCCACTCACTGTTTATGGTACCTATTAAAGTAAAAGAGGAAATATTTTCAGGCAAGGAACATCAGTTGTTATCCCATTTCCTTTTACCAGAAAGTTGAAATTAGAGTCTTTGTTTGTAACAGAATTGTTGCCCATGTATGCAACTGTTCCGGCCCCATGTTTGAAACAGGTGGAAAAAAATGGATCCTCTTGGGAAGATTTCTTAGGTTATTATGGCTCAAGCCAATTGTAGTAGAAAGAAGGGGAGGGATTGTGAGAAATTGTTTTTAATATTCGGCTTTTTTGCAAGGGGAATTGCTGCAGACCGTGAGGTTCAATCTTTGGGCTGATTGGTTGGTCGGGTCTTTATTGTGTGGGGTGCAATCCTTGTGTATTGGAAGGGGAAGGTGAGGCACGATGTGTCTGAAGACTGGCCAGGTCAAAAGTGTAGGTTTTGTCCCAGCCCTGATGGAGAAGGGTGGGAATGTACTGGGGAAAGGTATGAATATGTATGTTTGACATCTATATAAGTTCAACTTGTGTTGTTATGGTGTGCCTCTAGCAAACCTGCTATGTGCCCAGCGCTGTTTTGCCTTTATTTTATGATAAACTGCTTGTATTTAAAATTTAGCAGTGAGCTCGTTTCTCGCAGGTAGAATCCAAAAATTAGAGGAAGTGAGAGAGAGGGAGAGCACTCTGTTGAGGTGGAGATCTGTGACTCAAACATGATGGTGCCAGGACAAAAGAAGCTAATTGCCCTGAAGACGGGAGCAGGAATTTGGTGCTTCTTGCTGTCTTGAATGCCATTAACAAACAGGGGTGTGGGCTCTCAAATCATCCCCTATCAGTTTCCATTTTGAAAACTGGACAGCCTAATGACGCATTAGCTATTCAAATCCCTCCAATCAGTTCAAAATGTTGTCTGGCAGGCAAAACTGCACACGCCTTCTCAAACAGCCCCTGACACGTGCAGTTGCCTCTCTGAAACGTGAAGCACGGGGTCCAGCTTCCACCCCCCACCCCCCAAGGCAACGTTAACAGCACCTGCCTATTGGCTCCTCAACCTCAAACATGCACCCTGCAATGGGAAGGGAGGAGAAAGGGCAGTGGCCAAACAGGTTTAGCTGGTTTTGTTAATGCGTCTTCCAGGACATTCACAACGGTAAAACAAAATATCCAATAAACCTGTAAGTAATTGCAAATGATTTTGAACGTTGTCTATCAGTGTTTATATACAAGGGTTTTCTACTGTCCACTAAACAAAACAAAGCATATATTGTTTATACAGTAAAATGGTCATTAACAGTTGTAGTTTTCCAATGATCAGTGATACTATCCAAATCCATGAAAGACAACAGTTCTGGTGTGTGTGGGGGGGCAGCGTTCTGCTAGTTGTTAGGTGGAGGTGGAAGTAATCATTCAAAGAATTATAGTTTCATAGTTTCATAATTTCAGTCAGGGTTGGAAGGGACCACAAGGATCATCTAGTTCCAACCCCCCTGCCGGGGGCAGGGACACTCTACACTAGATCAGGATGGCCAGAGCCTCATCCAGCCTGGTCTTAAACACTTCCAGGGACGGGGCCTCAACCACCTCCCTGGATAACCCATTCCAGGGCCTCACCACCCTCATGGTGAAGAACTTCCTCCTCACATCCAGCCTGAATCTCTCCAGCTTCATTCCATTCCCCCTAGTCCAATCACTACCTGATAGCCTGACAAGTCCCTCCCCAGCCTTCTTGGAGGCCCCCTTCAGATACTGGAAGGCCACAATGAGGTCACCTCGGAGACTTCTCTTCTTCAGGCTGAACAGCCCCAACTCCCTCAGTCTGTCCTCATAGGAGAGGGGCTCCAGAACTGGACGCAGTACTCCAGGTGGGGTCTCACCAGAGCTGAGTAGAGGGGGAGAATCTCCTCCCTTGACCTGCTGGCCACACTTCTCTTGATGCAGCCCAGGATCTGATTGGCTTTCCGGGCTGCAAGTGCACATTGAGAGCTCATGTTGAGCTTCTCGTCCACCAGCACCCCCAAGTCTCTCTCCTCTGGGCTACTCTCCAGCCAGTCCCTGCCCAGCCTGGATTTGTGCCTGGGATTGCCTCGACCCAGATGCAGGACCCTGCACTTGGTCTTGTTGAACCTCATGAGGTTGGCTTGTGCCCACCTCTCCAGCCTCTCAAGGTCCCTCTGGATGGCATCCCTTCCCTCCAGCCTGTCTGCTGCACCACACAGCTTGGTGTCATCAGCCACTGTCCATGTCACCCACAAAGATGTTGAACAAGACAGGTCCCAGGACTGATCCCTGAGGGACTCCCCTTGTCATTGGCCTCCACTGGGACATGGAGCCATTGACAGCTACTCTTTGGGTGCAGCCACCAAGCCAGTTCTTTATCCATCTAGTGGTCCACCCCATCAAACCCATGTGTCATCAGCTTGGAGACCAGGATGTGGTGCGGGACAGTGTTGAAGTCTTTGCTCAGGTCCAGGTAAATGACATCAGTTGCTCGCCCCTCATCTATTAATGTTGTGACCTGTTCATAGAAGGCCACCAGGTTTGTCAGGCAGGATTTGCCCTTGGCAAAGCCATGCTGACTGCTCCCAATCACCTCCTCACTATTCTTCTGAGTCAGTAGTGCCTCCAGGAGGATCTGCTCCATGATCTTTCCGGGCACAGAGGTGAGACTGACTGGCCTGTAGTTTCCCTGGTTCCTCCTTCTTACCCTTTTTGAAAATGGGAGCAATGTTTGCTCTTTTCCAGTCTGTGGGGAGTTCCCCAGTCTGCCATGACTTTTGGAATAGAATAGAGAGGGGCTTAGCAACCTCATCTGCCAGTTCTCTCAGCACCCGTGGGTGTATCCCGTCGGGTCCCATGGACTTGAACACTTTCAGGTTCTTCAGGTGATCATGAACCTGAGCTTCACTTATGATGGGCAGTTCTTCCTCCCCGTCCCTGGCATCATCTTCCATGACACCTGGAGTGTGGCTGGAGGCCCTTGCAGTGAAGACTGAGGTAAAGAAGTTATTGAGAACCTCAGCCTTTTCCACATCACTTGTGACTAATTCACCAGTTTCCTTTCTGAAGGGGCCCACCCCTTCCCTACTCTTCTTCATGCCATTACTATACCTGTAGAAGTTCTTAGTGCTCCCTTTAACCTCCCTGTCTAGATTCAATTTGAACTCTGCTTTGGCTTTCCTAACCAGGCCTCTTGCTGCTCGGGCAGCTTCCTTATACACCCCCTGTTATATCTGTCCTTCCCTCCATTTCCTGTAGAGTTTCTGCATCTAGTACAGATCCTTAACCTGACTATGCTTGCACAGAATACTAATTAAACTGCATGTAGAAACATCCAGTTGCACAGAAGTCTTTTCAAAATTATGTCTTCATTTACTTTGATCATATTTTTAGATAAGATTTTTATTACAAAAAGGAATTGCTGGGAACTGAACCAGACAATCTATGAGATACCTTTGAGAATATCTTTGAAGGACAAAAGGGCAAAATCTATTTACTTCTAAGTATTAGTAAGTTTTACAGGTGGCTTCTCCATTAGAAGTGCACAAAGCTGACACAGGTAGCAAAATACACACTATATACCATGTGTCACAAATATATTTTGTTTTAAATCCACAAAATATCATCATAAGATGAAAAGCAAAGATTCAGGATTTGGTTTTTACCAAAAGCAAGAATTTACCATAATTAAGAACTACTTGATGAGCTGTAACAACTGGAGTTCCCCAGGGGTCTGTCCTGTGGCCCACGATGCTCTCCTTCTTCTCTAGATGACAAGATTGAAAGTACCCTTACCCTTACCAAGTTTGCTGTTGAGACCGAACTGGGTGGTGAGGTGGTCAGAAAAGATAGCCATCCTGCAGAAAGACCTGGACAGGATGAAAGAGCAAGCTATGAAGAACTGCATGAAGTTTAACAAAAGCAAGTGCTAAGTACTCTACCTGGGATTACATAACCAGAGTAGCCAGAATGTGAGGCTTGGCAAGAGTCTTGCTGAAAGGAATCTGCTTTTGCTGCTTTTGACAGCAAACCAAATATCATCAGAAGTGTGCCACTGCAGTAACAAAGACACATCAGATCTGGAGCTGCATCTCTAGAGACAATACTATCACAGAGTGAGGCATGATCATCCCACTCTTCTCAGTGCTTTACATACCATGCCTGGAGCACTATGTCCAGCTTTGGTTTTCACAGTTCAAGAAAAATGCTGACAGACAGGAGATGGTTCAAAGGAGGATCACGAAGTTAATTAAAGTATTTGAGAACCTGCCCTTGAGGAAAGACTGAAAAAGTGAAGCCTTTTCTCTGGGGTAAAGTGATGGCTCACGGTTGACCTCATCACAGTATTCAAGTACTCCTTTCGCAATGATCCATATGAGCAATACAAGGGGTAATGCGTACAGGGTACCCTTGGAGAAGCTTCATCATGTGGTAAGAAAGAAATTTTTTACAGAAAAAACAGTAATTCACTGGAACAACGTCCCCAGGGATGTAGTAGAGTCCCTGTAAATTCAGGTTTTCCAGATGGATTGAAAAAATGCTGAATATTCTAATAAGTGATCCCTTTCCTGTGAAAGGTTGGACCAGATAATTCAAAATTCCTTCAAACCTAGACTATTCTATGATTACTATGATTTTGTGAATCTTTCACAACCAGATTTGAACATTTTAGTCCACAAGATTTCCTCTCAGGTAGTCATTAAATAAAATATGACAGTTTAAAGCACATTAAAATGAAACAACACCTAAAAAGTTGTGGCTGCTGAAGTCCATCAAGAATTTCTTCACAAAATTTTGCAGATCATTTATACTAGGATAAAGTAGAAGAGACACTTACACATTGTGAGATCCCTGTCTGAGTTGGGAGGCATAACTGATAGCCCAGAGATGACAGAGAACAACTTTCTGAACAGCCTTTCATCTTTGAATGTGGCCACTTCTCTGCAGCTTCAAAACAAATGAGCAGGCTGTTCTAATGGAGTGCTTTGTACTGAAGCAGACTGGTCATACCTTTACACAGCCAAGGGCAACTATTTTTCTTTTGCTCCCATCTTCCTGTTACCTGAACGTGTGATGTTTTCTTTTCATCATATCTCCAGACTACATTTCTGACCTGTGTCTTCTATACCCCCAACACAGGAGACAAGTGGTTATCTTTGGAGCTGAAATTGTAGTCCTGTCCTTTGTTGTTAGAATGTCTAATTTTTGGTGTTAGTATCTTCAAGCCTAAGCTAAAGTCTTCTGTCTCTGACACTGCAGATTTAAACATTTGGAAGATGCCTTATGGCTAGTGAGTACCAATTGCAAGATATGAATTAAGAGTTGAGTCTGCTGCCTTAGAGGTATCTTCTCGCCTTTCAGCTACTGAGGATTAGAATTGATGGACATAAATCATTGGCTGATTTAATTGTATGGGGAAAATAGGAAACTGACAGAGGAGACCATCAAATTAGGGACTGAAAGAATTGTAATTATAAGAAATGCATACAAAGTCTGATTCCATTTCTAAGATCACCTTTTTACTCACACTCAAACATTTTGCTTCTCTAAATATCTTTTTATGATAAGTTTGAAAGGTTTGCTGGCATTACAATTTAGTTTATTGTACTCTGGGTTAGATAAATATCTTCTTGAAATTATGTGCTTTTTATCATGAGAAATGTGACTTTCAGAACTGTTGCTTCCTCTGCTGGAAAAAGAAATAGTGCTCTGAATGATTTCCAAAGAGATTTAGAAGGGGCAAATTTGAACTTGAATTACAATCCTTGCAAAACAATGCACACAATAAGTATACTATACATCTATAGAACTTACACTTCACTGGGTAGTTTTAAAATAATGAAGTTTAGACAGTAGATTCCCTGAGAGATGTCTCAGTTCAGAGTGTCCTATATTTTGTATATACTCATTGCATTCCATTATTGCTTGTAAAATACAGCTTCATCTCTTCAAGTCGTAAAGGTGTGGCAAATATGCAGACAATAAAACTAAAGGGATTTTTTATTTACACTTTTTCTCTTGCCACCCAAACCTCTAAATAAAGATACTTTTTAAAAGGTTTGGCTATTTTAAAAACTCCTCCCTACCTACCTCTCTCCCTCTCTCTCTCTTCCTAAATTCCTGAATTCCTTCTTTCCTGAATTCGTTCTTCATCTTTACACGTTGTATCGTTTTCTATCTCTTTCTTGTCTTTTCCTGTATTTTCCATTCTTTGCATCTTTTCATCAGTTACATAATAAATTTCAGCTATACAGTGATTAAGACCCTCCACAATGATAGCTCCAGTGAAAGTCAGCTGTAACTGAAATGAGATTTCAGCAATAACTTGCTTTGATTTTTAAGTGCATAATCTTTATGATTTGTTATAAATTAATAAATAAACTATTCTAGACACAAACACTAATCTATAAATATCTGTGTATACACACACAAACTTCATATACATGTATAGGGAAACTATCCAGACTGAAAAAAAAATCACAAACATGCTTGAATCTGATCAGGTTTCATAATGAAGAAATGAGATACAAATAAAAGAGGAAAGTAAAAGTATACCAAAGTAGTCATTAAGGAACCACCAAAGCTCAAGGCAAGTACAGTTTGAAGCATCATATACATCCATTGTATCAACCAGCATTTGGTCCAGCTTGATAAAGCAGTAGGAGAAAATCATGCTAATATACCAATCAATGTACCTCATGTTTTCATAGGATCATAGGATGTTAGGGGTTGGAAGGGACCTTAGAAGGGACCTGCCAGAGCAGGACCATACAATCTAGAACAAGTCACACAGGAACACATCCAGTTGGGCTGTGAAAGTCTCCAAAGATGGAGACTCCACAACCTCCCTGAGTAGCCTGTTCCAGGGCTCTGCAACTCTCACAATGAAGAAGTTCCTCCTCATGTTGAGATGCAACCTCCTGTGCCATTGCCCCTTGTCCTATGACAGGGTGCAACAGAGAAGAGACTGTCCCCTCCCTCTTGACACTCAGCCCTCAGATGTTTATGAACATTTATTAAATCCCCTCTCTGTCTTCTCTTCTCCAGACCAAAAACCCCCAAGCTCTCAGCCTCTCCTCACAGGGCACATGCTCCAGTCCCTTAATCATCCTTGAAACTCTCTGTTGGACTCTCTCCAGTAGATCCTTGTCCCTGTGGTTAAAGGCAATGTATAAAAGATACAAGTGTCTCTACAGAGAATATACAGGATATTCTTGGCTAAGCATAGCTTCTTTATTTCACATCTATGCCTATGAAAGTATCTCTTTATTGAAATGAGTCTTCATGGGGTAACCCTATTCTTTGAAAATGATAATCATCTGCCAGTGTATCCTGTAGAAATAACACTTGTGTGCTTAGAGAAAGTCCTTCAAACTAGCAGCAAGGCTTCTGTTAATAGTTTCTTTAAGCAATTTTAATGTTTTTTTTCACTGTTGCTGGAACTAATGGTAATATATACCAGTAGTCGTTTGCTTTAGATACTACATTTGTCCTGGATAATGATGATGTGAAAAGGGATGAAAGCTTCTTGACATCATTCATTTTCATTATGATCTGTTTGTTTCATATTGGTTTATACAATAAAAATACAATACAATACACCAGGTTGGAAGAGACCTTCAAGATCATCGCGTCCAACCTATCAACCACTCCAACCCACCCAAACAACTAAACCATGGCACCAAGCACCCCATCAAGTCTCCTCCTGAACACCTCCAATGATGGCGACTCCACCACCTCCACGGGCAGCCCATTCCAATGGGCAATCACTCTCTCTGTATAGAACTTCTTCCTAACATCCAGCCTAACATCCAGCCTAATATTAAGTCATTCTATCAACAAAAATTTCTTTTGATGCAGTTCATAGTAACAGCCTAAGGTTAAACAGCCTTCCCCTGGCATCAGGACTTGCTCCCTTAAAAAAAAGGAGGAGGGTAATTGTTATTGGTGATTCCCTCCTGAGGGGAACAGAGGGCCCCATATGTAGGCCAGACCCTACTCACAGGGACCTTTGTTGCCTCCCAGGAGCTCAAGTTAACGATGTTACCAGAAGGCTGCCTAGTCTGGTGCAGCCCTCTGACTACTATCCCTTAATAGTTACACAGTTAGGGAATGATGATGTTGCAACCAGAACTCCCAGGGCTATCAAAAATGACTTCAGGGCCCTGAGAGATCTGGTTGAGGGGTCAGGGGCACAAATAATTTTTTCATCAATACCCTTAGTTGCAGGAGGGAATACCAGAAGGAACAGGTCAGCAGCTATAGTCAACAAGTGGCTTAGAGGCTGGTGCAGTCAAAAGAATTTTGGGTTTTTCGATCTTGGAGAACTTTCTACTGCAGCAGGTCAGCTGGCAACAGATGGAGTACATCTGTCCCAGAGGAGGGAGAAGATCAGAGTGTACGAGAATGGCCTATCCCTCAAAAGGAAAAAGATTCTAGGAAGGGAATTGGCAGATCTCATTGATAGGGTGTTGAACTAGATTTAAAGGGGGAAGGGGCTGAAACCAATCCCCCCAGACAGAAGTCTGAGGGTTGTAAGCTGGAGTCAGGGGTGAAAACAGCAGCCCAGCTGGAAGTGCATGTACACTACTGCACAAAGTATGGGCAATAAACAAGAGGAGCTGGAAGCCTTGATGCAGCAGGAAAGTTATGATACAGTTGACATCACAGAGATGTGGTGGGACAACTCACATGACTGGAGCACTGCAATTGATGGCTACAGGCTCTTCAGGAGAGACAGGCAAGGAAGAAGGGGTGGAGGGGTGGCCCTGTACATCAGGGAGGCACCAGATGTCACTGAGCTGGAGATCAGGGATGATCAGGTTGAGTGTTTGTGAGTGAGATTTAGAGGGAAGACCAGCAGGGCAGACATAGTATCATAGTATCATAGTTTCAGGCAGGGTTGGAAGGGACCACAAGGATCATCTAGTTCCAACCCCCCTGCCATGGGCAGGGACACTCTACACTAGATCAGGATGGCCAGAGCCTCATCCAGCCTGGTCTTACACACCTCCAGGGACAGGGCCTCAACCACCTCCCTGGACAACCCATTCCAGGGCTTCACCACTCTCATAGTGAAGAACTTCCTCCTCATGTCCAGCCTGAATCTCCCCACCTCCAGCTTCATTCCATTCCCCCTAGTCCCACCTGATATCCTGAGAAGTCCCTCCCCAGCCCTCTTGCATCCTGGTTGGAGTCTGTTGTAGACAGTCATTCTATAGGCAGCTTAAGGCTGTCTCAAGATCTCCTGACCTTGTTCTCATGGGCGACTTCAACCTGCCTAAAATCTGCTGGGATCTCAACACAGCAGAGAGGAGGCAGTCTAGGAGGTTCTTAGAGTGCATGGAGGATAGCTTCTTATCCCAGGTGCTGCGCGAGCCTACCAGGGGTAGGGCTATGCTTGACCTCCTCTTCACCAATAGGAAGGGCTGGTGGGTGATGTGGTGGTCGGAGGGTGTCTAGGGTCCAGTGACCACGAGATAATTGAATTTTCAGTATTCAGTCAAGCTAAGAGGGGCAGCAAGAAGACCTCCACTCTGGACTTCTGGAGGGCGGACTTCAGCTTACTCAAGGAACTCAGAAGATTCTTTGGGAAACAGCCCTTAAAAACACAGGGGTCCAGGAGAGCTGGACCTGCTTCAAGGAAGAACTCTTGAAGGTGCAGGAACAGGCTGTGCCAATGTGCCGGAAGATGAGCCGCTGGGGCAGACGGCCAGCCTGGATGGGCAATGAACTTCTAAAAGAACTAAGGGGAAAAAAGAGGGTGTATCATCTTTGGAAGAAAGGGGAGGCAACCCATAGAATGTTTAAGGATGTTGCTAGGTCTTGTAGGAAGAAAATTAGGGAGGCAAAAGCATATTTGGAGCACAGACTGGCCTCTGCTGTGAAGGACAACAAAAAGTCCTTCTATAAATATATTAATAGCAAGAGGAAGGGCAAGGACAACCTCCACTCCTTGGTGGGCACAGAGGGGAATATTTTAACAAAAGATGAGGAAAAGGCAGAGGTACTTAACACCTTCTTTGCCTCAATTTTTACTAGCAGGACAGAATGTCTTCCAGACAGCTGGCCTGCAGAGCTGGCAGAAGGAGCCAGGGAGCAGCATAGTACCCCTCTGTTCCAGGAGAGGGGGCTAGTTAGAGATCTCCTCAGCTGCTTGGATCCCCACTAGTCCATGGGGCCAGATGAAGTCCATCCTAGGGTGCTGAGAGAGCTGGCAGATGAGCTGTCCAAGCCACTCTCCATCATTTTTCAACAGTCCTGGCTCACTGGAGAGGTCCCAGATGACTGGAAGCTGGCCAGCGTGGTGCCCATCCACAAGAAGGGCTGGTTGGACGAGCCAGGGAATTATAAGCCAGTCAGTGTGACCTCAGTGCTAGGCAAGATTATGGAACAGGTCATCTTGAGTGCGATCACACAGCACTTACAGGATGGCCAGGGCTCAGGCCCAGCCAGCATGGATTTAGGAAGGGCAGGTCCTGCCTGACCAACCTGATCTCCTTCTAGAATCAGGTGACCTGCCTGGTGGATGTGGGGAGGCCTGTGGATGTAGTCTACCTGGACCTCAGCAAGGCCTTTGACACTGTCCCCCACAGCAAACTCCTGGCCAAGCTGTCGGCTCATGGCTTGGACAGGAGCACACTGTGTTGGGTTAGGAACTGGCTGGAGGCCTGAGCCCAGAGAGTGGTGGTGAATGGTGCCACATCCAGCTGCTGGCCAGTCACTATGGTGTGCCCCAAGGATCAGTGCTGGGCCCCATGCTCTTCAACATCTTTATTGGTGATCTGGATGAGTCCATCATTAGTAAATTTGCAGATGACACCATGCTGGGGGCAGGAGTTGATCTGCTGGAGGGTAGAGAGGCTTTGCAGAGGGACCTTGACAGGCTGGACAGATGGGCAGAAACCAACGGCATGAGATTGAACACATTCCAAGTGCCAGGTTCTGCACATTGGCCACAACAACCCCATGCAGTGCTACAGGCTGGGGTCTGAGTGACTGGAGAGAGGCCAGGCAGAAAGGGACCTAGGGATGCTGGTCAATGGTAGGCTGAATATGAGCCTGCAGTGTGCCCAGGCAGCCAGGGGGGCCAATGGCATCCTGGCTTGCATCAGGAACAGTGTGGCCATCAGGAGCAGGGAGGTCATTCTGCCCCTGTACACTGCACTGGTTAGGCCAGACCTTGAGTCCTGTGTCCAGTTCTGGGCCCCTCAGTTTAGGAAGGATGTTGGCTTGATGGAACGTGTCCAGGGACAGGCAACAAAGTTGGTGAGGGGCTTGGAACACCAGCCCTATAAGCAGAGACTGAGGGAGCTGGGATTGCTTAGCCTGGAGAGGAGGAAACTCAGGGTGACCTTATTGCTCTCTACAACTACCTGAAAGGAGGTTGTAGACAGGCAGGGGTTGGTCTCTTCTCCCAGGCAGCCAGTACCAGAACAAGAGGACACAGTCTCAGGCTGTGCCAGGGGAGGTTTAGTCTGGAGGTTAGGAGGAAGTTCTATACAGAGAGAGTGATTGCCCATTGGAATGGGCTGCCTGGTTAGGTGGTGGAGTCACCATCATTGGAGTTGTTCAGAAGGAGACTTGATAGGGTGCTTGGTTGCATGGTTTAGTTCATTATATGGTGTTGCATGATAGGTAGGACACAATGATTTTGAAGGTCTCTTCCAACCTGGTTTATTCTAAATCTTCTAAATCTTCTAAACTGGACTTGCTTTCAAATGTTTCTGTTAAAAATTACTAAACGTTACTATTGCTAACTTCACATATAGGGTGTTCTTAGGAATTTAGCTGAATCAGACCTTGAGTCATCTGATCTATACTTCTCATCTTCACTCACTACCCCTCTGATTTGATGTAAGAAAGAATCCAGCATTCTAGCAAAGGGCTAATGATGAAGTTGCTCTAGATAGCATGTGTCACTGGTGACAGACCTTGTGAGATGGTACCATATTTTTGGTTTGCATTACTTTATTTCTGTGCAATCTTAAGTGTTGGGTTCCACTGCAAAATAATTGTGATGCTCCTGGTTGATATTGCCACAATTTCCTTGTCTTAATTTTTGGGATAGTATGATTAATTATTTATATAATAATTAATTATTTTATTTGTGACTTTCTCAGGATGTATTATTCCTTTTTTGGACTGTTTTGAGGTATTAGGGCATAATATGAATACAATTCCACAATATTAGCTAGGAATGAGGAATTTGGTAATTCAATGTAATCTGCTTTTTCTTTGACCCAGTTGTGACTGTTTTAAGCTGTGCCTTCAAGGAAAGGACTTGCTATTGAACATTCTAGCTGAATGTTTTGGTGTAAAAAGGAAAACAAAGATAATTCTAAATAAATTTCATTGGTAGATCAGCAGGAATGTAGCTTTAAGGATTTTAGTTTCAGTTCAGTCTGTTCGGCTGTTTTCTGTGCTGTGCAGTTTCTTTCTTCTGTTCCTGGTGGTACTGACCTTGGACTAATGAGATAAGAAACTAATTCTTTTCTTCCCTTAACAACTGCTTTGAACTAACAGAATTTCCCTTAGTATGCATTTCCTCTCTAATCCTTTTTGAAAAAAGGAGGAAGGGGGAAAGGGAGTTTTGGGGGGAAACCTCCATTGAGAGGGCGTTTTCTGTGTTACCTTCTTTCCTGTATATTTTTGTATATACTGTAAATACTGTATATTTTGTATATATTAATTGCATTTCATTCTGCTTGTAAAAATATAGCCCTTTCCGTTTGCTTCTCTGACTGAGTTAGCTGTGGTTTGTGTGGCGGGGTGTCTTGGTCCGGAGAGGGAAAGAGACTCAGTTCTTATTAATATTCCTGTGTTGTGAAATGAGAGGCACAAACGAGGCCAAAATATCAACAGCTAGACTATTACATAAATAAAGTGGATGGACATAAATAAAGTGGAGAGAGATAAAATAGAGAGAGAAGAGAGAAGAGGAAAGGAATTATATTACCACACCCCTCACCCCCCAAGACAGTTTGAGTCTGTGGAGGAAAGGTGCTGCAGGAGATGTTGGGTCTGTAGAGAAATGGTGCTGCAGGAGATGTTGGTTCTGTAGAGGAAGGGTGCTGAGGCTTTTGCTGTAGAAGGGATGTGGTCCTCTGAGCAGCTTCTTCAGCTCCATGAGTTGCAGTAGGTGGAACTTAGGGCACGGAGAGAGGGTTTTCAGAGTCCAAGATCCGTTGTGTTGGCCCCGTGATGTTTCCAGCATGTGGTGCCGTCTGCTTTCTTCTGCATTTTGCTTCTGCAATTTTCTTCTACTAAGCCAGTAGTTGCTCCAGTCTTTTATACAGGTTTTTAGTCCTTAGACAAGTGTCCAGGTGTTGTTCCCCGGGATATCGTTCTGGGAAATCATCCTTAGGTAAGTGTCCAGGTATCGCTCCCCAGGAAATCTTTCTGTGTATTCATGTGCGTTTGGGCAGCCGTCTGGATGGAGGGGGAGAGGCCTCCACCTCCTCCTTCTCCATCTACCTACCCACACACACATTACACATCAGGAAACAGGTGGTGAATCCATTGTCTCACCATCCTCCCTTTCCAGGGCACTTGATGGGTGGAAATGATCTTGTCCTGAAGGTGTGATGGCTGGGCCCTTGGGCCATTGTTGTAGGCCAGCTGCAGTCCAGTGAGCAATGTTATCTTTGCACCTTCCAGTCCTTCCAGTAGCTCTGCCCAATGCACATCAGCTATTGTCTGGGCAAGTAGCAAGTGATTTTATCTTTGTTGAGTCACACCAGGAGAGACAAGCTTTAGTCTCTCACAGGGGAAAAGAATTGAACTTCTCTCACTACCATACCAGTGAACAGCCCTAACATATAGCAGTAGAAGTTATGACTTAGTGGTCTCATGTACAGGAAATTTAAACTATGAAATCAAATCATAGGAGTTTTTTCTCTGTAATGTTCTTTACAGTTGAGGTTTTCATAGAATCTCAGTTCTGTCTTGCAGTTTTAGATTTAGGAGCTCAGTAAACAGCTAAAATCTACCTACTTGATAGAATATTCATAAAAGGTTATTACTACCAAATTGGCTAAAAATATTGCAGAAGGAAATGAATGGAAAAGTAATATACTTATTAAGATACATGCCTGTACCAAATAAATTCTTTGTGATTGGAAAATGAGAAGTACAAACTAATTAAATAAATAATAATAAACTAATAAAAATTAAAAGTAATAAAAAGATAATATAATGAAATATAATAATTATATCCTTATATAAATTATATTAATTTATTATAAACTAATTATTATATTATATTATAAAAAATAAAAACTAATACAAATAAACTAATAAAATGCCCATATTTGTCAAAGACACATTGCTAAATTTCTGATAGTAGCAAAGGTGAATTAAAAAAAAACCCACTTTGCATATACATATACAAGCCTTATATGGATAAGAAAATTATAACAGTATTATCATCAAGAATCTTCTGATAATTGGAAAACAGAATAACACAAATTGTTTTCCAATATGAAAGAGAACAGACACTGACAACTACATAGCTCACTTATAAACACTGAATTTTATACCTCAAATATTCTAGATCTCATGCAGATCCTAATTCATAGTACTGATCTTCCCGAAACCTATACTTTGACATTCTTACTAATTGTACCTGAATTGATGCACAAGCCAAATTATTAGCTTAATAGATTTGTGGTTCCCCAGCTGTGGAAAATATTACCATTAACGGGTACAAGCTTTTTAGGAAGGATAGGCAGGGAAGGAGAGGAGGAGCTGTTGCCCTCTATGTCAATAACCATCTGGAATCAGCAGAACTCCACCTGGGAGGGAGGATGAGATGGTTGAGAGTGTATGGGTTAGAATTAAAGGCAAGACAGGGGAAGGAGATATTACTGTAGGGGTCTCCTACAGGCCACCTGACCAGCAGAACCAAGCAGATGAGGCCCTCCACAGGCAAATAGAAGCTGCTTCCAGGTCACAAGCCCTGGTCCTCATGGGTGATTTCAACCACCCTGACATCTGCTGGAAGGACAACACAGCAAGGCACCAGCAATCCAGGATGTTCCTGGACTGCATAGAAGACAACTTCCTCCTCCAAATGGTAGAGGAGCCAACAAGAAAAGGTGCTATGCTGGACCTTGTTCTCCCCAACAGGGAAGGGCTGGTAACCAATGTGAGGCTCAGAGACAGCCTTGGCTGCAGTGATCATGAAGCAGTTGAATTTCATATCCTCAGGGCAATCAGGAGGACCTATTCTAAGCTTAGGACCCTAGACTTTAGGTGTGCAGACTTCAATAGCTTCAGGAATCTGCTAGCCAAAGTGTCATGGGACGAAGCCCTGGAGGGAAAGAGGGACCCAGGACAGCTGGTCAGTATTCAAGGACCACCTCCTCTGTGTCCAGGCGCTATGTATACCAACAAAGAGAAAAGCAGGGAAGAACGCTAGGAGGCCTGCCTGGATGAAAAAGGAGCTGCTAGACACATTATTACTTAATAAGAAACTCTACGGGGGAAGTGGAGGGAATGACAGCTAGGGGGTATATAAGGAAGCTGCTCGAGCAGCAAGAGGCCTGGTTAGGAAAGCCAAAGCAGAGTTCAAATTGAATCTAGACAGGGAGGTTAAAGGGAGCACTAAGAACTTCTACAGGTATATTAATGGCATGAAGAAGAGTAGGGAAGGTGTGGGCCCCCTCAGAAAGGAAAGTGGTGAATTAGTCACAAGTGATGTGGAAAAGGCTGAGGTACTCAATAACTTCTTTTCCTCAGTCTTCACTGCAAGGGCCTCCAGCCACACTCCTGGTGTCACGGAAGACGATGCCAGGGACGGGGAGGAAGAACTGCCCATCATAAGTGAAGCTCAGGTTCGTGATCACCTGAAGAACCTGAAAGTGTTCAAGTCCATGGGACCCGACGGGATACACCCCACGGGTGCTGAGAGAACTGGCAGATGAGGTTGCTAAGCCCCTCTCTATTCTATTCCAAAAGTCATGGCAGACTGGGGAAGTCCCCACAGACTGGAAAAGGGCAAACATTGCTCCCATTTTCAAAAAGGGTAAGAAGGAGGAACCAGGGAACTACAGGCCAGTCAGTCTCACCTCTGTGCCCAGAAAGATCATGGAGCAGATCCTCCTGGAGGCACTACTGACTCAGAAGAATAGTGAAGAGGTGATTGGGAGCAGTCAGCATGGCTTTGCCAAGGGCAAATCCTGGCTGACAAACCTGGTGGCCTTCTATGAACAGGTCACAACATTAATAGATGAGGGGCGAGCAACTGATGTCGTTTACCTGGACCTGAGCAAAGCCTTTGACACTGTCCCACACCACATCCTGGTCTCCAAGCTGGTGCACACAGGTTTGATGGGTGGACCACTAGATGGATAAAGAACTGGCTTGATGGCCACACCCAAAGAGTGGCTGTCAACGGGTCCATGTCCCAGTGGAGGCCAGTGACAAGTGGAGTCCCTCAGGGATCAGTCCTGGGACCAGTCTTGTTCAACATCTTTGTGGGTGACATGGACAGTGGCATCGAGTGCACCCTCAGCAAGTTTGCTGATGACACCAAGCTGTGTGGTGCAGCAGACAGGCTGGATGGAAGGGATGCCATCCAGAGGGACCTTGAGCGGCTGGAGAGGTGGGCACAAGCCAACCTCATGAGTTTCAACAAGACCAAGTGCAGGGTCCTGCATCTGGGTCGAGGCAATCCCTGGCACAAATCCAGGCTGGGCAGGGACTGTCTGGGGAGCAGCCCAGAGGAGAGAGACTTGGGGGTGCTGGTGGACGAGAAGCTCAACATGAGCTCTCAATGTGCACTTGCAGCCCAGAAAGCCAATCAGATCCTGGGCTGCATCAAGAGAAGTGTTGCCAGCAGGTCAAGGGAGGGGATTCTCCCCCTCTACTCAGCTCTGGTGAGACCCCACCTGGAGTACTGCGTCCAGTTCTGGAGCCCCTATTACAAGAGGGATCTGGAGGTGCTGGAAGGTGTCCAGAGAAGGGCCACGAGGATGATCAGAGGACTGGAGCACCTCTCCTATGAGGACAGACTGAAGGAGTTGGGGCTGTTCAGCCTGAAGAAGAGAAGGCTCTGAGGTGACCTCATTGTGGCCTTCCAGTGTCTGAAGGGGGCCTCCAAGAAGGCTGGGGAGGGACTTGTCAGGCTATCAGGTAGTGATAGGACTAGGGGGAATGGAATGAAGCTGGAGGTGGGGAGATTCAGGCTGGATGTGAGGAGGAAGTTCTTCACCTTGAGGGTGGTGAGGCCCTGGAATGGGTTGTCCAGGGAGGTGGTTGAGGCCCCGTCCCTTGAGGTGTTTAAGACCAGGCTGGATGAGGCTCTGTCCAGCCTGATCTAGGGTAGAGTGTCCCTGCCCATGGCAGGGGGGTTGGAACTAGATGATCCTTGTGGTCCTTTCCAACCCTAAATGAAACTATGAAACTATGAAACTATGAAACTATGATAGTTTTCCATGTGCAGACAATCAAAAGTCAGAAGTATTAAATCTAAGGCCACATGTGACATCCTTCATCCTAACATCCTTCATATTTTTTGTGAGAATGTTGCTTGATTATATATATTGATTTTAAACCTGTTTTTAAACATATACAAAGTTCATGTTGGAGTAACAAATCATTAAAATATGGTTTGAAACATATAACTGAGTTAACTATTGTATAAGTTTACTGAGGACAACAAAACTCATTGCTAAAGTAACCTAATATTTTTTCTCTGTTTCAATTGCCAATTACAAAATAAATAAATGTAGAAGTACTACAGATTTGATAAATTTAGTCTCAACAAAACACCTGCTGTAGTGCCACTTGAAAAAAAAATGTTAGTAAGAAAGAAATCGGTGTGCTGCTGATTGGACTAAGAATTTGGTAAGTACTAGACAGATGTATATTAGTTTGCTAGAGAAAATATCAACTGTATACAATTTTGGTATAATTTTTTTCAGACTGATAGACTAAAATAAATAAATCAGTATTTTGATGTGTTTGGAAAAAAACACATCAAAGACAGAAATTCTTAACTCTTTCAAAAGATTATAAGATTATAAGCCTATCCAGTCTTCAGGCATATGCCTATACTAATGGAATCAGAAACAAGTGCACAAAGTGTGCTGTTCCAGGAAAACCACATCTTGGACAATAGCAGACTGCCTGAAGACATTAATTCAAAGAGAGGTTCAGTTTCTCCTTTAGTCAACTACCCTGCAGTTGCCTCCAAAACAGATGGAAGCTATTGCATTATAAAAGGCAAACTCCAATCAATTAAAATTACTTGTCTCAGCAGAGGATTAAGCATCTCATGAAAGCATAACTTCCATCTGAGGAAACTCTCATTTTGTATGCACTTACCAGAGCAGTAACAGTTGAAATATAAACCACCAATTGCACACTACTGAGCAAACCTGCTTTGTTTCTCAGTCTTGCTTGATGCAGCTGAATCTTGCACTTACATTTTGGTTTAGCTTGCTCTAGAAATATACCCAGGATATAAAACTGGTCATAAAAGCCTTCTATTTAGCTAAAGGATTTTTCTTGTTGCTTAGAATAAGGGTACAATGCTAACTTAAACTTACAAAGATTTGTCCTGATCTTCAAGCTGTATAGCTATTTAAACCAGTTCTGAGTTTGACCTATCATAACATATCTGATAATCTCCCTCTCCAATATGAAAGCAGACATTCAGAGAAGAAAGGATTTATATTTTTTATAGGTTGTCATCTTTCTTTTGTAGATACATGCTTCTGGTCTAGGGTTGATATTCAGGAAATCAATGTGCTGAAAACCACTCTGTTTCAGTGAGATAGTGCTGCTCCAAATGTCTTTTAAACAAGCTGGGGGCTTTTTGGTTGTTTTGTTCTGTTTTGGGGTGGTGGTGGTGCTTTTGTTCTGTGGGGCTGTTTTTTGTTTTTGTTTTTTGTTTTTTTTTAGAAACTATTGCATGACTTCTTACTGTTAAAAACTGTTGAAAGTTCTTTAGGAAATCAAAACAAATAAAATATACACAAATACACAGCTTGTGAGCTTTCTTAAAATCAGACATGAGGGGACTGAGAATTCTCATTTAAGAAGGCTTTAGTTTCCTCAATGGTTTTATGTGCCTCTAAAAAGTTCAAATCTATCCTTAGAACAATTAGACTTACAATTCACATTTAATAGAATCAATTTTTTTCTAAGAAAATTTATTCTTTAGTCATTTGCAAAGTTCTGAAATCAAGCCAATTCTCTGATGTGTGTGAAAACATTAAAAAATCTGTAGTGTATCATATCAAATAGACATAACTTCATAAGGTTTGATTTCATAGGTTAAAAAAGCCTGTGTGGTAGGGTGAGAAAGTTCCCCCCAACACACACAAAGAAAGAAACCACAGCTAGCTCAGTCGGAAAAGCAGATGAAAGCTATATTTACAGGCAGAAATGGAATGCAATGAATATGTACACAAATATACAATATTTACAATATATACAGAAATACACAGCAATGAACATAATGCAGAAAAAGCTTTCTCCCTCCAGCTGGCCAGGGGTGTTCCCTGAACCCCCCCCCCTCTCTCCCTCCCTACCTCCCCTTTTTTCCCAAAAAGGGTTAGAAAGAGAGAGAAAGGCAATTAAGGAAGAAAAATTCTGTTAGCTCAAAGCGAATGCAAGAATTAGTTTTCTTATCTGGTTAGCTTTGTTAACCAAGGTCACTCCTGCTTCAGAAAGAGAGAAGCCGTCCAGCCCACAGGACAGAGAAGCACAGACTGAACTAATAGAACCCAAACTTAAAATTGCATTCTACAATCTACCAATGAAATTAGTTTAGACTATCTTGTTTTTGTTCAAATATCAAAAACATTCAGCCAGAGTGTTCAGCAACTGTCTCTTTCTTAAAGGCATAGCCTAAACCGGTCACAGCCTGGTAAAGGCTAAGCCTTGTTTTAGCCATTCTTGCTTAATAACTTCCATAGCCTTTTCATTGTGATTTATAATAGGCTTCCAGTTACATGCAAAATTCCCATATTTATTTGAAGAGGTAAATGACAATGTCAGAAGTCTTAGATCAGTGTGACAGACTGTCATGGGTTGAGTTGAATCTGATTCTGATATTCAGAATATTCAGGGCTGCTGTCATGCCCACTTCACAGTGAAAGTCCTGGCTGGAGCAAAGTATCATGGAGCTTGAAGTTCATATTGTACCATCAGAGGCTTTCTATTCCAACTGCAGTCTTCAGTTTCCAGGCTTGAGGTGTTGGTCTCTTATTTTTCCACTTGATGGGCTGTGGGTTTGAGGGTGAAGGTAGGTCACTGACTTCTGCTGCTTTTTTCCTGCATCTTTAGCAGTGCATTACAATTCCTTATCTCAGCCCAGGGTTTTTGTTTCTTTTTTTTTTTTACTTTTCCTCCTGTCAGTGCATTCCTTTTTCATTCAGAATATTTGATACACATGCTAAATGTAATTATATGTTTTGGTTTTTACTGAAAATCTTGGGAAGAGAGCACCATTTCTACATTCCAGTCACTAGTTTTGAATTATCACTCAAAATAAGGGTTGCTAAAATAAAAACTGCAAAAACTTGTTTTATTAATGTAATAATGACTAATTATTTATTTCCAGTCCAAGTTTTCTTTATTCTATGATTCTGTGATTCTAAAAGGATCAGAAACAACACTAAGCAAAACTTTTCACATATGTAGGACTTAATTTGCTAAACAATTCAGGTAAAGGTAAAGAACAACCAAGAGCAAGATGATGAAAAGCATTCTAATTAGGCCTTAATCCTTAATCCTCTTCATGGTCTGTTATCAGATGTTACAATATGTAAAAGGAGTGTGCTGGCTGAAGAGTGAGCACTTTTTGAACTACGCATCCTCACATACTGATTTCCATGTCCCTGCTAAACTATTTACTGACGGAATACTCAAGACTAGTGAAAGATGAAAACTTTTCTATTTCTAGAAGGGCTAAAAAGATGATTCTTTGCAAGAAGAACTTGCAAAGTTCTTGGCAGAAGAACTGCAGGTTTTGACATAAAATACTGCTTTTTCATAGAATCATAGAATTACAGAATCATAGAATCAATAAGGTTGGAAGAGACCTCAAAGATCATGAAGTCCAACCTATCACCCAACACTTTATGACTAACTAAACCATGGCTTCAAGTACCAAGTCCAATCGCCTCTTGAACACCTCCAGGGATGGTGACTCCATGACCTCCCTGGGAAGCACACTCCAATACCAAACAACTCTTTCAGTGAAGAACTTTCTCTTCACCTCGAGCCTAAACTTCCTCTGGTGCAGCTTGAGACTGTGTCCTCTTGATCTGTTGCTGTCTGCCTGGGAGAAGAGACCAATCCTCACCTGCCTACCACCTCCCTTCACCCTCTATTCCAAGTGCCAGGTTCCAGCACTTTCTGCAGCTAGCAGCCTGGATACCTGCATGCTTGTGTGCCAGCTCTGTCTGGGTACCTGTTGTCTTTCTAATAGCCTTGGACCTAGCCGTTTCCATGGCTGGATATCTTTAGGTAGGTGAAATTAAGTTTGTGGGGTTTTATTGTTTGTTGTAAAAAATATATATTCCACTTTACTACTAAATTTTATCCGAGCTACTACAGAGGTTTCTGAACTCTGTTGGCTGACCCAGCACATGCTGATAGCAGCAATCCAGACAGAAGACAGCTCTCTAGCTAAAATGGTGTCACGTGGCTCAGCCTTGCCGTGTTTCCATTTCCCATGGCTGACATCACAATCTTGAGCAAGCACACGAGAAGATGACCCTGCCAGTCCTCACTGTCTGACGAGGTCTTCCTGTCCCAAAAGGCCCCCAGAAGAAACTAAAACAGAGACCTCTAAGCTCAAGCATGCTGGTCCCAGTGCCAGTCCCAAGGCAGCTCTCTAGTCAAAATGGGGTTTAATATATAGATATTAAAATATATTAAATATATTATAATCTTGAAAATGTCTTTTATACAATTCCTGTTTAAAAAGGGCTGCTGTCAGGCTGCTAAAAAAGTAAACAGAATATTACACAGATTATCTTATTAGTCTTATTATTCTTAAACTCTGATTGCCAGATCACCAGAGATCACTTCTCTAGTGGGTTAAGTGCTCCGATCAAAGGATGTGACATAAGAAATACTACTTACATTTTTATAATCCTCTGTAGTATTACATGTTTCTTCTGAAGCTGCCATCATGCTGATAATTGTGTCATACATCCTTCACACTGCATGCATTTTATACTGGGCAGAAGTATTTCTTGAAGTGCTTCAGGAAACTATATCCTCTACAAAAGTTAGCTCCATGCAGTTTTCCATATATTTATTCTTTTCTTTTCATTGGAAATGTTGAGCAGCATTTTCTGTAAGATTCAAACTGTTAGCACAGTAGGAATGACTCAAATTTGTGCCCTTAAACTGCTGGAGAAAGACGTCAACGCTGGCACGATTCATTACAGTTCTATTAATGGGAAATAGCTTTTCTTTAGGAAATCAGTGTCGTCAGAAGTCATGTAAATTTCCACAAGAGCTACACATTGACAGTTCAACAACCAACATCTGTCAAGGGTGCATTGGTTCCACTTTTTGGGCTGTCAGTGGAAAGGGCTGTCAGCCCTAACTTTCTAGTGCTTCTACAACATGGAGAAGTGCACGTCTTTAACCTGCTGTGCTCTCTTGAAACAAATTGCTGCTTTGTGTTGGATGAACACAGATATATGCCAAAACTTTAGCAGACTTCCAGGACAGACTTTAGTTATGTATTTATTTCCTCATATGTGTATGCTCCCTGAAAACTTGAGTGGGTCAGCTATGTAGCATTTATTGTGCTGCAAATTAATGAACTTGTCTTAGAAGTTCCAGAATCCTAATTTCTATGTAACCAAATTAGAGTATCCTAAATACATTTTTATAATTAATGGAAATGTGGGCAAGAACACAACAGGTGTTGTAATGCTGATGTGTACATTTATTTCTTTCACAAGATGAACAGTAGCATATAGAATAGAATAGAATAGAATAGAATAGAATAGAATAGAATAGAATAGAATAGAATAGAATAGACCATGTTGGAAGAGACCTTCAAGATCATCGCGTTCAACCTATCAACCAATCCAACCCACCTAAACAACTAAACCATGGCATCAAGCACCCCATCAAGTCTCCTCCTGAACAACTCCAATGATGGTGACTCCACCACCTCCATGGGCAGCCCATTCCAATGGGCAATCACTCTCTCTGTATAGAACTTCTTCGTAACATCCAGCCTAAACCTCCCCTGGCATAGCTTGAGACTGTGTCCTCTTGTTCTGCTGCTGATTGCCTGGGAGAAGAGACCAACATCCGCCTGTCTACAACCTCCCTTCAGTTAGTTGAAGAGCACAATAAGGTCACCCCTGAGCCTCCTCTTCTTCAGGCTAAGCAACCCCAGCTCCCTCAGCCTCTCCTCATAGGGCTTGTGCTCCAAAGCCCTCACCAACTTTGTTGCCCTTCTCTGGACATGTTCCAGCAAGTCAACATCCTTCCTAAATGGAGGAGGCCCAGAACTGAACACAGGAGTCAAGGTATGGCCTAACCAGTGCAGCATACAGGGGCAGAATGACCTCCCTGCTCCTGCTGGCCACACCGTTCCTGATGCAGGCCAGGATGCCATTGGCCCTCGTGGCTGCCTGGGCATACTGCAGACTCATGTTTAGCCTACCATCGACCAGTATCCCCAGGTCCCTCTCTGCCTGGCCACTCTCCAGTCACTCTGACCCCAGCCTGTAGCACTGCATGGGGTTGTTGTGGCCAATGTGCAGAACCCGGCACTTGGCTGTGTTCAATCTCATGCCATTGGATTCTGCCCATCTGTCCAGCCTGTCGAGGTCCCTCTGCAAGTCTCTCTACTCTCCAGCAGATCAACACCTGCCCCCAGCTTGGTATCATCCACAAATTTACTGATGATGGAATCAATGCCCCCATCCAGATCATCAATAAAGATATTTTCACCAGTTCTGTGTTTCAGGCAGAACTTAGTGAGGCAGGAATGACAAGAGTGACAAGCATTGTTCAAGATACAGTCCCTATCAGAAGAAAATGATCACAATGTCTTTGCACAAAGAAGGTGAAATAGTAAAAATAAATCTGAGACAACATTGTGTTCCAAGCTTCACTAAAAACAGCAGAGGTTAGAAAGTAAACTGATAATTACACTCACGAAGCCTCTTCATGTGACGGGCCAGTTCACTGATGTCCAAGATTTTCTGAAGCATTCATTTTTTGGTATGCCCTCTATTTCTTGACCCATTAGAGCACACCTTGCTGTTTCTCAACCTCATATCAGTTGTTGGCAACTGAAGAGACAGTCCCATTCCTGTCTGTGATTGCAGAAAATAATGTTGAGGAAAAGGTATCATTTGATGACATTCTGTCTTGTATGATTTCTTCTTTCACAAAAATATCAAAGGTAATAACAAGCTTGGGTCCTCTGTGACAATACATCTTTGAGTAACTGTAGAAAAGTGCTAGTTGTCCAGCCAAGTCTTTGGAAAATATTCATAAAAGAATTATTTTTTTAAACTAGTTATTTTCCTTACCTCAGTCATGTCATACAGTTGATAGAAAGTGCCAAATGACCCGTTATACAGGCCAGTAGAACATTTCTCTTCCAGTGCTATTTGTTATCACCAATTGAGGACTACCAGCTGCTTGTGCAGGCAGTGTTTCAGGCATCTTGTAACATAAAGGATGCCAAATAAGATGTCTGGACTGTCACTATTTTATTAAAGCACATTAATTTAAGTTTGTTTTTTGTTTTCTTTTGTTTTAAATCTGGAACAGGTCCTGTTAATAAGCCTTCTGCCGACTGATAGAAATTTGTTCCCAGGTGACCCTGCAAAGCTATACCAGCAATCCCTTTTCATATGAGCTTCTGTGCATTCCCATGGGCTTTAACCTAACAACAAAGGCAGAGGTTTCATGAAGGTTGGAATTCTGCTTACAGTTTTTCTGTGATCTCTGCATCAGTAGTTGAAACTTGAAGAGACGGCCAAACTTCACATGTGCTTGTTAGCTTTCTGATGTCAGTATTTCCTGCAGTTCCAGTTGCAAGGAAGAAAAGGCATATTTATCATTACTGTTCTCAGATTGCAACACTATTTTTTACTGTAATGTGTTGATGTGAAGTGCTTTCAAATTTCAGGTTCGGAAATAAATTCTAATTAACTATGTCTTCCAAAAGCAGCATAAAACCATAAAAAGTTGCAGGGTTTTTTTTGTTTGCTTTTTTTTTTTTTTGCTGTTTGGGAGCTTTTGTTTTTGTTTGCTTCTTGGTATCTTTGGTTGGTTTTGTTATTGTTGTTTTCTGTAGAATTTTCTTTCTATATGAAGTCCATGAAAATATGGCTGTGTCTTATCTACTAACTTATGTTGTTGTATGTTTTATATAATGAAGGGTGCAGTACCGACGCTTGGCCACTAGATGGCGACTCGGCGGAACGCGGGTGGCTTCTGGCTATGTACAACAATATTACAATCTTTCTGTGCGTCAGCGATGACAGTGCTACACGCGGATACTTTGAACTGAGTGCTAGTGAATGGAAAGCACGTGGAAGATACTCTGTGGCTGTTGTTTGTAGCAAGGTGGGGGTCTGGCTGACTACTGCCGCTGGACTGGTTCCTAGTACCTGGTGTTGGGTATTATCTCCTCCCTCCGCAGCAGTGGAGAAGGAATAATGGAACCTGGGCTTAGCTCAGAAGCAGGTTCCCTTCAGGACTCGATTTGTTCCCTCCAGACAATAGGGATAGGTCCTGGTCGGGTTCGGCCTGTGGGGTTGGCCCTGGGAGTCGGCTCACACAGCAGGGCGGGGCGATGGTAGGCGGGCTCAGAGGTTCCCGGTCAGACAATAGCTATGGGTTCGGCCCTGTGGTGACGGATCTCGGGGCTGAGGTAAACAGCCTCGGAGAGAGAATGTGGCTGTGCTGAGCTGCGGCTTCTCCGTTACTGGCCTTAAAGGAACAGCGGGACGATTGGGGTAGTCCCGGGTTTTGTGCAGTATAGGCACGAACAATGCTTTAGTCTTCCCTGCGGTTACAGGGCTCAAAGCTGCACACGTGGTGGCTCTTCTCCCGCTATGGCGGGGCTAGGTATATACGGACTTAGTCTCTATCAAGTCCCTTCTCCCCGACAACTGGGCAGATCTTACCCTCGGGGGCTGGTCCAGTCCTCCAGTAGCACGGTGGGCTTTCCCGGTCGGTATGACTGGCTGTGGCAACCCTGGCTTCTCGGGCTCAGCGAAGGTCCTCCCTCTGGGGTGATCCTCACGATCAGAGTGCTGCTCACGATGCAGAGGCTTCAGTATGCGTGCATGTATGATAGAAGCTAATAACAATAAGCTCAATGGCAGAAACTGTGGCTCAAGAGCTGCTCTCTCGAGCAAGTACAAAGTAAAAGAGGGGGAAACTTGTTTACCAACAGGGGTAATACTTATAGATTCCTCGAGGCTGGGTTTGACCAATGGGCACTCTCATAGACAGCTGGCTTCAGCCTATAGAAAGCATGAAGCTGGAATTATGCCCATACTTGGTAATCGCACAAGCACTCCATATGCTGAGTGCGTGCTGGCCTGGCTAATGCCTTGGCTTTTGTCTTCCTCCTGAAGGAGGGGAAACTTGTCCACATGCAGGGACCAGATCTAGTATCTGGGCAGAATGTGCCTTCACCACACTATCATACATGCACGCATACTGAAGCCTCTGCATCATGAGCAGCACTCTGATTGTGAGGATCATCCCAGAGGGAGGACCTTCGCTGAGCCCGAGAAGCCAGCATCGCCACAGCCAGTCGTACTGACCGGGAAAGCCCACCGTGCTACTGGAGGACTGGATCAGCCCCCGAGGGTAAGATCTGCCCAGTTGTCGGGGAGAAGGGACTTGATAGAGACTAAGTCCGCATATACCTAGCCCCACCACAGTGGGAGAAGAGCCGCCACGTGTGCCGCTCCAAGCCCTGTAACCGCAGGGAAGACTAAAGCATTGTTCGTGCCTATACTGCACCAAAACCTGGGACTACCCTGATCGTCCCACTGATTCATCAGTTATTAATAATTTGATAATTAATACCAATTATATTTTCCTAATTCATATTTCATATTCATAAATTTAATAACCTCTTCAAAACAATGGTTTAACCCACCCACATCAAACAAAAGCTCAGATTAAATCAGTCAGAGAAGCAAATGAAGGAGCTGTATTTTACAAGCAATAATGGAATGCAATGAATATATACAAAATATACATTATTTACAATATTATACAAGATTTTTACAAAAAGCAAACAGCACAGAAATCCTCCTTGGGTAGGAGGATTCCACCTCACCATCTCCCCAGCCTCTCCTTCCATTTTTCCTCTAGTTAATTAGAAGAAAAGAGAAAAGGAGAAATGTTAGGGATTTTTAGGTAGCTCAAAGTATTGTTAAGAAAATCAGTATGATTATCTCAAGGCCAAGGTTGTTAAACGATAAGAGGTCTCTCTGTCTGGGACCAGCATGCATGCCAGCAGAAAAGGATGGAGTGAGGCAAGAATGTGGGATATTGCTAGTGTACATCTCACATCTGACCAATGAAATTCATTTAGAACAATCTTTTGTTTTCCTTTTTACACCAACTGTAGATTTGCTCAGATTTTTTTAAAGGCACAGCCTGAACTCTCACAATCCACCTCTTCCAAACAATTTCATTGGCTGTTAGTACTCCATCTAACCTAAAACAATATCTAAAATTCATAAGTAAAGTTCACAGTCCATTCTGGCAGTTCTCAGATGTAGATGATTCAGAAGTCCAAGAAAACCAGGGAACAAGAAAACAGAAAATACTTGTCTCTTTGCAGACAAAGTGAAGAAAAGGAATCAGGGACTCTCAGTTGACTGAGGATTCTCAGGGTTCTCAGAGTTCATGCACCATACATTCTTCATGGATTCCCCTCTTTGGGAGTGATGTATCCGTACAACAGCTGAACATAGAAAGATCTCTTCTGTTACAAAATAAATGACTCATAAGAAGAAAGTACACTTTCTAGTGGCAGCTTTTTCTATGAAGTATGCAGTTTAATATAAATTTCAAACTATGACTTTTTTTTTTCAGAGTAGTATTTTTATGGTAGCTATGTTATAAATAGAGATTCCTGATATTCAATACTTTTGTACACTTACTAGTTATATTTTCAAAGTGGATAACCAAAGGCAAGTGCCATGTGAGAGAGTGCCAGGGTTTAGGGGTGAAACATTCCTGTCTTGTTCTGTATTCGTTGTTTCTGGGCCAGACAAGGTGTAAAACATTTCATGCCTCTGCATATTTCATAGTTTCATAGTTTCAGTCAGGGTAGGAAGGGACCACAAGGATCATCTAGTTCCAACCACCCTGCCATGGGCAGGGACACTCTACACTAGATCAGGATGGCCAGAGCCTCATCCAGCCTGGGCTTAAACACTTCCAGGGACGGGGCCTCAACCACCTCCCTGGATAACCCATTCCAGGGCTTCACCACTCTCATGGTGAAGAACTTCCTTCTCACCTCCAGCCTGAATCTCCCCACCTCCAGCTTCATTCCATTCCCCCTAGTCCTATCACTACCTGATAGCCTGACAAGTCCCTCCCCAGCCTTCTTGGAGGCCCCCTTCAGATACTGGAAGGCCACAATGAGGTCACCTCACAGCCTTCTCTTCTCCAGACTGAACAGCCCCAACTCCTTCAGTCTATCCTCATAGGAGAGGTGCTCCAGCCCTCTGATCATCCTCGTGGCCCTTCTCTGGACACCTTCCAGCACCTCCAGATCCCTCTTGTAATAGGGGCTCCAGAACTGGACGCAGTACTCCAGGTGGGGTCTCACCAGAGCTGAGTAGAGGGGGAGAATCCCCTCCCTTGACCTGCTGGCCACATTTCTCCTGAGGCAGCTCAGGATCTGATTGGCTTTCTGGGCTACAAGGGCACATTGAGAGCTCATGTTGAGCTTCTCGTCCACCAGCACCCCCAAGTCTCTCTCCTCTGGGCTGCTCTCCAGCCAGTCACTGCCCATTGAAAATTGTCACTAAATTTTGGACTTCTGGAAGGAATGTAGAAGAAATGTCCAGTTTGTTCTAAATATCCACAGAAGTAATTGGATATAGAGGGAAAATTTGGTAGAATATCATAAAACATAAAAGTACTTATGAATGCTCAGAAGGAATACTTATCACAAATAAATATTTCCCTTTGAAAATCTAGAAGTGAAAGCAGAATTTCAAGGTATACTTTGATGAGATGCACCCAAGAGTGTTGAGAGAACTGGCTGATGTTGTCACTCTACCACTCTCCATCATTTTTGCAAAGTTGTGGCAAAGAGGAGAGGTGCCTGAGGACTGGAGGAAAGCCAATGTCACTCCAATCTTCAAAAAGGGCAAGAAAAAAAGTTCCAGGAAACTATAGACCAGTGAGCCTCACCTTGATCATTGGAAAAACAATGGAGCAGCTCATTCTGGAGGTCATCTCTAGGCACTTGGAAGAGAACAAGGTTATCAGGATGGATTTACAATAAAGAAATCATACTTGACTAATCTGATAACCTTCTATAATGTTTTAACTAAATGGGTAGATGCAGGGAGACCAGTGGATGTAGTTTGCCTTGACCTTAGCAAGGCTTTTGACACTGCTTCCCATAACATAAAGAAGGGCAGGTCCTGCCTAACCAACCTGATCTCCTATAATTAGGTGACCCGCCTGGTGGATGTGGGGAAGGCTGTGGATGTAGTCTACCTGGACTTCAGCAAGGCCTTTGACACTATCCCCCACAGCAAACTCCTGGCCAAGCTGTCAGTCCCTGGCTTGGACAGCAGAACTCTGCACTGTGTTAGGAAGTGGCTGGAGGGCTGAGCCCAGAGAGTGGTGGTGAATGGTGCCACATCCAGCTGGCAGCCAGTCAATAGTGGTGTCCTCCAGGGATCAGTGCTGGGCCCCATCCTGTTCAATATCTTTATTGATGATCTGGACAAGGGAATTGAGTCCATCATCAGTAAATTTGCAGATGACACCAAGTTGGGGCAGGAGCTGATCTGTTAGAGGGTAGGAGAGCTCTGCAGAGGGACCTTGACAGGCTGGACAGATGGGCAGAGTCCAAGGGCGTGAGATTTTACAGGTCTAAGTGCCAGGGTCTACACATTGGCCACAACAACGCTATGCAGTGCTACAGGCTGGGGTCAGAGTGGCTGGAGAGAGGCCAGGCAGAAAGGGACCTGGGAGTACTGGTCGATAGCAGGGTGAACATGAGCCAGCAGTGTGCCTAGGCAGCCAGGAGGGCCAATGGCATCCTGGCCTGTATCAGGATCAGTGTGTTCAGCAGTAGCAGGGAGGTCATTCTGCCCCTGCATTCAGCACTGGCTATGCCACACCTTGAGTCCAGTGTCCAGTTCTGGGGCCCTCCATTTAGGAAGGATGTTGACTTGATGGAATGTGTCCAGGGAAAGGTGACAAAGTTGATGAGGGGTTTGGAACACAAGCCCTATGAGGAGAGGCTGAGGGAGCTGGGATTGCTTAGCCTGGAGAAGAGGAGACTGAGGGGTAACCTTATTGCTCTCTACAACTACCTGAAGGGAGGTTGTAGACAGGCAGAGGTTGGTCTCTTCTCCCAGGCAGCCAGTACCAGAACAAGAGGACACAGTCTCAGGCTGTGCCAGGGCAGGTTTAGGCTGGATGTTAGGAAGAAGTTCTATACAAAGAGAGTGATTGCCCATTGGAATGGGCTGCCTGGGGAGGTGGTGGAGTCACCTTCATTGGAGGTGTTCAGGAGGAGACTTGATGGGGTGCTTGATGCCATGGTTTAGTTGTTTAGGTGGGTTGGATTGGTTGATGGGTTGGATGTGATGATCTTGAAGGTCTCTTCCAGCCTGGTGTATTGTATTTTATTGTATTGTATGTTATTGTGTGCGTCAGCAGAGGAGGTGAGAATTGGTAGAAATAGGAATGTAAGCATGTCTTACTATGGGATAGTAAAAACTTCCAAAACCAGGGAGAATTGAGCTTCACTAAAAACCAAACAGCACATCTAAAACCAAAAGCTGAGCAAAATATGTCTTTCCAGACTAAGGAAAGGTTTGAGTTGAAGACAAAAAAATTTCTATAATAACAAACAGGTGGTGTGTGGAAGAGTGAATGAAGTTTTATGTGGTCTGTAGGTATGTAGCTCTTACAGTGGGGGTGGGGTTTTGTTTGATTTGTTGTTTGTGCTTTTTTTTCCTGCTTGCAGGCAGAATCCCCAAGCCAACACAAATTAAAATCTTCAACTGAATAGCTACCTTCCAGAAATTACTAACTTGCAAGAACTGTGAACTCTGTGCATGCATTGGGGCATCTGCAGGGAAGCTTATCTCCCCTTACTTTTTCACATATTACACTATGCAGCTCAAACTTCCCTGTCTTTGTGAAACTACTGGCAAAGACATTAGTATCTTCTACAGTTTTCACAACTATGAGTGTGAGTACCTCTGTCCTCACAGCTCCTCTGCTGTGGCAAAATTCTTTAGCATTCGTTAGCCTTTCTTAAAACACACTGAAAAATTGAATAGGAAATTGTGTTTTACTATTAATCAGATTTTACTATTAGACTGAGGTTTCAAGGATAAGCAAATTATATACTCAATCCCTGTCACACAGAAACTGAGGTGTCATTGAACTAATGGGCATCTTCAGAATTCAATTAAATCTGTTATTTTAGGACTCAATAGAAGTAATTATATTTTCTGCCAGACAAGAAAAAATTAGCACTGAGAGGCCATGATGAGTCCATGAATCAGTCAGTAAAGGAATTTTTCCCTAGTTATTTGACCTGATTACAAAAGATGACGCTAGAAAATGTTATACAGGAGCATGTAGTTACAAAATAAGCCAACAGCATCAGCAGGTTGAACATAATTCAGAGTTTAAAAAAAAAAAAAAAAGATGGTGGCAATCGTAATTACATGATAGGATTTGGGGGAGTAATATGAACAAACACTTTAAGATCAGTTTTCCAGTATAACAAAGGAAGCTAGGTTTTATGAAAATCCTTGATCTAAGAACTGTTACATTTATTCCAACTTGAGAATTTCAGGATGTCTTTATTGTTATATAGGTTGGTATAAGAATATATAACTCAGTACATAGGATATAAATCAATAAGAAGACTTACTGTCATGAATTTTTTCGATGGATGTTCATGGAAGGTGACATAGTTGCTTCATTCCTGGCTGAATCAAAGCTGTTAGTATGACTGTGTCCTAAGGGCAAAGCCTCAAATTGCCCTGAACCAGACAATGGAGCAGGAGCCCGGAGCTCTGGTTTTCCAGGACATTGCTTATGTTTCCCAGGCTTGTCTGAATATGCCCTGGGGTCCAAGTGGGCCACGTGTATGTGCATTTGGCCACATTTGGAGAAAACTGATTCTGTAGGTTAAGTATCAGGTTTCTCTCTCTTAACTTTTGTTGTCACTGGCCATCATAGTCATGGGAAATCTATAAATACTAGCCCAAAGGGTGAGCATTTTGCCTTGTTTTACTGGAAGAAGAAACAAGAGCCACTGCAAAGTTTGCAGCTGAAGAACCTCTCCATAGCAGACAAGGCTACAAAAGCTGATTTTTATAAGCATCTGTTAAAAGGCTCTGTTGCCCTAGCTGCTCTATTGGGCAAGTTCTAGAGTTCCCCTTTGTGGGCAAAGCCGGCATGTTGCTTAAGCTTTTTCTTTGCAGTTTAAATTGCTGATTGTTGTTTCTAGATTTTGCTAATATTGTTTAAACTGTTACATGTTTCTGCTTGTGAGATACCACTCTACAACCAAATATTTCAAATCAGTAAATAGGTTTTATGAATATTTCCGACATATTTTTTAAGTATTAAAGTTATTAATATTTTAATCAATAACCCCACCAATTATTAAATATTAATAACCATAACAGCTTGGTAAACATGGCAATGCCATTGGTTTTACTGCAATAATATTCGCCTCACCATAACAGATTACGTAGGCCTCCATTTTGGCAGTCTTATAAACTGACTTTTTCGGTGCTTTGTGTTAAGTGGGAATGGCATTGAAAGGCCAGAGGAGTTTAGAGGATGTCAGAGGTGTCAAAAATCTTTTAATCAGAGAATGTTTTCACATTATTTCTTTCCTCACCATCTTGCTAATAGAGGTAGCCAACAAACACAAAAGTTTGTGCAACATTTCATTGATCCTACTTCAAGGTCTGTGAAATCAATTGCAAAAGTCTGTTGAGGCACTCCTGGGAATTCTCTGAGGAATTTCAGGGCACCTGTTGCTGCCAGGAGAGTTGAAAGGTATGTGAGGCCTTGACCTCTAGCAGGATATTCTTGCATATTGTTCTCAATGATATTGGCAAGGGCAACTTGGGGTACATGAAAAATTACAGTAGAGCTCTGGTGGTGGCAGTTAAGGGGAATGGGTACCCAAATGGTGTTTTCCTTAGTACTGCTGGTGAGGAGATATTGTAAGGAGATGGCACTGGTACTGTGTATCAGCTATTACTTGCAGAGTTGGTGTCAGCAATACGATATTGTTTCTATGACCATGTCAATATTTTTAAGGATCAACAGACACCTGGGAGAGGGATGGTACCCATCTCTCTATGCAGGGCAAACTTATCTGTCAGTAAGACTGAACTAGTAAGAAAGGCTTTAAATTAGGATTAATATTGGAGGGATAAAGTTAACTTTTGAGAGGGAGTCACAAACAGGGCTGACAAGCAAAGGGCCTGGGGAGAAGTAAGCACAAGGAAATGCAAAATGAATAAAAAGGTCTTAAACAGAGTCACTTCAAGCATTTGCATGTAAGCAAGGGAGTGCCCACAAAGTAGAATTATAGGAAAAAACTTTTTCTGGGAAATCAACATACCAGAAGTATCTCTCTACAATACTGTATGCAGCACAGAGAACAAAAGAAAATTGGACATCTGTATTTGCAGGCTGTGATCCCATTGGGATCCCATTGGGATCACAGAGGTGTGGCGGAATGTCTAACATGTCTGGAATGTTGCACTAGAGAGATATAGGCCGTTTAGGAAGGACAAGGTGGGAAGATGAGGAGGAAGAGTTGATCTTCAGGTAAGAAAACAACTGGATTACATGGAGGATGTATCATGAGTTTATGGATAAGGATTAAAGAGCACACCAGACTAGGTGACAAAGGTCATGTAGCTTATGATTGACTTGCTACCCCTGATATCAGCTGGAGAAACATAGCAGGAAATAAACACTCCAGAACTGGAGAGCACCTGTGACAGCTACCTGACCCAAAGGGTAGAGGAATCAATAAGAAGAGATGCTCTGTTGGACCTCATGTGCACAAAGAAGGAATGACTCACTGAGGATGTGAAGATCAAAGGTAGCCTTGACTGCACTGACCACAAGATGATGGAATTCGGGATCCTGAGAGGAGAGAGCAAGGCAAGAAGAAAGACCACAGCCCTGGACTTCAGGAGAGCAATGTCTGTCCTCTTCAAAGAACTGCCTGAAAGCACCTCATGGAAAATTGTTGTGGAGAGTGATCTAGGAAACCTCATTGATTTTTCTACGATCACCTAGCCCAAGCCCAGGAATCGCTCACCCTCACACATAGGAAATTGAGCAAAGCTGACAGAAGGATTCTTGTATGGATGAGGAGCTCCAAAGAAAACATAGAAAGTAAGAGAAGTGACATAAGAGGAATAGAGAGACACTATCTGACAACTTGTTCCTGTCTTTGGAAAGGTCTGCCTGGTGATGAAGTCCTGTTAGGAAAAACAGCAGTTTTCCAACTATTAGTAGGGAAATAAAAACTCCCAATTATTAGCAATGATATTGCATGAAAATTGATGCTTTAATTTTGATAGTAATTGTTTTGATGTGAATGGAAAACGTTTTATTGACTTAGACTGGCACTAGTTCAGGGCCACAGCCCACTCACTTCAATTGCTCTTTCAAATCCTGTATTTCGTAATACAGTGTGGAGTTTAGTTCAAAGTCTTTTAAAGCATGCTTTGACAATGAAACATTGCCTTAATTTATCATTAAGTTTTTTAAGAACTATAGTTTTTGTAATCATGGTATTTCTAGGTTACACAGTCACAGCAACTTTAACTCTGATAAATCAAATTTGACATTATAACTGGAGCTTTATCCCTTAATATAAAAAGTCAGACAGATCTAATCCTAGAGTTCATGCAGCAATGATTATGAACAATACTACAAGCACAAATAAGGGTTGTAGAGGACACTAGGGACAATATTCCATTAGGTATTTCTCTTTATACATATGAGATTGAAATCAGTGGGCACTGTATAACTAAAAAATTACTGCATGCTTCCTTGACTTAATGAATTTTCTGAAGAAGAACTAGATCTGAAACATTCAGTGGACCTCATTTGATATTAAACTTATTTTCAGCCATGTGAACAAAAACACAAGGGCCTACTCTGATGCCTTGTACATGAAAACAACCTTTAAATGTATTTTCTTCTATTAATTTTGGAGATTCATGTGTCTTTCAGGTTTAAGGCACATCATGCATGTTGGGAGGCATGGTGGCATGAAGCCTAGTAAAAACCTGTAATATTTTTAAAACTTTCATTACTAAGATATTTTGGAAAGCAAGTAATTTTGTCTTTGAATTGCAATTTATTGTTGAAGTCGCTTTGACTATATCTATTTTAATTCCTACTAGACAGTAGGTAGAAATACCTGATATCTTTTCTGTGAGTAGTTTTGTCAACTTTTTTTCCCTTGGTTTTCACTACAGATGAGCTTATTTCTATCTCTGAAGTGTCTTGAGGTTGCAGTGTCAGCAATATCGTACACCGAAGCAACTAGAGCTTGCTAGAAATTTGAAAATAGGTACTCCTCTGACTCAGAAGAATAGAGAATAGTGAAGAGGTGATTTGGAACAGTCAGCATGGCTTTGCCAAGGGCAAATTCTGCCTGACAAACCTGGTGGCCTTCTATGAACAGGTCACAACATTAATAGATGAGGGGCGAGCAACTGATGTCGTTTACCTGGACCTGAGCAAAGCCTTCGACACTGTCCCACACCACATCCTGGTCTCCAAGCTGGTGACACACAGGTTTGATGGATGGACCACTAGATGGATAAAGAACTGGCTTGATAGCTGCACCCAAAGAGTGGCTGTCAATGGGTCCATGTCCCAGTGGAGGCCAATGACAAGTGGAGTACCTCAGGGATCAGTCCTGGGACCAGGCTTGTTCAACATCTTTGTGGGTGACATGGACAGTGGCATCGAGTGCACCCTCAGCAAGTTTGCTGATGACACCAAGCTATGTGGTGCAGCAGACAGGCTGGAGGGAAGGGATGCCATCCAGAGGGACCTTGAGAGGCTGGAGAGGTGGGCACAAGCCAACCTCATGAGTTTCAACAAGACCAAGTGCAGGGTCCTGCATCTGGGTCAAGGCAATCCCAGGCACAAATCCAGGCTGGGCAGGGACTGGCTGGGGAGCAGCCCAGAGGAGAGAGACTTGGGGGTGCTGGTGGACGAGAAGCTCAACATGAGCTCTCAGTGTGCACTTGCAGCCCAGAAAGCCAATCAGATCCTGGGCTGCATCAGGAGAAGTGTTGCCAGCAGGTCAAGGGAGGTGATTCTCCCCCTCTACTCAGCTCTGCTGAGACCCCACCTGGAGTACTGCCTCCAGTTCTGGAGCCCCTATTACAAGAGGGATCTGGAGGTGCTGGAAGGTGTCCAGAGAAGGGCCACGAGGATGATCAGAGGGCTGGAGCACCTCTCCTATGAGGACAGACTGAGGGAGTTGGGGCTGTTCAGTCTGGAGAAGAGAAGGCTGTGAGGTGACCTCATTGTGGCCTTCCAGTATCTGAAGGGGGCCTACAAGAAGGCTGGGGAGGGACTTGTCAGGCTATCAGGTAGGTGATAGGACTAGGGGGAATGGAATGAAGCTGGAGGTGGGGAGATTCAGGCTCGATGTGAGGAGTAAGTTCTTCACCATGAGCGTGGTGAAGCCCTGGAATGGGTTGTCCAGGGGGGTGGTTGAGGCCCCGTCCCTTGAGGTGTTTAAGACCAGGGCTGGATGAGGCTCTGGCCATCCTGATCTAGTGTAGAGTGTCCCTGCCCATGGCAGGGTGGTTGGAACTAGATGATCCTTGTGGTCCCTTCCTACCCTGACTGAAACTATGTAACTATGAAAATGGGAATTCTAGCACCAGAAGTAGCAGAGAGGAGCTAGATGTCACTATAATGAGCTACATTGAAGGAAGTGTGAGTTTGACTCTACACAGGCTCTGCTTTTTCAGAGAAGATGTCATTCTGTGCTTATGTGCAACATTCAGACTTTAGAGTACCTAGATTATACTGAAAACTGCAGATAGGCAGCAGCTGAAAGACATGGTTGGAGAGGATGGCCACTGATTACGACTGTGATCTATCTGCAGAACAGAATTGGCTCTTGCTAGTGATATTGTTTGGCTATGAAATGTAATAATTATGTAACCTGTGCTATATTATATATACTTTTACAAGTGGACTTAATATCACGTATAAGTGACAAAAGATGTCTCTTTCTCATTCATGTACATGATTGTCTTTAGGAAAAATGAGTAATCTTTCACATCTGCCATCCTAAATTTTCTGGAGAGAGGAATACCAAGAACTGCTTTTATGATCCACTTTCTTACCATCTACAACATATTTGACAACCTGAGCAATGTCCACATATCATTATTATTGCTTACTTGTACTGCCACAGACTATCTACATTAAGGAATTTTATCTATATCCCTCAGTGTATATGCCATGCTCTCGAGGACCTGAAGAACACAAACTTCATTTCTGTCTTCAAGAAAAGCAGGAAGGAGGATCCAGGGAACAATAGGCCAGTACATCTTATCTCAATCCCTAGGAAGATGATGTAGCATAAAAACCTGATGGACACCAAGATGATCCATGAGTAATGAAGGCAAACATCCTCCTGGAGTGTGTTATGCAGATAATGTCCTTCAGATCGAGAGACTTAATTCCTATTCTGTACTCTGTATGTTAAGACACATCCACATGTTGTGTTCAAATTTGGTCTCCCCACTATTAGACATGAACATTCTGGAATGTGTCCAGCTGAGCATCACAAAAATAATGAAGAAATGGGAGCATCTGTCATGCAAACAGAGGCTGACAGTACTGGGAATTTTAGTCTGGAGAAGAACGAGCTCAGGTGGATCTTGCCCACATATGTGAATGTCTGACTGGGAGAACTAGACTCTTTCTCAGCAGTGCCTACTTCTATACTGTGATGGCAAAGTCAAATTCTGCCACAAGTTTCCCAAAGCAGCTATGGAACTTCCATCCTTGGACAGATTCAAAGTTGCCTGGAAAAGTCCTTCCCTAAGCAACCTGCTGCAGCTGACTGCTCTGAGCAGGAGTGGAACTTGACAATCTCCTGTGGTGAGATGCAGCAATGTTATGTAAATCTGTGATTCTGTAAATCTGTGATGCATATTTGTGCATATCTGTCTGTGTGTATCTGTCCATATGTGCTTTTATGTGTACACATATTCTCAAAAGAGTTGCAGCCTTATTGGAAAACTCAATAGTTGGGAAGGGCAAAACTGATTCTGGCTGAAGTGCTATATAGCAAACCTGCCCTGGGAATGGAGAGCACTGGGCCTGGCAATAGAGTAAGCAAGAACTTTCAAGTTAGTTGAAAAGAATGATAAAAGGAAAGAACTTGAAACATAAAAGGTTAAGAGCAACTGCCTTTGAAGAGTTTAGTGCACTGCTTGCTGGTCTAGTTTAAGCAAATCACAAGTGAAGGTGTTTCCTTATCTGGAATATTAATGAGGGAGAAGCTAAGCACTTTGCCAAGCTGAATTGTGGCCTGCATGACAATTTGGTTATGTTACTTCAAAAGATTCTGTGACATTCTGAATCTCAGAATTATGGGTGGCTGACAATTCATCCACCGAGGAATCCAGTGGGCTTTCAACTGACTTTAAATAGTGTGGCATGTTTAGGCTATGTCTTTAAAAATCTAGCTGCAGATTTCAAGCAGAAAAGTATAAAAACATAAATAAATTACTATTGGTTGTAAAAAAGGAAAACAAAAGATTATTCTAAACAAATTCATTGGACAAAATCTGTGGGATGGGTGCAGGTGTACCCTAACAATCTTTCACATTTCACTTCCATTCCCATTCCTTTTCTTTTTCTCTAACTTAGCTGTTCTGCTGGGGAGATGATAATCACTTCTGGCTGGCCTTGAGAAAAGGTAAGAACACTAACACTGTTTCTCTTTCTAACATTCCTTCCTTTTACTAAAAAGAAAGGGGAGGGTGCCAGTGGAGCAGCTTCCCTGCTGTGGTAAAACCAGAGGGGATAAAGGGGGGTTTCCATGCTATTTTCTAATTGTAAATATCTGTATAATATTGTAAATACTGTATATTTTGTACATATTCATTGCATTCCACTGTATTGTGTAGTTTTTGCTTGCAAATACAGCTTCCACTTGCTTCCAACCAAATTAGTCGTGATTTGTTAATGTGAATGGGAATTTTCAACCCACCACATATAGTCACGAGACAATGTGAGTGGCAAGTCAATGAAGCTTATAAATGAAACCTTTTTTCTTTTCTTTTTTTTTTATTTCCTTTTTTTTTTTTAATGTAAGATGTCAGCAATAATATACAAGAGTTTAGTGAGTGAGAAATAGGTTTTATGATGTGATCTTTTGGAACAGTTAACTAAAAAAAAACAACAGATTTTTTTTTCTGTAAAAGTACTAATCAGACATTAACAACACATGCTGTGCTTCTCTGTAGCTCAGACATGTAGTCAGCTTTCAACCTTTGTGGGAAATGTGATATGTTCCTGTATCTTCAAATATTCTAGCCTTTTACATGGAAAATCTTTATTTTTGGAGGAATTAGATCTTTATGGTACTACAGAAGGTGCACTTCCTCCTCTGAAAGCTTTGGCATGAAACAGAAAACACATTCAAACCATATGAATGAAACCTGTGTTGAAGGAGTTGGCTCTGCCTAACCTGGATCCAGTTTTTCTGCTACAGTTGTGGGCAGGGAAGGCATGGGAGGGGTTATAGATGTTTTTTTCTGAAGGTATCGACTTAAGCCATTGGCACTGTCACACCAAAATTAATTAAATTAAAGTCAAATTGAGTGGTCAGTGAGTCAGATTCTGTGCTTAACTGTAAAACCAGAAAGTTAACACTGCAGAGTGAACTGCCATTGTCCTGGATGAGGCATTACCAAGACAGCTAAATCTGTGTTGAGCCAATGCCCCTTTCTCCTCCCTCTCTGTTACAGGGTCTGGATTGAGGTCGAGGAGCCTAATAGGCAGGTGCTGTTAAGGCTGCATGGTGGGGAGTGGAAGCTGAACCCAATCCCCGAGCCTCACGTTTCAGAGAGGCGACTGCGCATGTCAGACGCCATGGGAGAAGGCGTATGCAGTTTACTCGCCACATAAACATTTGGAATTGATTGTCAGGATTTGAATGGCTAATGTGTCATTGGGCTGTTCAGTTTTCAAAAAGGGAATTTATAGGGGAAGAACTCCTATGCTCGTTGCTCATTACACTCAAAGCTTGCATGCTCGTGACTCTCTCACCTCCCTCCCCCATTCGTTAGTGGAATTCAAGGCAGTGACAAGCACCCTACTTGCTCCTATCTTCAGAGCAATTAGCTTCTTATGTTTTAGCAGTATAGTGCTTGAGTTGGGCCTCCACTACAGCAGCCTGCTCTCTCATTTCCTCTAAATTTGTGGATACCGCCCTTTGGACTATAACTATGAACTCAAATACCTCTTTGTTCTGCAAAGGTTTTGGTAGTTAGCAGCTTGGCAGTTTGTGAGTAAAATACACTATTTTGCCTGGTTATTTCTGAGGTTTATAGCTTGTTACCTCTTGGTTAACTCTGTTGTGAACTCGACGGTGGTTCATCTATGCAACCTGAGGCAGTATTGTTTGGTTTTGCATGCACTGAGAGATTCCAGTTTGTTCTTCTGTATTCCAAGTTCTGATTGTTCTAGACTGTTACTCTACTGTTTATTAGCCTTCTACCATGTGTAATCAACCCTTCATTGACCGGGCAAATGAACCTGACTAAAATTGGCTTGGGAAAACAATTGTTGATATTTAATAAATAATATTAATATTTTTTCATATTTCTGGCCAATAAATTTATAAACTAGAACAGCCATTAATATAGTACTAAATATAAGCATAAGAGCAAGAGGACACAGTCTCAAGCTGCACCAGGGGAAGTTTAGGCTCGAGGTGAGGAAAAAGTTTTTCACTGAGAGAGTTGTTTGCCATTGGAATGAGCTGCCCAGGGAGGTGGTGGAGTCACCATCCCTGGAGGTGTTCAAGAGGGGACTGGACATGGCACTTGGTGCCATGGTTTAGTCATGAGTCTGTGGTGACAGTTTGGACTTGATGATCTTTGAGGTCTCTTCCAACCTTGGTGATTCTGTGATTCTGTGAAGACAATTAGTGTGGTTTTGGATACGCCGACATTTTTGTATCCACACTGTAAAAAAAAGAAAGGAAGGGAATTTTCATTTTGTGTAACTAAAAGAATTAAAGAGTATGTATCTGTAGCCTCTTCTTTGACTGACTTCTCAGACCAGATCTTTTTGAAAAGGAAGAATGCAATGTCCAATATATAGAATAGAATAGAATAGAATAGAATAGAATAGAATAGAATAGAATAGAATAGACCAGGTTGTAAGAGACCTTCAAGATCATCACATCAACCTATCATCAAACAGCACCTAATACACTAAACCATGCAACCAAGCACCCCATCAAGTCTCCTCCTGAACACGTCCAGTGACGGCGACTCCACCACCACCCTGGGCAGCCCATTCCAATGGGCAATCACTCTCTCTTGGCCAGTTCATCTGCCAGCTCTCTCAGCACCCTAGGATGGACCTCATCTGGTCCCATGGACTTGTGGGGATCCAAGCAGCTGAGGAGATCTCTAACTAGCCCCCTCTCCTGGAACAGAGGGGTACTATGCTGCTCCCTGGCTCCTTCTGCCAGCTCTGCCGGCCAGCTGTCTGGAAGACATTCTGTCCTGCTAGTAAAAATTGAGGCAAAGAAGGTGTTAAGTACCTCTGCCTTTTCCTCATCTTTTGTTAAAATATTCCCCTCCGTGCCCACCAAGGAGTGGAGGTTGTCCTTGCCCTTCCTCTTGCTATTAATATATTTATAGAAGGACTTTTTGTTGTCCTTCACAGCAGAGGCCAGTCTGAGCTCCAAATATGCTTTTGCCTGTCTACAACCTCCTTTCTGCTCGGGCAGCTTCCTTATATACCCCCTAGCTGTCATTCCCTCCACTTCCTGTAGAGTTTCTTATTAAGTAATAGTGTGTCTAGCAGCTCCTTTTTCATCCAGGCAGGCCTCCTAGCGTTCTTCCCTGCTTTTCTCTTTGTTGGTATACATAGCGCCTGGACACAGAGGAGGTGGTCCTTGAATACTGACCAGCTGTCCTGGGTCCCTCTTCCCTCCAGGGCTTCGTCCCATGACACTTTGGCTAGCAGATTCCTGAAGCTATTGAAGTCTGCACACCTAAAGTCTAGGGTCCTAAGCTTAGAATAGGTCCTCCTGATAGCCCTGAGGATATGAAATTCAACTGCTTCATGATCACTGCAGCCAAGGCTGTCTCTGAGCCTCACATTGGTTACCAGCCCTTCCCTGTTGGGGAGAACAAGGTCCAGCATAGCACCTTTTCTTGTTGGCTCCTCTACCATTTGGAGGAGGAAGTTGTCTTCTATGCAGTCCAGGAACATCCTGGATTGCTGGTGCCTTGCTGTGTTGTCCTTCCAGCAGATGTCAGGGTGGTTGAAATCACCCATGAGGACCAGGGCTTGTGACCTGGAAGCAGCTTCTATTTGCCTGTGGAGGGCCTCATCTGCTTGGTTCTGCTGGTCAGGTGGCCTGTAGGAGACCCCTACAGTAATATCTCCTTCCCCTGTCTTGCCTTTAATTCTAACCCATACACTCTCAACCATCTCATCCTCCCTCCCCAGGTGGAGTTCTGCTGATTCCAGATGGTTATTGACATAGAGGGCAACAGCTCCTCCTCTCCTTCCCTGCCTATCCTTCCTAAAAAGCTTGTACCCGTTAATGGTAATATTTTCCACAGCTGGGGAACCACAAATCTATTAAGCTAATAATTTGGCTTGTGCATCAATTCAGGTACAATTAGTAAGAATGTCAAAGTATAGGTTTCGGGAAGATCAGTACTATGAATTAGGATCTGCATGAGATCTAGAATATTTGAGGTATAAAAATTCAGTGTTTATAAGTGAGCTATGTAGTTGTCAGTGTCTGTTCTCTTTCATATTGGAAAACAATTTGTGTTATTCTGTTTTCCAATTATCAGAAGATTCTTGATGATAATACTGTTATAATTTTCTTATCCATATAAGGCTTGTATATGTATATGCAAAGTGGGTTTTTTTTTAATTCACCTTTGCTACTATCAGAAATTTAGCAATGTGTCTTTGACAAATATGGGCATTTTATTAGTTTATTTGTATTAGTTTTTATTTTTTATAATATAATATAATAATTAGTTTATAATAAATTAATATAATTTATATAAGGATATAATTATTATATTTCATTATATTATCTTTTTATTACTTTTAATTTTTATTAGTTTATTATTATTTATTTAATTAGTTTGTACTTCTCATTTTCCAATCACAAAGAATTTATTTGGTACAGGCAATGTATCTTAATAAGTATATTACTTTTCCATTCATTTCCTTCTGCAATATTTTTAGCCAATTTGGTAGTAATAACCTTTTATGAATATTCTATCAAGTAGGTAGATTTTAGCTGTTTACTGAGCTCCTAAATCTAAAACTGCAAGACAGAACTGAGATTCTATGAAAACCTCAACTGTAAAGAACATTACAGAGAAAAAACTCCTATGATTTGATTTCATAGTTTAAATTTCCTGTACATGAGACCACTAAGTCATAACTTCTACTGCTATATGTTAGGGCTGTTCACTGGTATGGTAGTGAGAGAAGTTCAATTCTTTTCCCCTGTGAGAGACTAAAGCTTGTCTCTCCTGGTGTGACTCAACAAAGATAAAATCACTTGCTACTTGCCCAGACAATAGCTGATGTGCATTGGGCAGAGCTACTGGAAGGACTGGAAGGTGCAAAGATAACATTGCTCACTGGACTGCAGCTGGCCTACAACAATGGCCCAAGGGCCCAGCCATCACACCTTCAGGACAAGATCATTTCCACCCATCAAGTGCCCTGGAAAGGGAGGATGGTGAGACAATGGATTCACCACCTGTTTCCTGATGTGTAATGTGTGTGTGGGTAGGTAGATGGAGAAGGAGGAGGTGGAGGCCTCTCCCCTCCATCCAGACGGCTGCCCAAACGCACATGAATACACAGAAAGATTTCCTGGGGAGCGATACCTGGACACTTACCTAAGGATGATTTCCCAGAACGATATCCCGGGGAACAACACCTGGACACTTGTCTAAGGACTAAAAACCTGTATAAAAGACTGGAGCAACTACTGGCTTAGTAGAAGAAAATTGCAGAAGCAAATGCAGAAGAAAGCAGACGGCACCACATGCTGGAAACATCACGGGGCCAACACAACGGATCTTGGACTCTGAAAACCCTCTCTCCGTGCCCTAAGTTCCACCTACTGCAACTCATGGAGCTGAAGAAGCTGCTCAGAGGACCACATCCCTTCTACAGCAAAAGCCTCAGCACCCTTCCTCTACAGAACCAACATCTCCTGCAGCACCATTTCTCTACAGACCCAACATCTCCTGCAGCACCTTTCCTCCACAGACTCAAACTGTCTTGGGGGGGTGAGGGGTGTGGTAATATAATTCCTTTCCTCTTCTCTCTTCTCTCTCTATTTTATCTCTCTCCACTTTATTTATGTCCATCCACTTTATTTATGTAATAGTCTAGCTGTTGATATTTTGGCCTCGTTTGTGCCTCTCATTTCACAACACAGGAATATTAATAAGAACTGAGTCTCTTTCCCTCTCCGGACCAAGACACCCCGCCACACAAACCACAGCTAACTCAGTCAGAGAAGCAAACGGAAAGGGCTATATTTTTACAAGCAGAATGAAATGCAATTAATATATACAAAATATACAGTATTTACAGTATATACAAAAATATACAGGAAAGAAGGTAACACAGAAAACGCCCTCTCAATGGAGGTTTCCCCCCAAAACTCCCTTTTCCCCCTTCCTCTTTTTTTCAAAAAGGATTAGAGAGGAAATGCATACTAAGGGAAATTCTGTTAGTTCAAAGCAGTTGTTAAGGGAAGAAAAGAATTAGTTTCTTATCTCATTAGTCCAAGGTCAGTACCACCAGGAACAGAAGAAAGAAACTGCACAGCACAGAAAACAGCCGAACAGACTGAACTGAAACTAAAATCCTTAAAGCTACATTCCTGCTGATCTACCAATGAAATTTATTTAGAATTATCTTTGTTTTCCTTTTTACACCAAAACATTCAGCTAGAATGTTCAATAGCAAGTCCTTTCCTTAAAGGCACAGCTTAAAACAGTCACAACTGGGTCAAAGAAAAAGCAGATTACATTGAATTACCAAATTCCTCATTCCTAGCTAATATTGTGGAATTGTATTCATATTATGCCCTAATACCTCAAAACAGTCCAAAAAGGAATAATACATCCTGAGAAAGTCACAAATAAAATTAATTAATTTATTATATAAATAATTAATCATACTATCCCAAAAATTAAGACAAGGAAATTGTGGCAATATCAACCAGGAGCATCACAATTATTTTGCAGTGGAACCCAACACTTAAGATTGCACAGAAATAAAGTAATGCAAACCAAAAATATGGTACCATCTCACAAGGTCTGTCACCAGTGACACATGCTATCTAGAGCAACTTCATCATTAGCCCTTTGCTAGAATGCTGGATTCTTTCTTACATCAAATCAGAGGGGTAGTGAGTGAAGATGAGAAGTATAGATCAGATGACTCAAGGTCTGATTCAGCTAAATTCCTAAGAACACCCTATATGTGAAGTTAGCAATAGTAACGTTTAGTAATTTTTAACAGAAACATTTGAAAGCAAGTCCAGTTTAGAAGATTTAGAAGATTTAGAATAAACCAGGTTGGAAGAGACCTTCAAAATCATTGTGTCCTACCTATCATGCAACACCATATAATGAACTAAACCATGCAACCAAGCACCCTATCAAGTCTCCTTCTGAACAACTCCAATGATGGTGACTCCACCACCTAACCAGGCAGCCCATTCCAATGGGCAATCACTCTCTCTGTATAGAACTTCCTCCTAACCTCCAGACTAAACCTCCCCTGGCACAGCCTGAGACTGTGTCCTCTTGTTCTGGTACTGGCTGCCTGGGAGAAGAGACCAACCCCTGCCTGTCTACAACCTCCTTTCAGGTAGTTGTAGAGAGCAATAAGGTCACCCCTGAGTTTCCTCCTCTCCAGGCTAAGCAATCCCAGCTCCCTCAGTCTCTGCTTATAGGGCTGGTGTTCCAAGCCCCTCACCAACTTTGTTGCCTGTCCCTGGACACGTTCCATCAAGCCAACATCCTTCCTAAACTGAGGGGCCCAGAACTGGACACAGGACTCAAGGTCTGGCCTAACCAGTGCAGTGTACAGGGGCAGAATGACCTCCCTGCTCCTGATGGCCACACTGTTCCTGATGCAAGCCAGGATGCCATTGGCCCCCCTGGCTGCCTGGGCACACTGCAGGCTCATATTCAGCCTACCATTGACCAGCATCCCTAGGTCCCTTTCTGCCTGGCCTCTCTCCAGTCACTCAGACCCCAGCCTGTAGCACTGCATGGGGTTGTTGTGGCCAATGTGCAGAACCTGGCACTTGGAATGTGTTCAATCTCATGCCGTTGGTTTCTGCCCATCTGTCCAGCCTGTCAAGGTCCCTCTGCAAAGCCTCTCTACCCTCCAGCAGATCAACTCCTGCCCCCAGCATGGTGTCATCTGCAAATTTACTAATGATGGACTCATCCAGATCACCAATAAAGATGTTGAAGAGCATGGGGCCCAGCACTGATCCTTGGGGCACACCATAGTGACTGGCCAGCAGCTGGATGTGGCACCATTCACCACCACTCTCTGGGCTCAGGCCTCCAGCCAGTTCCTAACCCAACACAGTGTGCTCCTGTCCAAGCCATGAGCCGACAGCTTGGCCAGGAGTTTGCTGTGGGGGACAGTGTCAAAGGCCTTGCTGAGGTCCAGGTAGACTACATCCACAGGCCTCCCCACATCCACCAGGCAGGTCACCTGATTCTAGAAGGAGATCAGGTTGGTCAGGCAGGACCTGCCCTTCCTAAATCCATGCTGGCTGGGCCTGAGCCCTTGGCCATCCTGTAAGTGCTGTGTGATCGCACTCAAGATGACCTGTTCCATAATCTTGCCTAGCACTGAGGTCACACTGACTGGCTTATAATTCCCTGGCTCGTCCAACCAGCCCTTCTTGTGGATGGGCACCACGCTGGCCAGCTTCCAGTCATCTGGGACCTCTCCAGTGAGCCAGGACTGTTGAAAAATGATGGAGAGTGGCTTGGCCAGCTCATCTGCCAGCTCTCTCAGCACCCTAGGATGGACCTCATCTGGCCCCATGGACTAGTGGGGATCCAAGCGGCTGAGGAGATCTCTAACTAGCCCCCTCTCCTGGAACAGAGGGGTACTATGCTGCTCCCTGGCTCCTTCTGCCAGCTCTGCAGGCCAGCTGTCTGGAAGACATTCTGTCCTGCTAGTAAAAATTGAGGCAAAGAAGGTGTTAAGTACCTCTGCCTTTTCCTCATCTTTTGTTAAAATATTCCCCTCCGTGCCCACCAAGGAGTGGAGGTTGTCCTTGCCCTTCCTCTTGCTATTAATATATTTATAGAAGGACTTTTTGTTGTCCTTCACAGCAGAGGCCAGTCTGAGCTCCAAATATGCTTTTGCCTCCCTAATTTTCTTCCTACAAGACCTAGCAACATCCTTAAACATTCTATGGGTTGCCTCACCTTTCTTCCAAAGATGATACACCCTTTTTTTTCCCCTTAGTTCTTTTAGAAGTTCATTGCCCATCCAGGCTGGCCGTCTGCCCCAGCGGCTCATCTTCCAGCACACTGGCACAGCCTGTTCCTGCACCTTCAAGAGTTCTGCCTTGAAGTAGGTACAGCTCTCCTGGACCCCTGTGTTTTTAAGGGCTGTTTCCCAAAGAATCTTCTGAGTTCCTTGAGTAAGCTGAAGTCCGCCCTCCAGAAGTCCAGAGTGGAGGTCTTCTTGCTGCCCCTCTTAGCTTGACTGAATACTGAAAATTCAATTATCTCGTGGTCACTGGACCCTAGACACCCTCCGACCACCACATCACCCACCAGCCCTTCCTATTGGTGAAGAGGAGGTCAAGCATAGCCCTACCCCTGGTAGGCTCGCGCAGCACCTGGGATAAGAAGCTATCCTCCATGCACTCTAAGAACCTCCTAGACTGCCTCCTCTCTGCTGTGTTGAGATCCCAGCAGATTTTAGGCAGGTTGAAGTCACCCATGAGAACAAGGTCAGGAGATCTTGAGACAGCCTTAAGCTGCCTATAGAATGACTGTCTACAACAGACTCCAACCAGGATGCAAGAGGGCTGGGGAGGGACTTCTCAGGATATCAGGTGGGACTAGGGGGAATGGAATGAAGCTGGAGGTGGGGAGATTCAGGCTGGACATGAGGAGGAAGTTCTTCACTATGAGAGTGGTGAAGCCCTGGAATGGGTTGTCCAGGGAGGTGGTTGAGGCCCTGTCCCTGGAGGTGTGTAAGACCAGGCTGGATGAGGCTCTGGCCATCCTGATCTAGTGTAGAGTGTCCCTGCCCATGGCAGGGGGGTTGGAACTAGATGATCCCTGTGGTCCCTTCCAACCCTGCCTGAAACTATGATACTATGATACTATGTCTGCCCTGCTGGTCTTCCCTCTAAATCTCACTCACAAACACTCAACCTGATCATCCCTGATCTCCAGCTCAGTGACATCTGGTGCCTCCCTGATGTACAGGACCACCCCTCCACCCCTTCTTCCTTGCCTGTCTCTCCTGAAGAGCCTGTAGCCATCAATTGCAGTGCTCCAGTCATGTGAGTTGTCCCACCACATCTCTGTGATGTCAACTATATCATAACTTTCCCGCTGCATCAAGGCTTCCAGCTCCTCTTGTTTGTTGCCCATACTTCATGCAGTAGTGCACATGCACTTCCAGCTGGGCTGCTGTTTTCACCCCTGACTCCAGCTTACAACCCTCAGACTTCTGTCTGGGGGGATTGGTTTCAGCCCCTTCCCCCTTTAAATCTAGTTCAACACCCTATCAATGAGATCTGCCAATTCCCTTCCTAGAATCTTTTTCCTCTTTTGAGGGATAGGCCATTCTCGTACACTCTGATCTTCTCCCTCCTCTGGGACAGATGTACTCCATCTGTTGCCAGCTGACCTGCTGCAGTAGAAAGTTCTCCAAGATCGAAAAACCCAAAATTCTTTTGACTGCACCAGCCTCTAAGCCACTTGTTGACTATAGCTGCTGACCTGTTCCTTCTGGTATTCCCTCCTGCAACTAAGGGTATTGATGAAAAAATTATTTGTGCCCCTGACCCCTCAACCAGATCTCTCAGGGCCCTGAAGTCATTTTTGATAGCCCTGGGAGTTCTGGTTGCAACATCATCATTCCCTAACTGTGTAACTATTAAGGGATAGTAGTCAGAGGGCTGCACCAGACTAGGCAGCCTTCTGGTAACATCGTTAACTTGAGCTCCTGGGAGGCAACAAAGGTCCCTGTGAGTAGGGTCTGGCCGACATATGGGGCCTCTGTTCCCCTCAGGAGGGAATCACCAATAACAATTACCCTCCTCTTTTTTTTAAGGGAGCAAGTCCTGATGCCAGGGGAAGGCTGTTTAACCTTAGGCTGTTTAACCTTAGGCTGTTTTGCCCCAGGGAAAACCACAGATAGTGTGTCCTCTGGCATCAGAATCACCTCCCCCTCGACCTCCAGTGCCCCATACTTGTTTTCCAGGGGCAGTGGGGAAGGTGAGGGGGAGGCAAGGAAGCTTAACCTTGTGTCTTTTGAGAGGAATCTGCGTCCATTCCCGTCTGCTTTTTGGATAACCAGCCTCTGTGTGGGAGCCTGCAGAGCCTGGTCACTCAAGTTCGTCTCCCTTCTACAACCCCTTATACCTCTAAGTCTAGCAACCTCGTCCTTCAATCTGGCCACCAGGTTAAGCAGATAGTCGATCTGCTCACACCTGATGCAGGAGTTGTCCCCACTACCCTGCATCTCAAGTGCCAGGCTCCAGCACTCTGCAGCCAGATGCCTGGACACCTACCTCTTGCTTATGGCACCTACCTACTTGCTTATATTCCACCCCAGTCTGAGTCAAGAATGATTTTTTGAAGGAGTTATTATGGTGAGTTACCACCATGACTGCCCTGCCCATATGACCTATGGAACAAAAATTTTGAAAAAGTGCGGTGGTGCTTGCATCTGGCTGCAGCTGAGCAAGAGCACAGGGGCTGTGCTGAAATGGGAGCTCCCCCAGGCTGCCGCCGGCTTTTAAAATGTGCCGCTGGTGACGCAGTGATCCCAAGCAATCCCAAGCAGCAAGCACATGGGGAAAAGGCAAGCGCTGACTCTAGCCAAGTGCCATGAGACCGCGGGGGTCCTGCCATTCCCATAGGCTGAAAAGGAAAGCAGTTAGTGCCCTCCGAGGCTGCTGGTCACGGTGTGTTCCCAAGAGAGCTTCCCACTGAAATGGAAATGCCCATGAGCTGTTGCCGGTTTTAAAAAGTGCTGCTGGTGACGCAGTGATCCCGAGTGATCCCGAGCATCATTTGAAACATTGGATTCAAGTCAGAGTGAAAATAATGCCTTAATATGAGATAATATTCCTTCCTTCCTTCCTTCCTTCCTTCCTTCCTTCCTTCCTTCCTTCCTTCCTTCCTTCCTTCCTCCTTCCTTCCTTCCTTCCTTCCTTCCTTCCTTCCTTCTTTTCTTTCTTTCTTTTCTTTCTTTCTTTTCTTTCTTTCTTTCTTTCTTTCTTTCTTCTTTCTTTCTCTCTTTCTCTCTTTCTCTCTTCTCTCTCTTTCTCTCTTCTCTCTTTCTTTCTCTCTTCTCTCTTTCTCTCTTTCTCTCTTTCTTTCTTTCTTCTCTTTCTCTCTTTCTCTCTTTCTTTCTTTCTTTCTTTCTTTCTTTCTTTCTTTCTTTCTTTCTTTCTTTCTTTCTTTCTTTCTTTCTTTCTTGTTGTTGGTTTACCTTACTTTATTCCAAGGGAAAATTCTGAGTCTTAGCCTAATGTTTTATCTGTCTGTTCATCCTGGCTGGGTGGACTATAACAGATTCCCACCAGGACATCTGCCTTGTTAGTCTTCCTTAGGGTCCAGTGGAGGGCAATGAGGATGATTCAGGGACTAGAGCATGTGCCTTACAAGGAGAGGGGCTGAGGGACCTGGGGCTTTTCAGTCTACAGAAGAGAAGACATAGAAGGGAATTAATAAATGTTTATAAATATCTGAGAGGTGGGTGTTAGGAGGGAGGGGACAGGCTCTTGTCACTTGCTCCCTGTCTTATTCTGGATATTTATCCAATGAGTTTGTTTAGAATTGTTTGTTTTGCTCTAACCTTTTCTCAAGGCCAGCCAGCAGTGGTTATAACCTCCCCAAGTGAAGCAGAACAACTAAGACCACAGAAGAAAAGAAAAGGAATTGGAATGGAAGTAAAATGTGAAAGATGTTATGGTACAGCGGCTTCTATACCCCAGACTTTGACCAATGAATTTGTTTAGAATAATCTTTCTTTTCCTTTTTACACCCAATAGTGATTTACTTATATTTTTCTACTTTTCTGATCAAAATCTGCAGCTAAATTTTAAAAGCATAGCCTAAAACTGCCACTACCCACCCCTTCTAAACTATTTCATTGGCTGTTAAAACTATACATCTAATCTAACCAATATCTACAATAAGTAAATAAATTTCGCAGTCCATTCACAGTATCACAGTATCACAGTATAACCAAGGTTGGAAGAGACCCCAAGGATCATCAAGTCCAACCTGTCCCAACAGACCTCACAACTAGACCATGGCACCAAGTGCCACGTCCAATCTCCCCTTGAACACCTCCAGGGACGGCGACTCCACCACCTCCCTGGGCAGCCCATTCCAATGACGAATGACTCGCTCAGTGAAGAACTTCCTCCTCACCTCGAGTCTAACCTCCCCTGGGCACAGCTTGAGACTGTGTCCTCTTGTTCTGGTGCTGGTTGCCTGGGAGAAGAGACGAACCCTCCTGTCTACAACCACCTTTCAGGTAGTGTAGAGGGCAATGAGGTCACCTCTGATCCTCCTCTTCTCCAGGCTAAAACAATCCCAGCTCCCTCAGCCCTCCTCATAGGGCTTGTGCTCAAGGCCTCTCACCAGCCTTGTTGCCCTTTTCTGGACACGTTCAAGTAGCTCGATGTCCTTCTTAAACTGAGGGGCCAGAACTGGACACAGTACTCAAGGTGTGGCCTAACCAATGCAGAGTACAGGGGCAGAAGAGATGACCTCCCTGCTCCTGCTGGCCACTATTCCAATACAGGCCAGGATGCCATTGGCCTTCTTGGCCACCTGGGCACACTGTTGGCTCATGTTTAGGTGGGTGTCAATCAGCACCCCCAGGTCCCTCTCTGTTTGGCAGCTCTCCAGCCACTCGACCCCAGCCTGTAGCTCTGCATGGGGCTGCTGTGGCCAAAGTGCAGCACCGGCACTTGGACTTATTAAATGCCATCCATTGGACTCTGCCCATCTGTCCAGTTGGTCGAGGTCCCTCTGCAGAGCCTTTCTAGCCTCTAACTGACTAACATCTGTTCCCAACTTGGTGTCATCTGCAAGCTTGCTGATGACTGACTCAACCCCCTCATCCATATCATCAATGAAGATGTTAAAGAGGATGGGGCCCAGCAATGATCCTGGGGGACGCCGCTGGTGACTGGCCGCCAGCCGGACGCGGCACCATCACCACCACTCTCTGGGCTCGGCCCTCCAGCCAGTTCCTAACCCACAGAGTGTTGCGGTTCAAACCACGAGCTGACAGTTTAGCCAGCAGTTTACTGTGGGGGACGGTGTCAAAGGCCTTGCTGAAGTCCAGATAGACTACATCCACAGGCCTCCCCACGTCCACCAGATGGGTCACCTGATCATAGAAGGAGATCAGGTTGGAGAGGCAGGACCTGCCCTTCCTAAATCCATGTTGGCTGGACCTGAGCCCTTGGCCATCCTTCAGGTGCGCAGTTATTGCCTCCAGGATAATCTGTTCCATCACTTTCCCTGGCACTGAGGTCAGGCTGACTGGCCTGTAGTTTCCGGGTTCCTCCATCCGTCCCTTCTTGTGGATGGGGATCACATTGGCCAGTTTCCAGTCATCTGGGACCTCTCCAGTGAGCCAGGACTGGAGGAAAATGATGGAGAGCGGCTTGGCCAGCTCATCTGCCAGCTCTCTCAGCACCCTAGGATGGATCCCATCCGGTCCCATGGTTGTGGGTGTCCAAGTGGCTCAGCAGGTCCCGAACTAATTCCTCATGGATTTCTGGGGCATTACACTGCTCCCCGACCCTATTACCCAGCTCAGGAGGCCACTCATCCTGGACTCCTGCCTTGCTGTTAAACATGGAGGCAAAGAAGGCGTTCAGGACCTCAGCCTTTCCTCATCTTCGGTCACCGTGTTCCCCTCCAGGTCCAGTAAGGAGTGGAGGTTCTTCTTGCCTTCTTTTTAGCGTTGATATATTTGTAAAATTGCTTTTTATTTTCTTTCACAGAGGTGGCCAGTTCAGTTCTAACGGGCCTTTGCCTCTCTAATTTTATCCTACATAATCTAACCACTTCCTTGAACCTACCTCGAGAAGCCTTCCCCCCCTTCCAAGGTGATACAGCCTCTTTTTTCCCTTAATTCCCCCAGGAGCTGCTTGCTCATCCAGGCCGGTCGCCTTCCCCGCCGGCTCATCTTTCGACACATGGGGACCGCCAGTTCCTGTGCCCTCAAGAGCTCCTTTTGAAGTAGGTCCAACCCTCCTGGACCCTCGGTTCATGAGGGTGGTACCCAGGGAACTTTACAATAAGTTCTTAAAGAGGCTGAAGTTTGCCCTCCGGAAGTCCAGGGTGAAGGTTCTGTTGGTACTCCTCCCATATCCCTGCAGATTGAAAACTTCACTATCTCGTGGTCACTGCACCCTAGGCAGCCTCCCACGGTCACATCTCCACCAGCCCTTCCCTATTGGAGAGCAGCAGGTCAAGCAGAGCCTGTCCCCTGGTAGGCTCGCTTAACAGCTGCGTTAGGAAGCAGTCTCTATTCGCTCCAGGAATCTTCTGGACTGCCTTCTCTCTGCTGAATTAAGTTCCCAGCAGATATCTGGCAGATTGAAGTCACCCACGAGGACAAGATCTGATGATCTTGAGACAGCCTCCAGTTGTTATAGAATAATTCATCAATCCTCATCCTGGTTGGGTGGTCTATAACAGACTCCAACCAGGATGTCAGATTTGTTGGGTTGCCCTCTGATTTTAACCCACAGGCTCTCAATTCCCTCATCTTCACCTCAAGTTCAGAGGCAGAAAGTGTCTCCCTAATATACAAAGCCACCCCTCCTCCTCTTCTCCCTCTCTATCCCTCCTAAAGAGCCTGTAACCCCCAGTGTAGCACTCCAATCGTGCGTGTTGTCCACCATGTTTCTGAGATGGCAACTATATCATAGCTGCCCTGGTGGATTAGGACCTCCAGCTCCTCTTGCTTATTGCCTAGGCTGCGTGCATTGGTGTACATGCACTGCAGCTGGGCTCCGACCTCTCAGTTGACCCTACCTTGTGCCCTACTCTTACCTCTGCAGAGGGACCGATGTCTTCACCCACCCCCTTCAGACCTAGTTTAAAGCCCTCCTAATGAGCCCTGCCAACTCTAGTGCTGGGACTCTCTTGCCCTTCTAGATAAATGCACCCCATCAGGAACCAGCAGGTCGGGTGCTGTAAAAGTAGGCCCATGATCAAAGAAACCAAATTCCTCGCTGGCACCATTCCCTGAGCCACTTATTGATGGTGTGGGTTCTCCCGTTCTCTCAGTGTAACTCCCCTGCCACTGAGGGAACTGAGCAGAACACCACTTGCGCGCCTGCCCCATCAATCAATGTCCAAGGGCCCTGAACTCCTTCTTAATTGCCCTGGTGCCTTCCTGTTGATCTCATCACTCCCAGCCTGTATTACCAGTAGAGGGTAATAGTCAGAGGGACTGATGAGCTTGGGGATTCCCCTTGCAATATCCCTTATCCGCGCCCCAGGTAGAGAGCAGACCTCCCTGTGGGATGGGTCGGGACGACATACGGGTCCCTCAGTACCCCCCAGGAGAGAGTCCCCAACAACTATAACCCTTCCTTCTCTTTGTGGAGCGGTCATTATAGCTGGTGGTGGCCGCTTGGTCTTAGGCTTGGCCTTAGGCTGCTCCCAGAGCTGGTCGTTACAGCCGGCGGGGACCGCTTGGCCCTGGTCTCCCTCTGGATGGCTGCTCCTCAGCCCTCTCATCCCACCGCCCTCAGCCTGCAGGGCCTCATACTTATACGCAAGGGCAGCGGAGGAGGAGGAGAGGGCCGGGGTGGATTTCTCTTGCCACCTGGCAGGGACCTGTGTCCATCCCTCTCCGTTTTCAGGGGCCCAGCCCTCAGCAGGGGAGATCTGCAGAGCCTTCTCCCACAAGTCTAACTCCCGTTCGCTTTCCTTATTGACCTCAGCCTAGACAACTCCTCCTTCAGCTTGGCCACTTCATCCTTCAGGTCAGCCACCAGGCTGAGGAGAAAGTTCACCTGCTCACACCTGACACAGGCATCCTCTCCTCTCCCTCTCCCTCTATTCCAACTGCCAGGCTGAAGCACTCTCCGCAGCTGGCAGCCTGGACTCCAGCATGCTGGAGAAAACAACTCTGTCTGGGTAGATGCTATTTTTTACCCTTGGTCCGAGTAATGACCATGGTGCAGCGTATGAGTGAAAACAAAAAACAAAAAACAAAAACAAAACAAACAAAAAAATTTTTTTTTTTTTCTCTTTCTCTTTTTTGCGCAAGCAGCCGAAAGACAGTGATTGAGCCGAACTGGCGCCGCCCGCACAGCCCGGCTGGGATTTAAATCTCCCGCGGCTGACGTCAGGCACTCGCTCCCGTGCACGCTCGCGAGAGCACGAGCCCGCCTCAATCCCTGCCCACCAGGAGTCTCCCGACCGCTAAACCCCGAAAGCAAGGCAAAAAGCCCAGCAGAAACTCACAAGGCAAGCGGAGCTGTCCCGAAGGAGCGGTTCTGACTGGCGATTCTGACTGTCCTCAGATGTAGATGATTTCAGAAGTCCTAAAACCAGGAAACAAGGAAACAGAAAACAGTTTGTTTCTCTGCAGATGAGGCAAAGAAATGGAACAGGGACTCTCACTTGACTCAGGGCTCTCAGGGTTCTTGGGCTTCATGCACCATAGATTCTTCATGGATTCTTACTTTGGGTACAAAGTTGTACCTGTACAACATTCTGAATTTAAACTCTCTCAGCTAAAGTTAGATATCTTTGTGGAATACAATGAATTTCACCATTCTCTTGCATTACCCAGTAAGTGTGACCAGGACCTTGAGCAGAAACCAGCCCTCAGACAAGTTTGGCCTCTGCTGAAGGAGAAAATACCCAAACAGTTTTGCCCAACAGATTCTTTTCTCTAACAACAGGAACTCCATCATCTTCTACATTTTGTGGCAGATCTGAGTGTGCAGGTCCAGCTCGATTCATTGAACCTCTACTATTTACTAGCCAGGTTGCTTGTGCTAAATGTTTACAATACAATATAATACAACACAATACAATACAACACACCAGGTTGAAAGAGACCTTCAAAATCATCATGTTTCTCCCCAATTTTTCAAAGACCTGCCCCGCTATGGCTTTGAGAGTGGTTTTCAGCAAACCCTTGTAGTGTTCAATCTTCCCTGCAGCTGGTGCATAGTAGGGAATGTGGAATATCCACTTGATGCTGTGATCTTTGGCACAGTTTTTCACAAGATTGTTTTTGAAATGAGTTCCATTGTCTGACTCAATCCTCTCTGGAGTTCCATGTCTCCACAGGATTTGTCTCTCCAGACCAAGAATGGTGTTGCGTGCAGTTGCATGTGGAACTGGATAAGTTTCCAACCATCCAGTGTTTGCCTCTACCCATAGTAAGCACATACTGCTTACCAGAACGAGAACGTGGTAGAGTGAAGTAGTCAATCTGCCAAGCTTCACCATACTTGTACTTGGACCATCTGTCACCATACCATAAGGGCTTAATTCTCTTTGCCTGCTTAATAGCAGCACAAATGTCACAGTCATGGATGACTTGTGTGATAGCATCCATGGAAATGTCTATGGATCCGTCACGTGCCCACTGGTAGGTTGCATCTCTGCCTTGATGTCCTGACGAATCGTGAGCCCACCAAGCTAAGAATATCTCACCTCGGTGTTTCCAGTCGAGATCAAGATCAGAGTCCATGTCTACTTGAGAAACTCTTGCAGCTAGATCTGCATGATGGTTGTGTTGCTGTTCCTCAGTAGCTTTGCTCTTAGGGATGTGAGCATCAATGTGTCTCACCTTCACTGGAATTCTCTCGATTCGATCAGCAATGTCCTGCCACAGGTCAGCTGCCCATATAGGCTTTCCTTTTCTCTGCCAACCATTCTTCTTCCAGTTCTTTAGCCAACCCCACAGAGCATTGGCTACCATCCATGAGTCGGTGTAGAGATAAAGCTTTGGCCATCTCTCACATTCAGCTATGTCAAGAGCTAGCTGGACAGCTTTTCCCTCTGCAAACTGACTGGATTCTCCTTCTCCATCCTTTGCTTCTGCAACTTGACATGTTGGACTCCACACTGCAGACTTCCACCTTTGCTTGTTTCCAACAAGATGACAGGAACCATCTGTGAACAAAGCATATTTCTTTCCATCAGGTCAAGGTCAAGGTCATTGTAAGGAGAAGCTTCCTCAGCATGAGTTACTCTCTCCTCTGGAGGTTTAGTACAGTTGGTACCTTCAGGCCAGCTTGTGATCACCTCCACCAGACCAGGTCTTTCAAGATTTCCTATTTGAGCTCTCTGTGTTATCAGAGCCATCCACCTAGACCATATGGCATCTGTGGCATGATGTGGTGTAGAACCTGTACCTTTGGACATCCAATTTAACGATGGCAATCTAGGAGCTAAAAGAAGTTGTGACTCAGAACCAATTACTTCAGAAGCAGCTTTTACTCCTTCATCGGCAGCTAGAATCTCTTTCTCTGTTGGAGTATAATTTGCCTCTGAAACTCTGTAGCCTCAACTCCGGAAACCAAGTGTCTCACCTGGAGCTTTTTCCCACAAGCACCAGGTTGGACCATTGTTACTTGCAGCCGTGTACAAAATGTTCTTAATGTCTGGACTAGTTCGGACAGGTCCCAGGCCCATTGCTTGGACTACTTCTTAGTTTATCTGGTCAAAAGCTGCATGCTGTTCAGGTCCCCAGTGGAAACTGCTTCGCTTTCGAGTCACATCACACAGAAGTTTCACAATCTGACTGTATCCAGGAATGTGCAGTCTCCAAAATCCCACTGTACCCAAGAAACTTAGAGTTTCTTGCTTGTTCATGGGATTTGCCATGGTAGAGACTCCATTTACCACATCCACTGGAACGGGATGGTGACCATCCTGCCACCGCACTCCCAGAAACTGGATCTCTCTGGCAGGTCCTTTCACCTTGTCTTGCTTAATGATGAAACCTGCTTTCAAGAGAATGTCAATGATTTTGTTACCTTTCTTGAAGACTTCTTCAGGAGTTTTACACCTGACAATGATGTCGTTGATGAACTGGATGTGTTCTGGAGCTCCACCTTTCTCCAGAGCATCATGGATCACTGCATGACAGATGCTTGAACTGTGAACCCAGCCTACTGGCAATCTGTTAAAAGTGTATTGGACTCCTCTCCAGGTGAAGGCAAACTCAGGCCTGCATTCCTCTGCTATGGGAATAGAGAAGAAAGCATTAGCAATGTTTATGGTAGCATACCATTTGGTCTCTTCGGATTCTAGCTCATACTGGAGCTCCATCATATCTGGTACTGCTGCACTCATAGCAGGAGTGACTTCATTCAGGGCACAAAAGTCAACTCTCAGACACAAATCTCCATTCTGCTTATGCAACTGCAGATTCATCTGAAAGCTCAGGTATAATAGGCACCTTCAATTTTTCTCCATCAATTTCTACAGATGCTACTCCAAAAGACCATTTGTAACCCTTAGTGTCTTTGAAACGCCCTTCTCTCAGGAAATCAAGTCTCAAGGTGCATCAGGTCCTCGCACAACCGTATGCTTCTTCCACTCTTTACCAGTTAAACTTACATCAACTTCTATCTTAGTCAACTCTTGAGATCCACCAGTGACTCCCAGAATAGTTATAGGCTCTGATCCCTGATAATTTGATGACATAACGATGCACTGAGTTCCTGTGTCAACCAAGGCCCTGTACTTCTGAAATTTTGAAGTGCCAGGCCACTGAATGTACACATCCCAATAGATTCTGTTATCTCCATTATCCCTTTCCTCCCCCCTCTGGGAGGCAGGGCACCCCTAATTATGGGGAATACATCCACATGTGCAGGTAGCACAGTGACTGATGTCAGAGGCAGAATCACTGTTGGAGCTATTAAAGTTGTTCTGGGAAACTGAGGAAGTAACAGCTACCCTTCTGGTATTGCTGCCTTGGGCTCTGCCACTCTGCAGTTCCCTTAATCTCCTGAAAAGATCAGAAGTTGGTTGACCATCCCTTCTGTTCATGTTCTTACCAAACTGATCACACAGAGTTATCCAAATACTCCCACGTGATTGCCTCTCCTTTCTGTTTTGGTTTGACTTGTTTTGGAATGGCCTGCTTGGAGGACATCTGTTTCTAACAGCTGAAACTTGCATCCATCTGGGAGAAGAAGAATTGCAATTATCTCCCTGTGCCAATTTGGATATGGAGGTTTTAAATTCCTCCTTCAGGTCTTTCATGTAATTCTCAATTTTTCCAGACAGTTTCAATTGTGGAAACCAAAGAAACACATGTGAGACTATCCTCCAGTTGTCTCATTTGGTTAGTGAAATGGCCAGCAGTAGGAGGAGCTCCACCATAATTTCTTGCCACAGTTCTGCTTGCCAGAATGGTATCATAATTAGGAGGAGCAAGTTTGATGGGCTTTTAGCAAGACCTGTTCCCACAGGAATTTCAGGATTCAGAGTACTGTGGTCCCCATACATAACTTCTCTGACAGCGAATTCTCTCAAACGCTTAATTGCCTCATCCATGGTGTTCCAGGATTTTGGATTCCATGGAAGGTCATCTCTGGATGGGTATCTCATGATGGTTGCCAGTAAAAGGTGTATGCACAGAGATACCTTACCAAGACACCTGCCTAGATGTCTATATCTTCCGCTATCTTTCGAGAGGGTTGCAAGCTGAGATGCTGTCTTGTCTCCCACTATCAAAGCTCGTACACCTGTATCAAAACACCTTCCAAGCCAGGCTAGAATTCGCTCATTCTCTTCTCTAATATAATCCTTTCTTACATGCCTAATCTCTTGCCTGGGGGCGTTTGCTGTCATCATCTTCCTCATCAGTCTCCTCTGGAGGCTGCTGTCCCCATAATACTGGTGATACTCTCCTACGGACCTCTTTAAGTTCAGAGGAACCTCCATTAGCTCCTGACCTTCCAGAACCTGTATCTTGTCCTGCATGTCCACTATCCAGTGATGGTCTCAATAATTCAGCTATATCTTTACGGCAAACTTTCTCTCCATCCTCAGAGGGATCTCTTTTAACAGCAGAAGTTCCCTCACCAGCAGATGGATCTTGCTGTTCTGCATCTGCTCTCACATCTGCCTTCTGCCTCTCCCTTCTATGGAAAGCTGCAATTTGTTTAACTGGCGCTGCATTTGAATTTACAGCAGGCTTAGCAGAAGCTGTGGGAGTTTTCAAGGACGCAGCATCGGCAGGCAGGCTTTGAGATCCAGCAGTTTTTGCAGAGGTCAACTCCAGTCCTGCTGCTGCAGGAGGAGATGACTTTGCCTTTCTAATGGCTGCTGGTGCTGTGGCTGCCATCTTAGGTGTTGCCACTGTGGGCTGTGTTTCCCCCCCTGCCGCTGGCTGAATGCCAGAACTGCCGGTGGTCTCATTGAGAGCTGCTTTACCAATAACTCTTCCCTGCCTATTCCCAGCTTTTTGCCTTGTGTCTGTATCTTCTTCATCACTAGGAATCTCTGAGTTTGAATTAGAACTGCTTCTCCTAAGTCTATGCCTGTTGCGTCTAAAAATAGAACTCTAGTTTGTTGCTCGTCTCTCCCAGTACAGTGCAATTAACTAGAACATAACTATTATCACTAACAGAAGATTCACACATAGTAAATAAATCATGTTGGAATCCCAGCTGCTACTGCTCACACAGCTTTCACTTACAGGAATGCTGAGTTCATATATTTCTGTGGGCAAAGTATTTGCAGTCACATTCCCATATTTCTCAAGCCAAAAGAGCCCTAGACAAAAATTATACAATATTTGCAACTTGTACTTAAACCAAAGGAACAATTTATATATCAGATATCTTCCCAGCTTATCAAACATTATACCAACACACCATTTGTGAAGTATGACTGTCAGGACAGAATATATCAAATGACACAGAATCCAAAATAGCAGTGTTAGTGTTCATATATTTTCTCAAGGCCAGCCAGAAGTGGTTATTGTCTCCCCAAGTGAAGCAGAACAGTATCACAGTATCACCAAGGTTGGAAGAGACCTCGAAGATCATCAAGTCCAACCTGTCACTGCAGATCTCATCACTAGACCATGGCACCAAGTGCCACGTCCAATCCCCTCTTGAACACATCCAGGGATGGTGACTCCCTGGACTCTCTCAGTGAAGAACTTTCTCCTCACCTCAAGCCTAAACTTCCCCTGGTGCAGCTTCAGATTGTGTCCTCTTCTTCTGGTGCTTGTTGCTAGAGAGAAGAGGCCAACCCCTTCCTGGCTACAACCACCTTTCAGATAGCTGTAGAGAGCAATGAGGTCACCCTTGAGCCTCCTCTTCTCCAGGCTAAACTATCCCAGCTCCCTCAGCCTCTCCTCACAGGGCTTGTGCTCAAGACCTCTCACCAGCCTTGTTGCCCTTCTCTGAACACATTCAAGTGTCTCGATGTCCTTCCTAAACAGCTAAGACCACAGGAGAAAAGAAAAGGAATAGGAACAGAAGTAAAATGAGAAAGATGTTATGGTACAACAGCTTTTATACCCCACAACTTTGCGCAATGAATTTGTTTAGAATAATCTTTTGTTTTCCTTTTTACACCCAATTGTGCATTATTTATCTTTTTCTACTTTTCTGCTTGAAATCTGCAGCTAAATTTTAAAGGCATAACCTAAAACTGCCACAGGGGGCTGGACATGATGATATCTTTGGGTCCCTTCCAACACCTGCCATCCTGTGATCTTGTGTGAACTGCTATGCCATGTCCTGCCACACACTGATGTCCCATCCTATTTGCCCCCTCTGTGTGCAGCAACCTCAGTAAGACGATGAGGGACTGGAACATCAGTCCTATGAGGAAAAGCTGAGAGATTTGGGGCTCCTCAATCTGCAGTAAGGAAGGCTCAGGGGTATCTTACTACTGTGTACACATGCCAGAAGAGAGGACAGCAGAGCCAGGTTCTCCTCAGCAGTGCCCAGTTATAAGACTAGAAGTAAAAGCACAAGTGGAAATATGGGACTTTTCCTCTGAGCATTAGGAAACACTTTTCCACTATGAGAGTGACTGAGTCCTGGCACAGGATGCCTAGAAAGGTGGGGGGGTTGCCACTGTTGGAGGTATTCAAAAGCTATCTGGATAGACGCCTGCCATAAATGACTCTATGTGAGCAGGGTGTTGGACCAGTTAACCTCCAGAGGTCTCCTCAAGTTCCGTCATCTCATAAAGGAGGGCACAATTGTATACAGAATTAACATGTACAGGAATTACACCAATCCTAATCTGGTTTGTGGTATCTCGAGGTATGTTTAAGGAAGTTGCTAGATTATGTAGGAAAAAAATTAGAGATGCAAAGGCCCAGTTGGAACTGAGGCTGGTCAACTCTGTGAAGGATAACAAAAAGCATTTTTACAAAGATGTTAATGCTAAAAAGAAGGGCAAGAAGAACCTGCACTCCCCATTGGACCTGGAGGGGAACACAGTGACTGAAGACGAGGAAAAGGCTGAGGTCCTGAACACCTTCTTTGCCTCAATTTTTAACAGCAAGGCAGGAGGAGTTCAGGATGAGTGGCCTCCTGAGCTGGGTGATGGGGTCAGGGAACAGTGTAATGCCCTGGAAATCCATGAGGAATTAGTTCAGAACACTTGAATGTGTCCAGAGAAGGGCAACAAGGCTGGTGAGAGGCCTTGAGCACAAGCCCTGTGAGGAGAGGCTGAGGGAGCTGGGGTTGTTTAGCCTGGAGAAGAGGAGGCTCAGGGGTGGCCTCATTGCTCTCTACAACTACCTGAAAGGTGGTTGTAGCCAGGAAGGGGTTGGTCTCTTCTCTCTAGCAACCAGCACCAGAAGAAGAGGACACAGTCTGAAGCTGCACCAGGGGAAGTTTAGGCTTGAGGTGAGGAGAAAGTTCTTCACTGAGAGAGTGATTCGCCATTGGAATGGCCTGCCCAGGGAGGTGGTGGAGTCACCATCCCTGGAGGTGTTCAAGAGGGGATTGGTCGTGGCACTTGGGGCCATGGTCTAGTCATGGGGTCTGTGGTGACAGGTTGGACTCGATGATCTTTGAGGTCTCTTCCAACCTTAGTGATACTGTGATACTGTGATCTCAGGGACATGGCAATATGCCTGAGTGGTGCCCATCAATAGGACAAGGGCCAGTGGATACAAGCTAGAATACAGGATATTTCACTTGAGCATAAGGAAAACTTTATTGTCAGGATGACAGGGCACTGGAACAGGCTGCCCAGAGAAGTCACGAAGTCTCCTTCCCTGGAGACTTTCAAAACCACCTTGATGTATTCCTGTGCAACTATATCTAGGTTTGCCTATTTTAGCATGGAGGTTGGACTAGATGATCTCCAGACCTCCTTTCCAACCCCTACCATTTTGTGATTATGTGATTCTGTGATTTTCTTCTATGGCAAGGTGACTCTCTTAGTGAATGAGAAAGGTGAAGCATGTTGTTTTCTGAGACTTTAGTAAAGCCTTTGACACTGTCACCCACAGCATCCTCCTGGAGAAACTGGCTGCACATGGCTTCAAGTGTAGACAGTGAGCTGGGTAAAAATTGACTGGAAGGCTTCACTCAAAGAGTGGCTGTGAAAGGACTTAAATCCAGTTAGCAGCTGGTCACAAGTGGTGGTCACCCTCACACAGTACTGGGGCCATTTATCTTCAATATTTTTATCCCTGATTTGGACAAGGGGATTCAGTACATGGTCAGTTTTCTGAGCCAACTGTATGAGATTAAACAAGGCCAAGTGCTGGGTCCAGCACTTGGCCCATAAAAACCTCATGCAATGCTACAGGCTTGAAGAAAAACAGCTGGAAAACTGCCCAACAGAGAAAGACCTGAGGGTATTGATTGACAGCCAGCTGAATATAAGATAGCAGTGTTCCCACGTGGCCAAGAAGGCCAAGAGAATCCTGGCCTGTGTCAGAAATTATATGAGAAATAGGAGCACAGAAGTGATTTTCTCCCTGTAATCAGCACTGGTGAGCCACAACTTAAAAATGTGTTCAGTTTTGGGGCACTCACTACAAGAAAGACATTGAGGTATTGGAGAGGGTTCAGATAAGGGCAAAGAAGCTGATTAAGATTTTGGAGAACTGTTCTCATTAGGAGTGGCTGAGCTAACCAGGGTTGTTTAGTCTGCAGAGGAGGTGGTTGAAGGACGATATTACTGCTCTCTACAGCTACCTGAAAGGAGGTAGTAGTGAGGTGGGTGTCCATCTTTTCTCTCTAGTAACAAGTCATAGGGTTAAATGAAATTAACTCCATTTACACCAGAGATATGAGAGTATACTTCTTCACTAAAAGGGTTATCAAACACTGGAACAAGTTCCCTATGGAGGTGGTTAAATCCCCATCCCTGAATGTGGTTAAAAGATACGTTAGTGACATGAATTATCACCAGAGATGGTAGTTAGAGAGTGGTTGAATCTTAAAAACCTTTACTAGCTCAGGCAAAAAGAAAATGAAGCTATATATACAAGCAGACTAAAATCTAGAAATATTAAATGCAATGAATATGTGCAAAATATACAATATTTACATGTATTTACAATTTATAAACAACTCAAGAGCCCCCCTGAACAAAACCAAGGGGCTACCAACTTCTTCCCCTTCCCTGCTCCCTTCCCCTCAACACCCATACAAGGCTAAAGAGAAAGAGAGTAGATTGTTAGTACTTAGCCACAATAAGAACACAGCCAAGGTCAGCAACAGTTGAGCAAAAGCACCAGCTAGTATCTGTTAGAGGGAAGAAGCTGTAAGGAGAGTTAGGGTTACACAACTAACTTCATGTTTGAAATCAGACCAATAGGATTATTTAGACCTTATAATTATTTTCCCTTTTACATCCAATGGTAATTAATTTACATTCTACCACTTCCCTACTCAATCTGTGGAAAACTTTCCCAGGCATCAACCTAAAACTGTCATACCTTTAGCAACAGAAATGGTTGCATGAGTACATGATTACAGAATCCCAGAATATATCTGATTGAAGAGAACTCAAAGATTCCCAGTCCAACCCTTGAACCAGCACTGAAGGATCAACATTAAACCACATTCTGAAGTATGAGGTCCACACACTGACTGAACAACCTTAGGGATGGTGACTCCACCACTATCCTGGGCAGACCAGAGTGTTTGAGAACCCTTTCACTGAAGAAGTATTTCCTAATACCCAACCTAAGCTTCCCCTGGAGCAGCTTGTAACCATTTCCTCTAGTCCTGTCACTTGTCATATGGCAAGGGTGCATTGCTGGCTTGTGGTACACTTGGTCCTTGGTGTACACCAGAACTCTCAATTACTTCTTTGCAAAGCTGTCTTCCAGCATGCCAGCTGCTCATATATACCTGCTAAACCTGGGGTTTTTCCTTCCCAAGTGCAGGAATTCACACTTGATCTTAATGAAGATGTGACATATGACACTATCTAATCATGTTTGAGATACATGATTACATTACTTCTAAGCATAAAACCAAACTCAGATGAGAGATTTATTGTATCTCATATTCATATATGTTTTTTCCCAAAAATGTATTGATGACAGATATTGACAATTTTTGAGTCCACATTAAAGGAGAAGACTATGCCTAGACTAAGGAGACTATAGAAGACTAAGCCTACTTGGCTACAGTGGTCAGTTGAATTTGCAATTAAGCCCATAATTGGACCTGACTTGTGAGAGCTTTGAAAATTCTGTAGCATAGCAGTACTAAAAATTGGAATTGACAATTTGTTGGAGCATCTCATTTTCATAGTTTCATAGTTTCAGTTAGGGTTGGAAGGGACCACAAGGATCATCTAGTTCCAACCCCCCTGCCATGGGCAGGGACACTCTACACTAGATCAGGATGGCCAGAGCCTCATCCAGCCTGGGCTTAAACACCTCAAGGGAGGGGCCTCAACCACCTCCCTGGATAACCCATTCCAGGGCCTCACCACCCTCAAGGTGAAGAACTTCCTCCTCACATCGAGCCTGAATCTCCCCACCTCCAGCTTCATTCCATTCCCCTACTCTATCACTACTGATAGCCTGACAAGTCCCTCCCAGCCTTCTTGTAGGCCCCTTCAGACACTGGAAGGCCACAATGAGGTCACCTCGGAGCCTTCTCTTCTCCAGACTGAACAGCCCCAACTCCTTCAGTCTGTCCTCATAGGAGAGGTGCTCCAGTCCTCTGATCATCCTCGTGGCCCTTCTCTGGACACCTTCCAGCACCTCCAGATCCCTCTTGTAATAGGGGCTCCAGAACTGGACGCAGTACTCCAGGTGGGGTCTCACCAGAGCTGAGTAGAGGGGGAGAATCCCCTCCCTTGACTGCTGGCCACACTTCTCCTGATGCAGCCAGGATCTGATTGGCTTTCTGGGCTGCAAGTGCACATTGAGAGCTCATGTTGAGCTTCTCGTCCACCAGCACCCCCAAGTCTCTCTCTCTGGGCTGCTCCCAGACAGTCACTGCCCAGCCTGGATTGGTGCCTGGGATTGCCTCGACCCAGATGCAGGACCCTGCACTTGGTCTTGTTGAAACTCATGAGGTTGGCTTGTGCCCACCTCTCCAGCCTCTCAAGGTCCCTCTGGATGGCATCCCTTCCCTCCAGCCTGTCTGCTGCACCACACAGCTTGGTGTCATCAGCAAACTTGCTGAGGGTGCACTCGATGCCACTGTCCATGTCACCCACAAAGATGTTGAACGAGACTGGTCCCAGGACTGATCCCTGAGGGACTCCACTTGTCACTGGCCTCCACTGGGACATGGACCCATTGACAGCCACTCTTTGGGTGCGGCCATCAAGCCAGTTCTGTATCCATCTAGTGGTCCACCCATCAAACCCATGTGTCACCAGCTTGGAGACCAGGATGTGGTGTGGGACAGTGTCAAAGGCTTTGCTCAGGTCCAGGTAAACGACACCAGTTGCTCGCCCCTCATCTATTAATGCTGTCACTTGTTCATAGAAGGCCACCAGGTTTGTCAGGCAGGATTTGCCCTTGACAAAGCCATGCTGACTGTTCCAAATCACCTCTTCATTACTCTTCTGAGTCAGTAGTGCCTCCAGGAGGATCTGCTCCATGAATTGAATTCATTTTCCTGAATTGAAGTGATATTTTACTGCAATCCGGCCTTTTGAGGAAAGTATCTTGGAAGGGAACACCACAGGGTTGGAAATGTTACTATAACAATTAATTAAAAAGTACTTTGTGTGACATTTAAAATGTACTCAGCTTTGTCTTCTTTCTGATAAAACATTCTGGAGAAGTGCCCTCCACATGCTAAATTATCAATAACTGTGAGAATTCACAAAACTTAAGAATAGTCCTAAGTTTTGTAAGTAGAAAAGCAATTGGAAACTTAGCATGACACTTTGGTCAGCCACTAACTTACCTTCTTCTGAGCACAGTGCTTTTGTATGCTACATCTTCTAGGCATTAGAGGGAAAACCAGCAGGGCAGACATCCTGGTTGGAGTCTGTTTTAGACCACCCAACCAGGAGGAAGATGTTGATGAGTCATTCTGTAGGCAGCTTAAGGCTGTCTCAAGATCACCTGATCTTGTTCTCAGGGGCAACTTCAACCTGCCTGATACCTGCTGGGATATCAACACAGCAGAAAGGAGGCAGTCTGGGAGGTTCTTAGAGTGCATGGAGGATAGCTTCTTATCCCAGGTGCTGCGCAAGCCTACTAGGGGTAAGGCTCTGCTTGACCTCCTCTTCAGCAATAGGAAGGGCTGGTGGGTGATGTGGTGGTCGGAGGGTGTCTAGGGTCCAGTGACCATGAGATAATTGAATTTTCAGTATTCAGTCAAGCTAAGAGGGGCAGCAAGAAGACCTCCACTCTGGACTTCTGGAGGGCGGACTTCAGCTTACTCAAGGAACTAATTCAGAAGATTCTTTGGGAAACAGCCCTTAAAAACAAAGGGGTCCAGGAGAGCTGTACCTACTTCAAGGCAGAACTCTTGAAGGTGCAGGAACAGGCTGTGGCTAACATGAGCTTGCAGTGTGCCCAGGTGGCCAGGAGGGCCAATGGCATCCTGGCCTCTATCAGGAACAGTATGGTCAGCAGGAGCAGGGAGGTCATTCTGCCCCTGTACACTGCACTGGTTAGGCCGCACATCAAGTACTCTGTCCAGTTCTGGGCCCCTCAGTTTAGGAAGGATGTTGACTTGCTGGAACGTGTCCAGAGAAAGGCAACAAAGTTGGTGAGGAGTTTGGAACACAAGCCCTAGGAGGAGAGACTGAGAGAGCTGGAGTTGCTTAGCCTGGAGAAGAGGAGACTGAAGGGTGACCTTATTGCTCTCTACAACTACCTGAAGGGAGGTTGTGGACAGGTGGAGGTTGGCCTCTTCTCCCAGGCAACCAGCACCAGAACAAGAGGACACAGTCTCAAGCTGCGCCAGGGGAGGTTCAGGCCGGAGGTCAGGAGGAAGTTCTAGACAGAGAGAGTGATTGCCCATTGGAATGCGCTGCCCGTGGAGGTGGTGGAGTCACCATCATTGGAGATGTTCAGAAGGAGACTTGATAGTGTGCTTGGTTGCATGGCTTAGTTGATTAGGTGGTGTTGCATGATAGGTTGAACACCATGATATTGAAGGTCTCTTCCAACCTATTCTATTCTATTCTATTCTATTCTATTCTATTCTATTCTATTCTATTCTATTCTATTCTATTCTATTCCCAAACATTAGTCTAGATTTACCTTCCCTAGATTTCATTTCAAAGACGCTTAACTGGGCAATCGGCTCCTTGTAATCATGTTAACTGGAGGTTCTTGCTTTTCCCAATCCAAAGCATTGCCAAAGGGATTTCTGGTCCCATAAACTTCGGCTTCTCTGGAGACTTGGAGGTAGGTGAATGAAGGAGTATGCAGTCAGTTGTAATTTTTCACTTTTTAAAGCAGTCTACATTTCTCAATTCCCCTCTTAAGATAGTTGGTCTCAAAGGGAGCCTTCTATCTGCCTTACTACCTTAAACTCTGTCCTACCGTATTGCATTTGAATACATTCTCTCTTAACTTCCTCAAATTCTGGCAAAACAACAGCAGGCAACAAGGTCATGCAAAGACAGTGAACAAAAATAAGACTCTTTTTCCCAATATATTATAATTTTTACTACATACTAAATACAACACAAACTTCTAGATAAAAAGGAGGAAGATACCTAAATTATCTTGCATTTATTCTCCCTTTTAATACTCTTTTTTTTCCTTCATCTTTTATGTACCAAGTGTTTTGAATAAAAAGACAGGCAAAAGGTGGAAATACAGCAGCTTGCATTCCCATTTCACCTACATGCATGCATACATATAACCACACACTCTCAAGTATCCCTTTCCTTACAAGTTTGATTCTTGGTCCTTAAATTTCTTTTTTTTCCTACTCTCTGTCATAGAATGACTTGGATTCTTTTTTACCACGTCTCAGCCTGAATAGATGGATACTGAATGCTCAGTCCCTGCCTGGCACATTCAGAGAACATGAGCTTCATTCTAAGGACACAGATAACAAAAAAAGTACTAAATACACATTTGTGACAGAGGGCTGGCATCTGCTTTGTAAGAAAGTAAGGTGGCAGTGAAAGGAGAGGGAAATGCACAGTAATTTATCTGCCTATTATGGTTCATCAAACCCTGATGTCAGAGCAGGTGTCTGCACAAGACTTCTCCTGTTGAGGTGTTAGGTACTTAGAGAATCAGCCTTAGACACATCAGCCTCAGAAAGCTGGTCCTGTAGCCTGTATACACACACACCCTGTTCAAGATAGCCTGTCACTTTTCCTTCACACACAGATCCCCTTAGATACACCAGAGTTTTACCAGTTGGTCAGAAAGGTGAGAAATTGTTCATCACTATTCCACTTTGCCAATTAATTTTCCAGAAAGAAAAGTAAGTTTTAATGGTTTTCTCCTTTGTAACACAAGGGCTAACCTGTGTGCTCCCCCAACACACAAAAGTGAGGGGAAGAGTGACACACAAAACTCAGGGCTGAGATAGAGAAGAGTTTAATATAACATGAGATATCATAAGCACAATGTGTAATTACTTTAGCTAATAATCTAATTAATCTAATAATCCAATACATGTTTACTTTATCTCAGCCTATCTGCAGAAGAAACCCAGTGAAACACATGGGAAAAAAACAGCATAAAACAGAAAGCCAAAACCAGCAGCTGACTACCACTCTTTCTGCCACCATGCCTGCAGAAAGAGCCCACACCCAAGAAGCCAGAATCCAGAAGCACCAGCTGGAACAGGAAGCCTCCCATGTTGCAATCAGAACTTCAAGCCCATAATACTTTGGTCATTAGCACTTTCATTTTTTTGAAGCTGGCATGACTGCAGCATGGTAGGACTAAGAGCAGCAGCTTGAAATTGATCCATGACATTCTGCACCCCTTATTCAATATTATTTGTATCGTACCCAGCAGCAATCAACATCAAACAATCTCTTCTGATTTTGTAAAAGCATGCACAACTTCTAAGCCAAGCCCATATTTTTGTCTCTAAATGTAAGGAGAATATTTTCCATATCACTTGTGCCTTTCCTGTGTAGCAGGTCCTCTGTTTTATTTTTTCCCATCAGATTAAATACTTCTCTGAGGCACACACGACTCTGAGATTGAATGAGTGTCATCATTCAATGGAATGCAATGAATATGTACAAAATATACAATATTTACAGCATCATACAGATATTTACAATATTATACCGATATTTACAATTGGCAAATAACATATAAACCCCTGTGGCCCCCAAAAGAGAGAGAGAGCAGGGAAGGTGCTCCACTGCACTCCCCCAAAATCTCCCGCCTCCCCAAACCCCATACTAAGGGAAGCAGAGGTGCTGAAAGGAAGGAATGTTAGTTCTTATCTTCAAGGCTAGCCAGAAGTGCTAGTATCTCCCGAGCAAAGCAGAACAGCCAAGCCAGAGAAAAGAATAGGAATGGGAATGGAAGTAAAACGTGAAAGATTGTTATGGTGCAGATGCTCCTATCCCACATTTTGTCCAAAGAATTTGTTTAGAATAATCTTTTGCTTTCCTTTTTACACCCAATAGTGATTTACTTATATTTTTTCCTACTTTTCTGCTTGAAATCTGCAGCTAAATTTTAAAGGCATAGCCTAAAACTGCCACAGAAAGGGAAAAGGAAGCTTGCAAAACCTCTTCAGTGTGAAATTATCTACTTCAGTGGTAGTCTTAGGTCATGGATGCACAACTCTTTTTCATAATCTGATTTTATTTTCATTCTCGGTTTTACACAACTGCCCTGAAAAAGTGATGCATAAAGCCACCACTTGATGTAGCTTCTCTGTATGTATCACCACATTTGTTTAATTTACGTGGATGAACTTTTCTGACATGCTGGTTGTGTCCAGCATTTTAGAAACTGGCATATTTATTTGCTGTTTTCTGCAGAGAGAGGGGCAAGAATAGAAAAGCAAGAAATTTTTGGACTGTTTAAGTCATGGTTGCATCTTGAAATACATAAATGCAGATACATATAGGAAAAACTAATTCATACCCATATTCACAAAGAAACTACACTGATCAGGACAAAGGAAAGAAAACAGACATACCAGGATGCTTCTAACCCACTGAGTGAAATGGCCAGATGAATGATGTATATTCCATCTCCTGGTGTTCAGGAAATTTGTGATGTTTGCCTGACCAGCTCTCATTCAAAAAGACTCCTGTTCATAACTTTTGCAGCACAGTCAATGTGTCTACATCCTCCTTGGCAACACTTGAGTTTTTTATATGTGGTCAAGCTAAGAAGGGCAGCAAAAAAAACCTCCACTCTGGACTTTTGGGGAGTGGACTTCAGGTTACTCAAGGAACTAATTCAGAAGGTACTGTGGGAAACAGCCCTTAAAAACAAAGGGGTCCAGAAGGGCTGGACCTACTTCAAGAAAGAATTCTTGAAGGTGCAGGAACAGGATGTGCCAATGTGCTGGAAGATGAGCCACTGAGGCAGATGGCCAGCCTGGATGTGCAATGAACTTCTGGGTGAATTAAGGGAAAAAAAAGAGGGTGTATCATCTTTGGAAGAAAGGTGAGGTAACTCATGAAATGTTTAAGGATGTTGCTAGGTCATGCAGGAAAATATAAGAGATGCAAAAGCCCATTTCCAGCTTAGACTGGCCACTGCTGTGAAGGAAAACAAAAAAAGCTTTTATAAATATACTAATGGCAAGAAGAGGGGTAAGGACAACCTCCACTCCTTAATGGAAATGGAGGGAAATATTGTAACAAGAGATGAGGAAAAGGCACTGTACTCTGCACTGGTTAGGCCACACCTTGAGTCCTGTGTCCAGTTCTGGGCCCTTCACTTTAAGAAGGGAGGCCTGTGGATGTGGTCTACCTGGACCTCAGCAAGGCCTTTGACACCGTCCCCCACAGCAAACTCCTGGCCAAGCTATCAGCCCATGGCTTGGACAGGAGCACACTGTGTTGGGTTAGGAACTGGCTGGAGGGCTGAGCCCAGAGAGCAGTGGTGAATGGTGCCACATCCAGCTGGCAGCCACTCACTAGTGGTGTGCCCCAAGGATCAGTGCTGGGCCCCATGCTCTTTAATATCTTTATTGATGATCTGGACGAGGGCATTGAGTCCATCATCAGTAAATTTGCAGAAGACACCAAGCTGGGGGCAGGAGTTGATCTGCTGGAGGGAAGAGAGGCTTTGCAGAGGGACCTCGACAGGCTGGACAGATGGGCAGAATCCAAGGGCATGAGATTGAACACAGACAAGTGCCAGGTTCTGCACATTGGGCACAGCAACCCCATGCAGTGCTACAGGCTGAGGTCAGAATGGCTGGAGAGCGGCCAGGCAGAGAGGGACCTGGGGGTACTGGTTGATGGTAGGCTGAACATGAGCCTGCAGTGTGCTCAGGCAACCAAGAAGGCCAATGGCATCCTGGCCTGCATCAGGAATAGTGTGGCCATCAGGAGCAGGGAGGTCATTCTGCCCCCTGTACTCAGCACTGGTTAGGCCACACCTTGAGTCCTGTGTCCAGTTCTGGGCCCCTCAGTTTAGGAAGGATGTTGACTTGCTGGAGCGTGTCCAGAGAAGGGCAACAAAGTTGGTGAGGGGTTTGGAACACAAGCCCTATGACAAAAGGCTGAGGGAGCTGGGGTTGCTTATCCTGGAGAAGAGGAGACTGAGGGGTGACCTTATTGCTCTCTACAACTACCTGAAAGGAGGTTGTAGCCAGGCAGAGGTTGGTCTCTTCTCCCAGGCAGACACTACCAGAACAAGAGGACACAGTCTCAGGCTGCGCCAGGGCAGGTTTAGACTGGATCTTAGGAAGAAGTTCTATACAGAGAGAGTGATTGCCCATTGGAATTGGCTGCCCCCGTGGAGGTGGTGGAGTCACCTTCATTGGAGGTGTTCAAGAAGAGGCTTGATGGGGTGCCACGGTTTAGTTATTTAGGTGGGTTATATTGTATTGTATTGTATTGCATTGTATTGTATTGCATTGTATTGTATTGTATTGTATTGTATTGTATTGTATTGTATTTAGGTGGGTTGGATTGGTTGATGGGTTGGACACAATGATCTTGAAGGTCTCTTCCAACCTGGTGGTGTATTGTGTATTGTATTGTGTATTGGACATTGAGATGCTTGAGCGTGTCTAGAGAAGGGCAAGAAGGCTGGTGAGAGGCCTTGAGCACAAGCCCTATGAGGAGAGGCTGAGGGAGCTGGGGTTTAGCGTGGAAAGAGGAGGCTCAGGGGCGACCTCATTGCTTTCTACAACTACCTGAAAGGTGGTTGTAGCCAGGAGGGGTTTGGTCTCTTCTCCCAAGCAACCAGCACCAGAACAAGAGGACACAGTCTGAAGTTGCACCAGGGGAAGTTTAGGCTCAAGGTGAGGAGAAAGTTCTTCACTGAGAGAGTCATTCATCATTGGAATGGGCTGCCCAGGGAGGTGGTGGAGTCACCATCCCCTGGAGGTGTTAAAGAGGGGATTGGACGTGGCACTTAGTGCCATGGTCTAGTCATGAGGTCTTGGGTGATAGGTTGGACTTGATGATCTTTGAGGTCTCTTCCAGTCTTGGTGATACTGTGATACTGTGAAGATGGCCAGCCTTTCTTCTTATGGGCAGTTTTAACCTGTCTGATATCTGCTGAGAACTCAACACAGCAGAGAGGAGACAGTCTAGAATGTTCTTAGAGTGTATGGAGGATACCTTCTTATCCCAGAGAAGGGCTGTTGGGAGATGTGGTGGTTGGAGGCTGTCTGGGGTACAGTGACCATGAAATAATTGAGTTTTCAATATGCAGTGAAGCTAAGAGGGGCAGAAACAAAACCTCCATTCTGGACTTCCATGGGTGGATTTCAGGTTTCTCAAGGAACTACCTCAGAAGGTTCTTTGGGAAACAGCCCTTAAAAACAGGCTGGACCTACTTCAAGAAAGAATTCTTGAAGGCTGTCTCAGTGTGCTGGAGATGAGCTACCAGGGTAGATGGCTGGACTGGATGGGCAATGAATTTCTGGGTGTATGAAGTGGTATATAAATATATTAATAGCAAGAGGAGGGGCAAGGACAACCTCCACTCCTTAGTGGACATGGAGGGGAACATAGTAACAAAAGATGAGGACAAGGCAGAGGTACTTAACACTTTCTTTGCCTCAAATTTAAATAGCAGGATAGGTTGTGTTCCAGACAGCTGGCCTCCTGAGCTGGCAGATGGAGGCAGGAAGCAGTATAGTTCCCCTGTGATCCAGGAAGACCTGCTCAGCCACTTGGATCCCCACTAGTCCATGGGACCAGATGGGATCCATCCTAGGGTGCTGAGAGAGCTGGCAGATGAGTTGGCCAAGCTACTCTCCATCATTTTTCAACATTCCTGGCTCACTGGAGAGGTCACAGATGACTGGAAGCTGGCCAACGTGATGTTCATCCACAAGTGGGGCCGGAAGGAGGAACCAGGGAATTCCAGACCTGTCAGCCTGACCTCAGTGCCAGGCAAGATTATGGAACAGGTCATCTTGAGTGCAATCACACAGCACTTACAGGATGGCCAAGGAATCAGGCCCAGCCAGCATGGATTTAGGAAGGGCAGGTCCTGCCTGACCAACCTGATTTCCTTCTGTGGTGGTGTGGTGGGGTGAGAAAGTTCCCTCCCCACACACAGGGAAAGAAACCACAGCTAGCTCAGTCGGAAAAGCAGATGAAAGCTATATTTACAAGCATAAATGGAATGCAATGAATATATACACAAATATACAATATTTACAATATATACAGGAAAATACAGCAATGAACACAATGCAGAAAAACCTTTTCCCTCCAGCCGGCCAGGGGGGTTCCCTGAACCCCCCTCTCTCCCTCCCCACCTCCCCTTTTTCCCAAAAAGGGTTAGAGAGACAGAGAAAGGCAATTAAGGAAGAAAAATTCTCTTAGCTAAAAAGCACATGCAAAAGTAGTGTTCTTATCTGGTTAGCTGTTAACTCAAGGCCGTTCCTGCTTCAGCAAGAGAGAAAACCGTCCAGCCCACAGGACAGAGAAGCACAGACTGCACCCAGCCTGAACCCAGACCAGACACAGACTGAACCAACAGCACCCAAACTCAAAACTGCCCCCCACAAACCACCAATGAAATTAGTTTAGACTATCTTGTTTTTGTTCAAATATCAAAAACATTCAGCTAGAGTGTTCAGCAACTGTCTCTTTCTTAAAGGCATAGCATCAACCGGTCACAGGTGGGGTGAGAAAGTTCCCTCCCCACACACAAAGGAAAGAAACCACAGCTAGCTCAGTCGGAAAAGCAGATGAAAGCTATATTTACAGGCATAAATGGAATGCAATGAATATGTACACAAATATACAATATTTACAATATATACAGAAATACACAACAATGAACACAATGCAGAAAAGCCTTACACCTCCAGCCAGCCATGGGGGGGTCCCTGAACCCCCCCCCCTCCTCGCCACCTCCCCTTTTTTCCCAAAAAGGGTTAGAGAGAGAGAGAAAGGCAATTAAGGAAGAAAAATTCTGTTAGCTCAAAAGCACATGCAAGAATTAGTTTTCTTATCTGGTTAGTGGTTAACTCAAGGCCGTTCCTGCTTCAGAAAGAGAGAAACCATCCAGCCCACAGGACAGAGAAGCACAGACTGCCCCCAGCCTGAACCCAGACCAGACTGAACTAACAGAACCCAAAGTTAAAATTGCATTCTACAATCTACCAATGAAATTAGTTTAGACTATCTTGTTTTTGTTCAAATATCAAAAACATTCAGCTAGAGTGTTCAGCAACTGTCTCTTTCTTAAAGGCATAGCCTCAACCGGTCACACCTTCTAGGATCAGGTGACCCGCCTGGTGGATGTGGGGAATGCTGTGGATGTAGTCTACCTGGACTTCAGCAAGGCCTTTGACATCATCCCCCACAGCAAACTCTTGGCCAAGCTGTCGGCCTGTGGCTTAGACAGGAGCACTCTGTGCTGGGTTAGGAACTGTCTGGAGTGCTGAGCCCAGAGAATAGTGGTCAGTGGTGCCACATCTAGCTGGCAGCCGGTCATTAGTGGTGTCCCCCCAGGGATCAGTGCTGGGCCCCATGCTTTTTAATATCTTTATTGATGATCTGGATGAAGAGATTGAGTAAGTTTGCAGGCGACACCAAGCTGGGGGCAGGTCTGGATCTGTTAGAGGGTAGGAGAGCTCTGCAGAGGTACCTCGACAGGCTGGACAGAGGGCCAGAGTCCGAGAACATGAGATTTTACAGATCTAAGTGCCAGGTTCTACACGTTGGCCACAACAACACCCTGCAGTGTTACAGGCTGGGGTCAGAGTGGCTGGAGAGAGGCCAGGCAGAAAGGGACCTGGGGGTACTGGTTGATAGTAGGCTGAACATGAGTCAGCAGTGTGCCCGGGTGGCCAAGAAGGCCAGTGGCATCCTGGCCTGCATCAGGAGCAGTGTGTCCATCAGGAGCAGGGAGGTCATTCTGCCCCTGTACACTGCACTGGTTAGGCCACACCTTGAGTTCTTTGTCTGGTTCTGGGCCCCTCAGTTTAGGAAGGATGTTGACTTGCTGGAGCAGAGAAGGGCAACGAAGTTGGTGAGGGGTTTGGAGCACAAGCCCTATGAGGAGAGGCTGAGGGAGCTGGGGTTGCTTAGCCTGGAGAAAAGGAGACTCAGGGGTGACCTTATTGCTGTCCACAACTACCTGAAGGGTGGTTTTAGCCCGGAGGTGGTTGGTCTCTTCTCCCAGGCGGCCAGCACCAGAACAAGAGGACAGTCTCAAGCTTCACCAGGGGAGGTTTAGGCTGGTTGTTAGGAAGAAGTTCTTCACAGAAAGAGTGATTGCCCATTGGAATGGGCTGCCGGGGGATGCGTGGTGGAGTCACCATTGCTAGAGGTGTTTAGGAAGAGTCAGGATGGGGCACTTGGTGCCATGGTTTAGTTGATTAAATAGTGTTGGGTGATAGGTTGGACTCAATCTCAAAGGTCTCTTCCAACCGGGTTTATTCTATTCTATTCTATTCTATTCTATTCTATTCTATTCTATTCTATTCTATTCTATTCTGTTTCACATCTACAAAATTGGCAACTATGTTTAATTTTTAGAATTCTGGGGTTTTCTCTATGTCCAAATCAGTGTATGGTTCATTTTTCAGATGCTGCTCTGACAGCATGACAGTCTTGACAAGAGTAAAAAACAAAACAGAAATACTTTGACTTGAACTTCAGACTAAAGTAAATGGAGATTAAAATTATTGCTGAATAATGCTGTCAAAACAATAAAGCCAAGATTATAAGACATTCATTTTTTCTAACTGTGATCATAGTGAGATGGAAATATCTTCTCAAGCTCAAGTCTTTGGGATTCTTTCCAAATCTATTCAAGACCATTTCTTTTGTGGTGGACTTAATATGGTCTTTCCTTAAACAAAGAATATATTTAACATGTGTGGACCTCATTTGTCTTCCTGTAAATTGTCACTTAAATAATTCTAGATTCTTTTTGTGTGTTTGGTGTTTTGTTTGTTTTTTTTTTTCACATTTGTGTGTCTTTTGTTTGAGAATGTTTTTCCCTTTAGAAGTTTGGGGGAGGTGGGGGTTGGGGGCGTGGGAGTGATTATTTTGATTTTTTGTTCATTTCTTAGTGTCAGTAAAGATGCTGACTACCTGGTACACTTTCCTTTAACAGTCAGTGTAAAAACAGCATTTGCCCTCTTGAACATTTTGTTTGTCAGCTTGCTGAAGTCACTGTTTAAATTGCTTGGAAAATTCTATTATGCAGGTGATAAACCTAGGAAGAAATAAAGTAAGAAAAATTCATCTCATACAACAATCCTTGTTAGTTTTGACAGCAAACCAGGTGAGAAGCCAGGACAGACAAACTGATAGCTGGATTATAATGGTGGAGGACTTTCCTGCAGAATTAATGATACTTTCAACATAGAACCTGCAATCAGGACCAGTGTTGAAATGTAGCTGCATGTATAAAATGTTGACAGTGCTCGGCATTCCCTGCAACAGATGAGCTGTCAGGAGAGTAGGAAACATTATAAATGAGGCTATGCATTTTTGAAGTGCAGTGCTATTTTAAAAGTAAATATTGAACTCAGGGACTTGGACAATGCTGCAGATGGATTAGTTGTGGAATAAGGGGTCTTTCACCTTTTTCTGTCTAGTAAGAATCCACTACATGTTGCCAGAGACTGAAAGCTTATTAATTTGCTAACTATCTTGTATGACTTTAATGGACAGAAGCGATGGACTTGAACAATGGAATTACACAATCATTTTTTTGAAAAGGATCTCCTAGGGTCATCTGATCAAAATCACACTCAAAATAGAACTTCAGAGTTACATCAGGTTGCCCAAAATATCCAGTATTTCCAGAAATGGACACTCCACATCTTCTCTGGTAAATCTTTTTCAGTGTGTAACCAATCTCATTGTGAACAAGTGCTCAGCTTCTAGCTGACATGAAACTCTTCTTAGGGAGTCACACTAATTCTCACTTGGAAGGTCTGTATTTAACAAGCAAAGAGGCCAACACCTCTTGCTTCAATATCAGATTAATCATGATTCTAGTGGTCAACATGTTGCCTTCCCCAATATGATTAATTTCTGCTGAACCTTTCAAAAGTGTCTCTTCTTTTTCTAATTACACAGTGAAGGTGTGTGGAGAGGGTAGCTGAGAGCAAGGATGGGGGAGAGCTTTTTGCCTTTCTTCTCTTGCTGACCAGTTAATAAAGACAATTTATAGAAAGCAGAAAGTTCTTATGTACGAACAATCTCTAAGAGGGAATCTAATTGAATATATTAATCACTCAAAAAATATATGGTTTGAAACCTTTAATGAAAAGTACACCCAAGGGAAAGTTTTTTCTCATTTTACTTGAGAATTGCATAGTTTATCATTTGACTATCCATTGGCCATATTAGAATTCAGACAAATATCTGCATATTTTAAATGTCTGCCTGAATACTGAGATAATTTATCAATGTCTGCACTCAATTGTTAGTCAGACAGAGTCACACACATTATTTTGATAGATAATGAACTGTTTGGGTTGCTATGGTTACAGCCATAGAGAAGATAAATTTCTGCAGCTACTAGCTTTCCTGAGGGGGTGGGGTGAGGAAAGATAATTGAAAAACTAGGAGTTAGTCCAGCACATAAGAATAGTGTCAGAACAGAAACAGAGATTTACACATGCTTTTCATTATGTAGGTGAAAGTAAAGAAATATTGATGGATACATTCATTACAATCTCCTTTTCTAAACTTATGCTGTAATTTGTACAGGTCAGGTTGTGGCAAATGGTCTGGTTCAACCAACAAGATTTTTTTAATATGGATAGTGGTCTGATTCATAATAGCATGATGGGGTAATAGTTTCCCAGTATTTCTGCTAAGATTTTTGTTTCACTGAAATGCAGAATCATAAAATCATTTATGTTGGAAGTGATCTCTTGAGATTATCTAGTCTCACCTCCCTGCTCAAGTAAGGTCACCAAGAGCAATTTACCCAAGACTGTGTCCAGTCAGATTTTTAGTATCTCCAATGATGAACACTCTCTGACCCTTCTGGGCAGTGTGTTCTAGTGGTTGACAGCTCTCACAGTAAGAAGGGTTTCCTTGTATTAGCATGGAATTCACTAGTGTTTAGTGTGTACTCCTTGCTTCTTGGTCTCCCACTGAGCATCACTTTAAAAAGCGCAACTGTCTTCTTCATTCTTTCCTGTCAGGTATTTACATACAATTGTAAGATGTCCCTAAACCTTTTTTCTAGGCTAAACACTCCAGCAATTTCAGCCTTCAATCACATGGCAAATGCTCCAGTGTGTTCATCATGTTCATGGCCCCAAGCTGGATTTGCTCCATTAAGTCAGTACCTTACTTGAATTTTATAGGCCAGTACTAGACACATTACTCCCAATATGGTCTTATTGGTGCTGATGTGAGAGGAAGGATCATTTCTTTTGGGATGCTGGCAATGTTTTTTTTAATGCAGCTCAGGATACTCTTCTCCTTTGCTGCAAGGATGCATTGCTGGCTATTGGTTAGCTAGGTGTCCACCAGATCTCCAAGGTTATTCTCAGAAAAGCTTTTTTCCAGCCAGGTGACACACACCCTGACCCAGATAAACCAGTAATTATTTACCACCAGGACAAAATTTTTCTCTTCCTTTTGTTGAATTTCATGCAATTTCTGTCCGCTCACCTTACAGGATGGCCAAGGGATCAGGCCTAGCCAGCATGGCTTTAGGAAGGGCAGGTCCTGCTTGACCAACCTGATCTCCTTCTATGATCAGGTGACCCGCCTGGTGGATGTGGGGAGGCCTGTGGATGTGGTCTACCTGGACCTCAGCAAGGCCTTTGACACTGTCCCCCACAGCAAACTCCTGGCCAAGCTGGCAGCCCATGGCTTGGATGGGAGCACACTGCGTTGGGTTAGGAACTGGCTGGAGGGCTGAGCCCAGAGAGTGGTGGTGAATGGTGCCACATCTGGCTGGCGGCCAGTCACTAGTGGTGTGCCCCAGGGATCCGTGCTGGGCCCCATGCTCTTCAACATCTTTATTGATGATCTGGATGAGGGCATCGAGTCCATCATCAGTAAATTTGCGGATGACACCAAGCTTGGGGCAGGAGTTGATCTGCTGGAGGGCAGAGAGCTTTGCAGAGGGACCTCGACAGGCTGGACAGATGGGCAGAATCCAAGGGCATGAGATTGAACACATCCAAGTGCCGGGTTCTGCACATTGGCCACAGCAGCCCCATGCAGTGCTACAGGCTGGGGTCAGAGTGGTTGGAGAGCGGCCAGGCAGAGAGGGACCTGGGGGTACTGGTTGATTGTAGGCTGAACATGAGCCTGCAGTGTGCTCAGGTAGCCAAGAAGGCCAATGGCATCCTAGCCTGCATCAGAAACAGTGTGGCCAGCAGGAGCAGGGAGGTCATTCTGCCCCTGTACACTGCACTGCTTAGGCCGCACCTTGAGTACTGTGTCCAGTTCTGGGCCCCTCAGTTTAGGAAGGATGTTGACTTGCTGGAACGTGTCCAGAGAAAGGCAACAAAGTTGGTGAGGAGTTTGGAACACAAGCCCTAGGAGGAGAGACTGAGAGAGCTGGAGTTGCTTAGCCTGGAGAAGAGGAGACTGAAGGGTGACCTTATTGCTCTCTACAACTACCTGAAGGGAGGTTGTAGCCAGGCAGAGGTTGGTCTCTTCTCCCAGGCAGCCAGTACCAGAACAAGAGGACACAGTCTCAGGCTGCGCCAGGGCAGGTTTAGACTGGATCTTAGGAAGAAGTTCTATACTGAGAGAGTGATTGCCCACTGGAATCAGCTGCCTGTGGAAGTGGTGGAGTCACCTTCATTGGAGGTGTTCAAGAAGAGGCTTGATGGGGTGCTTGGTGCCAGGGTTTAGTTTTTAGTTGTTTAGGTGGGTTGTATTGTACTGTATTGTACTGTATTGTACTGTTTTGTACTGTATTGTACTGTATTGTATTTAGGTGGGTTGGATTGGTTGATGGGTTGGACGTGATGATCTTGAAGGTCTCTTCCAACCTGTTGTTGTGTTGTATTGTATTGTATTGTATTGTATTGTATTGTATTGTATTTTATTGTATAACACCTCTCCAGCCTGTCACAGATACTCTAAGTGGCAAGACACTTATGTGGTCTATCAGCAATTCCTTGCAGTTTTACATCTTCAAACTGTCTGAGGGTGCATTCTGCTTCATCACTCAAGTCAATGAAGATGTTAAATAATACCAGCCTCAGTATTTGCATGTGAGTTTTATTGTACTGGATTTTGTGCCACTGCTCACAATATTCTGGGTGCAATCATTCAGCGAGTTTTCATTCCACCCCACTGAATGTGTATCTGGTTCATACTTTGATGATATTTTGGGAAACACTGAAAGGGTTTACACTAAAGTTGGGGTAAACCACTGCTCTTCCTTTAGTCCATTAAGCTAGTACTTCATTGTAAAAAGCTATCTGGCTGCGTAAACATGATTTCCCCTTTGTAAATCTGTGCCAATGAATCCTGATCACCTTTTTAAAATTTCTTTTGTTTCAAATGCTTTCCAGGAGGTGTTTTCCATTTTCTTCCTAGAGACTGAGATGAGACTTATTGGTCTATATTTCCTGGATATTCCCATGGCTTTCCTGAATATAGGAGAATCCTTTACTCTCTTCCTGTCTTCTAGAACCTCTTTTGGTTGTTGTAACTGTTCACAAATAATGAAGAGCACGGCCTCACAATATCAGCCAACTCTCTCAGCACTTATGGATGTAGCCTGTCAAGGCCCATGGACTTCTCTATGTTAATTTTGTTTAAGTCCTCTCTAATCTGGTCCTTCTGAATTGAGGATAAGACTTCCTTATCTCAGACTTTTCTCCTGGTCTCTGAGTCCTGGGATTCCTTAAGGACAGTTTTACTGTTAAAGGCTTAGGCAAAAAAATCACTGAGAGCATTGACTTCTTCCGTGTCATTTATAGTCACAAATGTCATGCACACACTTCCAGAATCTGTCTCACACTTTTCTGGGTCTTCCTTTTGTTGTTCATGTACATGCAGAATTGTTTCTTGTTGCCCTGCACATCCCTTCATAGATTCAGCTCTAGTTGGCTAGAAAAGCCAATGTGTTTTTCTAATCTTTATGCTGCAATATTAGAGAGCATCTCCTCTTGAGTCATGTCTCCATGCTTTCACCTCTTGTGTTGATCCTTTATGTCAGTGCTCAGGAAGGAGACTTTTGCTCATCCAGGCACACCTCTTGTCTTCTTTTTTGATTTCCTAGTTGTTGGGAACTTGAAGGATATTATCTTCAAATATCAGCTCTCCAGCATCCACCTTGATTTCAAGGGCTGTGCCATGGGTTGAGGCAGACCCCCTCCCCACCAAGGGCAGAAATAATGACTCAGACAAACAGATTGCAAAAGTAATGGAAAGTTTAAATAGAAAAACAAATAAAGCAACAATTAAAGTTTTACAGAGAACCACAAGCACCGTGACAAAAAAGAGAGAGATCCCATCACCAGCTGGGGGTACACACAACCCCCCCCAGGGCTCTTTCTCCCCCCCACCCCCCCCACCCAGCCTTGGGCCTGGGCAGGCCCAAGGGAAGCAGCTTACACCATTTTACCTAGGCAGCAGCAGGGGACGAAAGAGGAAGTAAAGACCCCATGTGGATGTTTTGTAGGGGAGCAGGGCATTATGGGAAATGGAATACCTGGTTTCCTGTGACCACCCCCCTGGACTGAGCCCACCCCTTGGGACCTCCCAGGTGTGGTCTGTGCAGTGGCATCCAGGCCAGCACCCAGCCTAAACCACCACATCTTCAAATATCAGCTCTCCAACATCCACCTTGATTTCAAGGGCTGTGCCCTGGGTCGAGCTGGGACAGGAAGTATTTGAGCCCAAAGGAGTAAAATAAAAGCACTTGCATGTAATTGGAGATTAAATAGAAATACTGTATACAAATATGATGGTTTAACCCACACACATCAATAAAGGCTCAGCTGAGCACAGTCTGGGAAGCAAGTGAAGCTGTACTTTACAAGCAATAATGGAATGCAATGAATATGTACAGAGTATACAGTATTTACAATATTATACAGGTATTTACAAAAAGAAAACAGCACAGAAATCCTCCTTGGACAGGAGGAAACGATCCCGCTGCTCCCCAACCTCTCCCCTCCCTTTATCCTCTGGTTAAGTAGAAGAGAAGAGGAAAGATGTTAGGGGAATTCCAGTTAGTTCGAAAGCTTTGTTAGAAAAGCTAGTAATGCTTATCTCTAGTTTGTGGATAAAAAGTCCTTCAGCAAAGCAGCCAGCATTCCAGCAGAAAGACAGAAGGGAACAGAATGCGAGCAGAACATAAGATCATAAAACTACATCCTACTCATCTGACCAATTAAATTAATTTAGAATTATCTTTCTTGTTTTCCTTTTTACACTCAACTATTCATCTAGACAATTTGCATCTATCTTTCTCAAAGGCACAGCCTAAACTGTCACAACAAAAATACACAAAATACAAAGGGTATTCAGGGAAAAAAGAATATATGCACAATCAGAATCAACTCAGGCCTAGCTTCCTAGCTGAGCCCACCAGGCCTCAGCTGGGCCACAACCAGGCCAAGACCTCCCCCTGCCTACCAGGCCTTAATGCCCCACTCCGGAGCTGAGCTGACTAGACCCAACTGCACAGCAAGACAACAGCTTGCCAAGAAAGGCCTCAGTCCCCCACAAACCAAAGAGACAGCAGCTGCACCACACACCAGAAGAGGAGCAAGAGAGACAAGATGGGATGTGACGTAGGTCTGCTTCTATAGGGAGATGCAGGATTATGGCATGGATTCACAAGTTACAATTTCTTATGTCACCCCCTTAGACTCTCTATCTTCTGTAGGAGAAGGGTTGATTTCAAATAGCTTTGGAAGGTTATGTTTAGTCTTTGACTTGGAAAAGAATGTAAACATCTTGTGACTGAGAAGAAGAAATTTGGCAGAATTTGGTTGGATGTGTTAAATATTGGTTTGTTATTTTAACCTATTGTATGCTTTAATTACACGCATGGCAGTAGAAAATAAGCAATTAAGATGTGACACATGTGATTTCTGATAGGCTATGTAATCTTGCTGTATAACGTAATAAACACCTCCAACAAAAAAAATTGCTTCATCAGGGCTGTGGAGAGAGGGTGCTCATCTGCATTACAAATGGTAGCCTTTAAACTGTTAATCTCTGTGAGATTTGCTGAAGACTATTTATGCCTAGCACCAGTAACACTCCCCAGCTTAGAATAAGAAGAGGTGTGAGAGGCATGAGAGGCGCGAAAGGCATGAACGGCTGGACGTTAAAAATAAAAAAAGAAGAAAATAATAAAATAGATAAAGAAAAATTAGAAACACCTCTGGAAAAAAAGAAGAGAATCTGCAGAACTGTGAAGCGGAGGTGAGTGGTTGGAGTAATCAGGAGGTTGGAGCCTCCCAGGGGGTTGGAGCCTCCTTTTGGCGAGCACATAAGAGAGAGCAATATTCAGAGTCTTAATCAGATCTTGAAAAAAGAGCTATAACTCTCTTCAAAATATTTTAATTGTGGACAGAAAGGACATTTTAAGTGAAAAGTATGATTTGGGAGAAGATAACTGTTCTTGAAGCCTGGCAGAAACTCTTTAAGCAACATGAGAGATCTGTCAGTACCTCTGCTTTTCAGCAGATGCTATTTTCAGGTGCTGACCAGCACTCCGCTTTCACAAAAAGAACAGTGTATGATCCAGGAATCTGGCATAAGATCAGAACTGAGTTTTGGGACTATGTTAAGAAGGAGAGTAAGATCAGAGAAGTTAAAGCAATGCCTACCTTAGAGAAGAAAATGAGAAACACTGATTGCCAGGTACTTCCGTGTGCTTTAAGAAATGCTGCATGCCCAAACATCCAGCAATATGGAGCAGAGAAGAAATAATGGTATCTACTCTAACCATCTTGAGTTTCAGGCTCAAAAACAGCAATAAAGCTCAGAATCTCTGCTATCACCTCCATCTCACTGAGAGATCCTGCATTTCAGCTGAAGGCTACCTGAAAAGGCATCTGCTGTGAATTAAGCAACTTTCCCCCACTACCACCTCCCTTTTCCCCCACCCCCTTTTCCCCTCTCTGTAGCTGTGGTGGCTTTGCTGAGCCTGTCAGTTCCTCCCCCCTTTTCCCCACCCTTCTTTTTCTGATAAGACTGTTTTGTCTACAAAAGTTGTGTTTTGATTTAAAGCAACATTGTTATGTTTCATTATTTCTAATTGTAAGGTACTGTAGAGATTTGTCATTTTTATGATTTTAGTAGTTAAGTTTTAACAGTAAGCATAATGAATAATGGGTACTTATGTTAGGTATTTAGTGAATAAGTAAGTAGAATAAGTCATTCTAGGCGTTCATGGGTTAAGGGTTTTTTTCTCTTTGGTTCTAACCTTTTTTCTTTATCTACGCTCCATGGCATTTCAAGAGATCTCTATGTAATATGGGTAAGGGTTGTGGTAAACAGGTTTTAATTTTAAAAAGTATACTTTAGTTAGTGTAACATCTTTTTTTGGTTTAGTGTGATTTTTTTTTTAGACATTGATTTGATAATTGAATTTTAACATAGTTCTTTAAGTTTTTAGGGATTTTTGGTATCAGAGTATCACAGTATCACCAAGGTTGGAAGAGACCTCAAAGATCATCGAGTCCAACCTGTCACCACAGACCTCATCACTAGACCACGGCACCAAGTGCCACGTCCAATCCCCTCTTGAACACCTCCAGGGATGGTGACTCCACCACCTCCCTGGGCAGCCCATTCCAATGATGAATGACTTTCTCAGTGAAGAACTTCCTCCTCATCTCGAGCCTAAACTTCCCCTGGGGCAGCTTGAGACCGTGTTCTCTTCTTCTGGTGCTGGTTGCCTGGGAGAAGAGACCAACCTCTGCCTGGCTACAACCTCCCTTCAGGTAGTTGTAGAGAGCAATGAGGTCACCCCTGAGCCTCCTCTTCTCCAGGCTAAACAATCCCAGCTCCCTCAGCCTCTCCTCATAGGGTTTGTGCTGGAGGCCTCTCACCAGCCTTGTTGCCCTTCTCTGGACACATTCAAGTGTTTCAATGTCCTTCTTAAACTGAAGGGTCCAGAACTGGACACAGTACTCAAGGTGTGGCCTAACCAGTGCACAGTACAGGGGCACAATGACTTCCCTGCTCCTGCTGGCCACACTATTCTTGATGCAGACCAGGATGCCATTGGCCCTCTTGGCCACCTGGGCACACTGCTGGCTCATGTTCAGGCAGCTCTCAGTCAGCACCCCCAGGTCCCTCTCTGTTTGGCAGCTCTCCAGCCACTCCGACCACAGCCTGTAGCTCTGCATGGGGTTGTTGTGGCCAAAGCGCAGCACACGGCACTTGGACTTGTTGAATGCCATCCCATTGGACTCTGCCCATCTGTCCAGTCAGTTGACGTCCCTCTGCAACGTAAGTTAAGAATTTGATATAGGGATATTATAGAATGGGGTTTTGGGTCTTTTCTTTGTATTCATAACAGCTTTAAGATAAGGATGATATATATTAAGAAAAAAAAGAAAGAAAAAAAAAAAGGAGGGACGCATATTTTATTGCCTACGGCTTTAGTGATACCAGCAAGGAAAAGCCAACCCATGTCATCACCTGGAAACATCAATTTTGCAACTCAGTGCTGCAATCATCTCAGCACAAGACAGCACAAGAATCAAGGGGATCGGACAAATGACTATTCCCATGAAGTTGAAAATCAGCAGACCTACCTAACACTGATCACAATGACTGTCATGATAATCTGAAATCAAAAAGCATCAATCAGAGGATGATTACACAAACATGTACCAGAAAACACCTGAATTAGGACTGAATGTCATGGTTGCTTAATTTTTGTGTGATTAGAGAATATGTTCACATGGATTTATAGGTTAACTCAGCAGTCTGTCATACTTAAGTAATAATGTTAAGCAGTTAAAGGGAAGGTCAAAACTAATTTTCATTTTAGGTTATAAAAAACTAAAAGGGGGGAATTCAGGTATTATGTCACAAGAAAGAATAGTTAAAGCATATTATTTTATCAAATGTTTAATTTATATGTGGTTTTAGGTGTGATTTAACAAAATTTATGAAGGATATAAACATTTTGAAGGTTCTAGTTGGGAGAAATGTAAAAGAAAAAACAACATTAGGCCAAAGTGAGGATTAATAGGACTCAGTACCTTTCCTTAGCAAAAACAGAGCATCAAGAGATCAGTATGTTAGGATGAGTAAAAATGGATTATTGTGTTATGTTTAATTTTACAATGGGCAGAACCATGAATATTCAAGATGTCATCTCTGACCTAGTGAAGGAGCTTTTTCACTCTTGCTGTTTACCTGCAAGTATTTTCCTTACCTGTAGAGATGGAGCCTGGCCAGCTCTACCCTTATGGATTAAAGGAGGATCTTGCTGACATTAAACAATTATATGATTTTTTTACCATTTTAGAAAAAAGCAAATGTTTTAACAATTTATGCTTTGAAGAAGATTGTAAAAGACAGTGCAGAAGGTTGGGTTTCCTGTATTTGCAGGTCTTTATATCTTAATTCCTGTGTACAACTTGTTTAGTCTCGATCAAGTCTTCTTTATTAATAAGAAAAGGGAAATGTAAAAAATTTGAACTAGTATGATCTAAGTTCTCCTTTAAGAGATCAGACAGGTAACAAATAAGTAAGTTCAAAACTGTAGGATGAAACTTTCTGTCTGAAAGAAGCAACTCTTCTGTTTGTGTTCTGACCTTGTAAGATAAGCAGAAAGGAATGTGTGCTTGAACTGGACATTTTGTTGTCTTTAACTATATATTATGCCAGTGTGTTGGAATGAGCTAATCGGTACAGCTCTGACTATTGTGTCTTTTATGGGTTACATCAGTTTGTTAGACACACTGCGTTACAAAACTTTTGCTTTTGCTATGTAGTTGATTTTACCTTGCTTCCTTCTATGTGTGCAAAGAAAGTTAGAAAGGTCAATCAGAAGTGTGATTCTATTAGAAAAAGAAAAAGGTCCAGCACTCCATTTTCCTGAACAGTCTTTGGCACATCTTCAGTATATAGTTCATTCAGTGAGTCTAATAATCTGGGGTTATGATAAGCCTAATGTGAAATAGGAGGTGGTCTTACCATTTTCCCTGACTGTATATGGATGAAACTGGCCTTGTCTACTTTCATAACTCAATACTTTTTCAGCACATCCTGAGAATAACTGTTTGGACCCTGAAGAGTGTAGTTGTTATCTTTTCATTTAATGCCGAGAAATAAAAACAAAAACATTAATAAAGTTTGGTTCATTTTTCTGCTAGAATGTCTTTTCTGATGTCAGCATATGTACTACTAACTTACAGCAGAGAAATGAGCTCATTATTAGTCCTGTCATAACCTATACCAAGTAGTTTAAATCATTGTGAATATACTATTTTATGCATTTATTCCTGCCTGTGTTCTGCTTATGAGCAGGTTCAGAAATATTGCAATATTATTATTTATAACCAGTCACAAGGAGATTACTACATAAGCTAATTATGTTAATTATTGTTGTATGACGTTCACCATTGGTCTTGCTAATTGCTGATACCAAGTAGCTGCCGGTTCATGATTACCTTTCTGAGGAAAAGCAACCATTTCCCAATATATAAAAGCTGAAGACTTTCCAATGTTACTCTGGTCTACTAAGCACACTAAAGGTTTTTAGCACTGTGAAAAAAAATGTTGGACCTAAGTAAAAATTGCAACTGTTAATATTCATTAAACTATCTTACTCTAAAACAAACACACAAACAAAAAAGCTAATAAATAAAATGTTGAGAGATCTACCATGGTTAAGGCATACCTAAACATTGAACAAGAACCAAAATGGATTTTTTTATCTTGCATCACTATTTTCTCACTCTTCTGGGGATCATATTACCTTGCTTCAGGTATTGTACCACTGGTTAACTACACTGATTAACACTAGGTTTTGATAGACCCTAGCCTTTTTGCTTAAACCAAGTTTTGCAAGAGATTTACAGGCCAAGATGGTTTTAAGGATTAAAAAAAAAAAAAAAGTATCTTTTAAGAACTAAATTCATATTAACAAAAATCTTCTTGTATGAGACAGGATTATGATTAGCCAAATCTAAATTAAAGCCTAGAGATCCTTTTCCTATGAATAACAATTCTTTCAATTTATTTTTTAGGAAAGATTATGTACAATATCTGATACAATTAGATTAGACACATTTGTCCTGCACACAGATACAGGATGATAATAACTTTGGTAAAAGTCATCTTCAACACAAATATCTTTTGAGGTATATCACTGTCCAAGAGCAGTAGGGCCTCCCTGCATCCTGAACTGGCTGCTGGGGCCTATTTCACCACCTAATCCAAGAGAAGGGCCATGGAGGGTCATCAGGGCCTGCAAATAACTCCCCAGAATTATGTAAATAGCGTAGGTTTCCTGGGGCTTGTATCAGAGGATGTAGAGGTAAAGTATGGGCAGGCAAGTGGGCACATAGCATGAGAGACTTGAAGCTCAGTAGGTAGGCTCTGAGGCTTGCCATGAGGAGTCCTGGAGGCTAAGTAGACTAGGGGCATGATGATCACCATATATAAGCAAATACTCCTGCTGTAGGGTTTACACATGGTTTCTCTTCAGAGACTTCTCTGAAAGGATGTTTTAATCAGCCATACTTCATTTCTTCTCTAGACCCTAAACACAAAATGTCAGAGAGAGGGAATAATTTCAAAGAACCTCCTTTTACACTACTTTCATAAGACTTTTTCTTTGTTTGGTTTTATCAGAATTAAAAAGTAACATTAATGCAATAATTTAATTTTCTAGTTCACTGGCCCATACAGTGATTTATCACACTTGGGTATTTTAGACAAATACAGAGAAGTATTTACTTTGATATATTTTATTTCTATCAAGAGTCATGGTGACATTTGAACAATAACAACTACTGAATGGGTTGTTTAGGCCACTAGCCATTCCCACCCAGGTCAGCATTAAAATCCAGTCCAGGTGGGGCCATGCAATCTCAGAAATGTTTTTTATCTGCAGAAAATTCCTATCTGGAAAACCTTTGCTTTTTTGGAAAGCCTGAGAGATAACATTGTTCCTGGATATAGGGCTGTCACAGTGCCTTTTCTGTCACTCAGTTCAGGAAACTTTCCCTGCTCATCCCAGCCTGAGTTATATCTGCCCAGTGAGCAGCAGAACAGTCACTAATGTCATGATTATTGCGCTCCTTACCTACTTGGTAAACTCAATCCTCTTCTATGATGAAGTGACCTGCTTAGTGGGTGAAGGAAAAGCTGTGAAGGTTGTTTACCTGGACTTTAGTAAAGCCTTTACTGAGTCCAGTTCTGGGCAGACTCTTGAACATGTCCAGAGAAGGGCAACGAAGCTGGTGAGAGGCCTTGAGCACAAGCCTACTGAGGAGAGGCTGAGGGAGCTGGGATTGTTTAGCCTGGAGAAGAGGAGGCTCAGGGGAGACCTTATTGCTCTCTACAACTACCTGAAGGGAGATTGTAGCCAGGAGGGTGTTGGTCTCTTCTCCCAGGCAATCAGCACCAGAACATGAGGACACAGTCTCAAGCTGTGTCAGGGGAAGTTTAGGCTCGAGGTGAGGAGAAAGTTATTCACAGTGAAAGTTGTTAGCTGTTGGAATGTGCTGCTCAGGCAGGTGGTGGAGTCACTGTCCCTAGAGGTGTTTGAGAGGGGATTGCATGTGGCACTTGGTGCCATGGTGTAGTAGTCATGAGGTCTTGGGTGACAGGTTGGACTTGATGATCTTTGAGGTCTTTTCCAACCTTATTGATTCTATGATTTTCTCTCACAGAATTCTCCTGGAGAAAGTGTCTGCTCATGGCTTGGATGAGTAGACAATTTGCTGGGTAAAAATCTGACTGAAAGAGTGGTGGTGAATGGAGATATACTAATTCAGTGGCTGTCACAGGTGGTGGTCCCCAGTGCTCAGGGATATGGTCAGGATAGATCAGTGGGCTGAGGCCAACTGCATGAGATTCAAGAAGGCCGAGTCCTGGGTCCTGTACTTGGCTGACAGCCAGAAGAATATGAGACAGTAGTGTTCCCACATGGCCAAAAAGGCCAAGAGAATTCTGGCCTGTATCAGAAGTTGTATGACAAGTAGGACTAGGGAAGTGATTGTCTCCCTGTAATCAGCACTGGTGAAGCCACACCTTAAATAGTTACATTTTGGGGACCTCACTACAAGAAAGACAGTGTGATGAGAAGGGCAAAGAAGCTGATGAAGGTTCTGGAGAACTGATCCCATTAGGAGTGGCTGAGCTAACTGGTGGTTGTTTAGCCTGCAAAACAGGAGGCTGATGGAAGACCTTACCACTTTTTTTACAAATACGTGAAAGGAGGATGTAGTGAGGTGGTCTCTTCTCTGTAGTGGCAAGTGATAGGACAAGAGGAAATAGCCTCAATTTGTACCTGGAGAGGTTTAGATAACATATACTAGTAGAAACTTCTTCACTGAAAGGGGTTATCAAAACCTGGAATAGGATCCACAAGGAGGTGGTTGAATTCCCATCAGTAGAAATGTTTAAAAGAACCAGAGATGTGGTGCTAAGACATGGTGGTTTAACACCAGGCTTGCTAAAGTTAGATAATGGCTGGACTCAATAATCTTAAAGGCATTTTGCAATAGAAACAATTGCGTGATCCTATGATTCTGTAACAGAAAGCTACAGATCTGCTGATACTTCTCAGAAAAAAAACACTTCCTAGAAGTCAAAATTATCTGAATTTAAATATTGCAACAAGGACTGGAGCATAAACAACATCTTGGGTTACTGAATTAATGAAATTATGCCTGTAGGCAGCAGACGTTTAAAATTTCCCCTGCCTTCTACGTCCTAGTTTCCTTTTACTTTCCAATTTTATTTATTTTAAATATGAGGTGATTTTTGTAGCAAAGTAATGCACAGCTCTGATGTCTGATTAAATAAAAAAACCACACATTTACAAAAGTTTGCTCATTATATATAGCATAGGACAACAGAAAATATGGACATATCTGAGGAATTTATTCAGAAAAGTAACCAAGTAACTGATAGAAAAGTGGTCCTAATACCGTTCCCACTGTCCTCTTGTAACATTTAAATTAGTTTAATTCAGTCACTACTTGCCACAATAAAATTATTTGCAGATGTTAGGATACTGATGGCCAGAATAGTAATATAGCTTTGCTTTTACACTTTCTGTTACTTGGGAAATTGTGAAGAAGGGTCTTAGGATTTGAAAGTATTTCCTCTATTTTTTGATTAGACACCCTAGTGAGATAAGATCATGGATCTATAATATTAAATAGTGTAACTGAAAAGAAAAGAGGGGTGCTTGTGACTTTTATGAAAATGGAAGAAAACTGAACAGCAAAATCTGGATTTAGAAAGCTTCAAAGAAGAAATACTTTTAAAAATTCTCAATGCCCTTTTCCCATTGAAAAACATGCATTGACTTAAATTGCCAAGATTTGATCTAGAACTTCTGGTCATTCTTACACTTCTTCTGTCTTTAGAGCTGAACATTTTACCCTCATAACTTGATTTACAGTCTATATTCTTTGCAAATCAATGATTACCAAGCATCAGAAAATTCCATGCTTCTCATCAAATAAACATGTTTGTATGTAAATGTTAAGTTAAATCTTAGGCTATCATCTTGGGATGGAAAATATGGAGATTTCTAGAAATGTTAATTTCATGAAATAGTCACCCTTTGCATAGGTTCAGGAACACTTTTGCAACTGTGAATCTCCAAGACAAATCTCTTATTAGGAAAGGCTGAGGGACCTGCATCTCTTTAGCTTGGAGAAGAGGAAGCTGAGGAGTGATCTCATTAAAGTTTTTTAAATATGTGAAGGGGGGAGGGTCAGGATGATGGAGGTCTGCTCTTCTCAGTGATTTCCAATGATAGGACAAGGGGCAGTGGGTGCAAGCTGGAGAGTGACAGAGAACAGGAACAGGTTGTGGAGTCTCCTTCTCTGGAGACTTTCAAAACCCACTTGGATACATTCCTGTGAGATACACTCTAGATGATCTTTTGAGGTCCCTTCCAAACCCTAACATTCTGCGTTTCTTGGATTCTCTCAAGTGATTTAGTAAATTCTTGTTTTTCCTCCTCACAGAGGCTCTTAAATTTTCTGGCTATGAACATGATTTATGGCCATTGACACAGGAACAACGAGAAGGTATTCTCGTCCAAACTGTCTCTAGCAGCTAGTCTTATTTACTTGAATGTGGGTGGTGAGAAGCTAGAAGGAAGGTGAGAGGCTATGGATTTGAGCTTCATTAAGGACCCAAGGAAGTATACCCATTCTTGTCATGCTAAGCCACCACTCTAACAAGTGGTGGGAGCTGTTATGACTACAAGGTGATTGAATCGTTTGTTGGGGGCTCATATTGCTGGGAAATTGCATTGTGTACTCTGCCCTGTGTGCAGGGAAAATCTAGCAGAATTATTTCCTCTGGGGAAACATAGGCTGAAGGATGCCTTGATTCTTGATCAGGGTCTAACACATGGAGCAAAAAGCACCTATAATGATATATGTGCTCACACATATAATTCTCAAATAAAACATGGAGAAGCCCTGTAACTTCAAATTTTCCTAAAACTGCTCTTAAGCAAAAGAACTGCTGGATATAGGGGTTTATTGCTAGTTTTCAGAAGCTGACATCTGGATTGTTTTTAAACATTGGACATCTGTTCTTTGGCTGTTCACCTGAAGGTGTACTGCTTTAAGCAGGGTACTGCTTTAAGCAGGGCTCTGCTTTAAACAGGGCTCTGGTTTCAGCTGCATGTAGAACATGTACAAAGCATGTTTAAACTAAAGAGGTAATAGTTCTATTAGTCTTTTGCTGCTTCCATTTAAAACCATCCAAATTTGAAATGAATGTTTAGATGTATTCCAAAAGCATTATGCTGCTCTTAGTTCATTTCCACTTGTCAAAAAAATCTTCAACCAGCAACATAACCTTAGTGCCATGTCATAAAAAAGACCAGATACCGATCTTGGGAGTGGCTTTTATGTAGGGAGGGATTGCAGTGCAGTGAAAAAGTTGGCTGAAACATTGCTTGGAAACAGAAGGTATGGTAAAATTGCTGTGCCATGACACTTTTACCCCAGTCTAGCTGAGGTATGAATTTCAGGTACAGCAATAGTTTTTATTCTATTTTTTAAAAGAAATTACTTTTCCTTAGTTTTCAGGTAGTGGTTAGAAATCCCTTCTTTGCTGTCTCTCTTTGACACTTTTTTTTTTCCCCAAAAGGCAGAATGTTTTATGAAAGTTACACCATGGTGTACCAGCACAATACTTCACATATTCATTTCAGACTATGTAGTTAACATTCTACTGTTTTTGTTTGGGTGGTTGTTTTATTTTGTTTTCTTTGTTTTTGTTGTTGTTTGGTTTTGTGTTTTGTTTGTTTGTTGAATCCCCAGCTTAAGCTAAGAACCTAGTTTAAGAAGTCTGGACGGACCTGGTTTTAAAAAGGCTGGCGCTTACAAAAGTTTTGAAATGAGTGCTTGAAGTTATCTATGTAAAAAATTCATGAGATGAAAAGTTGAAAAATATCAGTCTGTACTTAGAGACCATTTCAGCATTTCACAAAAGGAAGTGAAGATTAGGTGTGCTAGGAACCACTCTTCCACATTTCAATTATGCATTTTCATTATCTTCAAGCACAGACATGCAAGACAAGCATGTCTGGCCTAATGTGGTTTTGGAAGAGTGAGAAATACCAGTGGAGCAACAGTTCAGCACATATACTGTTTCTAGCTTCTCAAATTCCTGGATTATGCTACTTCTAGTTGTTACGCATGTGTGGATCAGAGATCAGAGCTTACCCATTGTGAAAAGCCATTTTAGACCCATATTAAAGAGCTTATTTCACAAATGAACAAGCCAAAGGTTTAGCTTATTTGAATATTTGAATGAGATCCAAAACAGATTTAATTGAATATTCATTTCACGCAGCTTTAGGTTTAGCAACTGAGTTGCTTAAATGAATCGATCACATAAGTAACAGTGTATGTATATGGATACTTAATGAATGGACCACAGCCTTCAGCAGTGTCCTGCTTAAAGTGGCAACAGTGTGACAAAAGACTAATTTGTACTGTAGCAGAAAACAGTTTTACAGTGCATGTGGAAGTAGTACATGAAACTTACTTTCTACAAGCTGTCAGGAGGTTGTCATCATTGTCTATGCAGGCACCGAAGTGTTGCCATTCACATATGGATCATCCCCTAGCCACATAGATCTACTTCCTTTGAGGGATAGGTCAAGTTTCTCAGTGGGGTTTAACAATAGCTTCTTATTCACTTACTATCAGCACACTTCTGAGCTTGTGTCTTCCTACAGATATTTGCATCATGGAGCAGTGCAGCAGTGTCCCAGCTGAAGAACTACTATGTTTTGCAAGGGAATGCATGGAAATACATTTCTGACATTTTATGCTGTCATCACTCTTAAGCATCTTCTCTATTTCTTTAAGTACACTTCTCAGATGATTCCATCCTAATGGGTTTAAATATAGACTTTATTTTAATTCTGCCTTGTGGGAGAAAGGACAAGTATACTTCATGGTGGTACTGCTCTTCATACTATATGAGTCTTGCCCTCTTTTTGTGCCTGTGTGCTTGCTATGAAAGTCTACAGGGCAGAAGATACAGTGTACTTTCAAAAGAGTAGCAAAACCTCTCCCTAATTATTGCTCATTTACTTCTGGGATGGGTTTGTCTTGGCAAGTTGCCAGACACTGACCTAGCTGCTTTCAATCCTTTTCCTCCTCAAACAGGGCAGAGAGAGAAAAAGAGGTCTAAAAGCTTCTGGGTTAAGGTAAATCCAGGGAGATAACTGACCAATTACCATCAAACTGGGGAAACGTCATTCATTTCCAATTACAATATTTTGGGTAGTGATAACCAAAGACAATTTCAAACAATACTTCTCTGAGACATGTGTCTGGTAGCCTCAGCTGTTTTCATTGGTGGGTCCATTTTGGAGCAAGCTGGAACCAGATGGGATGGCCTGTGTCCAGCATGAGGCAGCCCCTGGACTCTTCTAACAGAGGCACCCTCTGCAATCCCACCCCCCCTCCCAATCCACCACCCCCCCCGCCCAATGCCAGCGCCTGGACACAGATAATAATACAATAATACAATAATACAATACAACAGGTTGGAAGAGACCTTCAAGATCATCACGTCCAACCCATCAACCAATCCAACCCACCTAAATACAATACAGTACAACACAGTACAATACAGTACAATACAGTACCATACAGTACAATACAGTACAATACAGTACAATACAGTACAATACAACCCACCTAAACAACTAAAAAACTAAACCCTGGCACCAAGCACCCCATCAAGCCTCTTCTTGAACACCTCCAATGAAGGTGACTCCACCACTTCCACAGGCAGCTGATTCCAGTGGGCAATCACTCTCTCGGTATAGAACTCCTTCCTAAGATCCAGTCTAAACCTGCCCTGGCACAGCCTGAGACTGTGTCCTCTTGTTCTGGTACTGGCTGCCTGGGAGAAGAGACCAACCTCTGCCTGGCTACAACCTCCCATCAGGGAGTTGTAGAGAGCAATAAGGTCACCCCTCAGTCTCCTCTTCTCCAGGCTAAGCAACCCCAGCTCCCTCAGCCTCTCCTCATAGGGCTTGTCTTCCAAACCCCTCACCAACTTTGTTGCCCTTCTCTGGACACGCTCCAGTAAGACAACATCTTTCCTAACTGAGGGGCCCAGAACTGGACACAGTACTCAAGGTGCGGCCTAACCAGTGCAGTGTACAGGGGCAGAATGACCTCCCTGCTCCTGCTGGCCACACTGTTCCTGATGCAGGCCACGATGCCATTGGCCTTCTTGGCTGCCTGGGCACACTGCAGGCTCATGTTCAGCCTACAATCAACCAGCACCCCCAGGTCCCTCTCTGCCTGGCCGCTCTCCAACCACTCTGACCCCAGCCTGGAGCACTGCATGGGGTTGTTGTGGCCAATGTGCAGAACCTGGCACTTGGATGTGTTCAATCTCATGCCCTTGGATTCTGCCCATCTGTCCAGCCTGTTGAGGTCCCTCTGCAAAGCCTCTCTGCCCTCCAGCAGATCAACTACTGCCCCCAGCTTAGTGTCGTCCGCAAATTTACTGATCATGGACTCAATGCCCTCATCCAGATCATCAATAAAGATGTTGAAGAGCATGGGGCCCAGCACCGATCCCTGGGGCACACCACTAGTGACAGGCCGCCAGCCGGATGTGGCACCATTCACCACCACTCTCTGGGCTCGGCCCTCCAGCCAGTTCCTAACCCAACGCAGTGTGCTCCCATCCAAGCCATGGGCTGCCAGCTTGGCCAGGAGTTTGCTGTGGGGGATGGTGTCAAAGGCCTTGCTGAGGTCCAGGTAGACCACATCCACAGGCCTCCCCACATCCACCAGGCAGGTCACCCTGATCATAGAAGGAGATCAGGTTGGTCAAGCAGGACCTGCCCTTCCTAAAGCCATGCTGGCTAGGCCTGATCCCTTGGCCATCCTGTAAGTGCTGCATGATCGCACTCAAGATGACCTGTTCCATAATGTTGCCTGGCACTGAGGTCAGGCTGACAGGCCTAGAATTCCCTGGCTCATCCAACCGGCCCTTCTTGTGGATGGGCACCACGTTGGCCAGCTTCCAGTCTTCTGGGACCTCTCCAGTGAGGCAGGACTGTTGAAAAATGATGGAGATTGGCTTGGCCAGCTCATCTGCCAGCTCTCTCAGCACCCTAGGATGGATCCCATCTGGTCCCATGGCCCTGTGGGGGTCCAAGCGGCTGAGAAGATCTCTAACTACCTCCTGGAGCAGCGGGAAACCATGCAGCTCCCTGGCTCCTTCTGCCAGCTCTGCAGGCCAGATAATCAGCTCAGCCTCACTGACTTTATGTCTGTTGTAAGTTGTATGTTATTCTACTTGCAGAAGATGTAATAGCAGTATTTAATTTTGAGAGAATGTTGGTAATTAATTTTGAGATAATATTAATTTAATTTTGAGAGAATATTGGCTCAGAGGCTGGTGCCACTAACAGAATTTTGGGGTTTTCAATCTTGGGGAACTTTCTATGGCACCAGGTCCACTACCAACAGATGGAGTACATCCGTCCCAGAGGGGGAGAAAAATCCTAGCACATGAGAATAGCCTATCCCACAGAGGGAAAAAGGTTGTAGGAAGAGAGTTGGCTGGACTCATTGACAGGGCTTTAAACTAGATTTGAAGGGGGAAATGGGCTGAAACCAGTCCCCTCAGGCAGGAGTCTGAGGGTGGTCAGCTGGAGTCAGGGGTGAAAACAGCAGGCCAGCTGAAGTGCATGGACCTGAAGGGAGGTTGTAGCCAGGCAGAGGTTGGTCTCTTCTCCCAAGCAGCCAGTACCAGAACAAGAGGACACAGTCTCAGGCTGCGCCAGGGCAGGTTTAGACTGGATCTTAGGAAGAAGTTCTATACCGAGAGAGTGATTGCCCACTGGAATCGGCTGCCCATGGAGGTGGTGGAGTCACCTTCACTGGAGGTGTTCAGGAAGAGGCTTGATGGGGTGCTTGGTGCCACGGTTTAGTTGTTTAGTTGTTTAGGTGGGTTGTATTGTATTGTATTGTATTGTATTGTGTTGTATTTAGGTGGGTTGGATTGGTTGATAGGTTGGACGTGATGATCTTGAAGGTCTCTTCCAACCTGGTGTATTGTATTGTATTGTATTGTATTGTATGGTGAAGGCCTGGAATGGGTTGTCCAGGGAAGTGGTTGAGGCCCCGTCCCTTGCGGTGTTTAAGACCAGGCTGGACGAGGCTCTGTCCAGCCTGATCTAGGGTAGAGTGTCCCTGCCCATGGCAGGGGGGTTGGAACTAGATGATCCTTGTGGTCCCTTCCAACCCTAACTGAAACTATGAAACTATGAAACTATATTGTATTGACACTAATGCACACAGCATGGGTAACAAACAAGAGGAGCTGGAAGCCTTGTTCCAGAAGGAAAGTTGTGATGTATTGCCATCACAGAAACGTGGTGGGAGGACTCACATGACTGCAGCACTGTAATTGATGGCTACCAGCTCTTCAGGAGAGACAGGGGAGGGAGAAGGGTTGGAGGGGTGGCCCTGTACATCAGAGAGTCTCTAGGCACCATGAAACTAGGGATTAAGGATGATCAAGTTGAGTGCCTGTCGGTGAGAATTAGAGGGAAGGCCAACAAGGCTGACATCCTGGTTGGAGTCAGTTCAGGAAATTTGTGACATTTACCTGACCAGCTCTCACTCAAAATTACTCTTTGGCAACAGAGCCAATGTGTCTACATCCTTCTTGACAATATTTGAGTTTTCAATATGCAGTCAAGCTAAGAGGCACAGCATGAAAACCTCCACTCTGAACTTCCAGAGGGCAGACTTCAGGTTCCTTAATGAACTAACTCAGAAGGTACCTTGGGAAATATCCCTTAAAAACAGAGGGGTCCAGGAGGGCTGGACCTACTTCAAGAAAGAATTCTTGAAGGCACAGGAACAGGCTGGGTGAATTAAGGGAAAAGAAGAGGGTGTATCATCTTTGGAAGAAAGGTGAGGTAACCCATAGAATGTTTAAGGATGTTGCTAGGTCATGCAGGAAAAAAATTAGAGAGGCAAAAGCCCATTTAGAGCTTAGACTGGCCTAAATACAATACAATGCAATACAATACAATACAATACAATACAATACAATACAATACAATACAATACAACACAATACAATACAATAAATCCAGGTTGGAAGAGACCTTCAAGATCATCATGTCCAACCTATCAAGCAATCCAATCCACCTAAACAACTAGATCATGGCACCCAGTACCCCATCAAGTCTCCTCCTGAATACCTCCAATGATGGTGACTCCACCACCTCCCTGGGCAGCACATTCCAATGGGCAATCACTCTCTCTGTAAAGAACTTCCTCCTAAAATCCAGTCTAAACCTCCCCTGGCGCAGCCTGAGACTGTGTCCTCTTGTTCTCGTAGTGTCTGCCTGGGAGAAGAGACCAAACTCTGCCTGTCTACAATCTCCCCTCAGGTAGTTATAGAGAGCAATAAGGTCACCCCTGAGTCTCCTCCTCTCCAGGATAAGCAACCCCAGCTCCCTCAGCCTCTCCTCATAGGGCTTGTGTTCCAAACCCCTCACCAACTTTGTTGCCCTTCTCTGGACACGTTCCAGCAAGTCAACATCCTTCCTAACCTGAGGGGCCCAGAACTGGACACAGGACTCCAGGTGTGGCCTAACCAGTGCTGTATACAAGGGCAGAATGACCTCCCTGATGGCCACACTGTTCCTGATGCAGGCCCGGATGCCGTTGGCCCTTGTGGCTGCCTGGGCACACTGCAGGCTCATGTTCAGCCTCCCATCAACCAGTACCACCAGGTCCCTCTCTGCCTGGCCGCTCTCCAGCCACTCTGACCCCAGCCTGGAGCACTGCATGGGGTTGCTGTGGCCAATGTGCAGAACCTGGCACTTGGCTGTGTTCAATCTCATGCCCTTGGATTCTGCCCATCTGTCCAGCCTGTTGAGGTCCCTCTGCAAAGCCTCTCTGCCATCCAGTAGATCAACTGCCCCCAGCTTGGTGTCGTCTGCAAATTTACTGATGATGGACTCAATGCCCTCATCCAGATCATCAAAAAGATGTTGAAGAGCATGGGGCCCAGCACTGATCCTTGGGGCACACCACTACTGACAGGCTGCCAGCTGGATGTGGCACCATTCACCACCACTCTCTGGGCTCGGCCCTCCAGCCAGTTCCTAACCCAACGCAGTGTGCTCCTGTCCAAGCCATGGGCTGCCAGCTTGGCCAGGAGTTTGCTGTGGGGGACGGTGTCAAAGGCCTTGCTGAGGTCCAGGTAGACCACATCCACAGGCCTCCCCACATCCACCAGGCAGGTCACCTGATCATAGAAGGAGATCAGGTTGGTCAGGCAGGACCTGCCCTTCCTAAATCCATTCTGGCTAGACCTGAGCCCCTGGCCATCCTGTAAGTGCTGTGTGATTGCACTCAAGATGACCTGTTCCATAATCTTGCCTGGCACTGAGGTCAGGCTGACAGGCCTATAATTCCCTGGCTCTTCCAACTGGCCCTTCTTGTGGATGGGCACCACGTTGGCCATCTTCCAGTCTTCTGGGACCTCTCCAGTGAGCCAGGACTGTTGAAAAATGATGGAGAGTGGCTTGGACAGCTCATCTGCCAGCTCTCTCAGCACCCTAGGATGTATCCCATCTGGTCCCATGGACTTGTGGGGGTTCAAGCGGCTGAGAAGATCCCTAACAATCCCATCCTGGAACAGAGGAGAACTATGCTGCTCCCTGGCTCCTTCTGCCAGCTCTGCAGGCCAGCTGTCTGGAAGACATTCTACCCTGCTAGTAAAAAATGAGGCAAAGAAGGTGTTAAATAGCTCTGCCTTTTCTTCATCCTTTGTTACAACATTCCCCTCCGTGCCCACCAAGGAGTGGAGGTTGTCCCCTGCCCTTCCTCTTGCTATTAATATATTTATAGAAGGACTTTTTGTTGTCCTTCACAGCAGAGGCCAGTCTGAGCTCCAAATGTGCTTTTGCCTCCCTAATTTTTTTCCTACAAGACCTAGCAACTTCCCTAAACATTTCATGGGTTGCCTCCCCTTCATTCCAAAGAGATACACCCTCTTTTTTTCCCTTAGTTCTTTTAGAAGTTCATTGACCATCCAGGCTGGCCATCTGCCCTGGCGGCTCATCTTCCAGCACGTTGGCACAGCCTGTTCCTGCGCTTCAAGAGCTCTTCCTTGAAGCAGCTCCAGCTCTCCTGGACCCCTTTATTTTTTAAGGGCTGTTTCCCAAGGAACCTTCTGAGTTAGTTCCTTGAGTAGCCTGAAGTCTGCCCTCAATACAATACAATACAATACACCAGATTGAAAGAGACCTTCAAGATCATCACGTCCAACCCATCAAGCAATCCAACCCACCTAAACAACTAAACCATGGCACCAAGCACCCCATCAAGTCTCCTCCTGAACACCTCCCATGAAGGTGACTCCACCACCTCCACGGGTAGCCAATTCCACTGGGCAATCACTCTCTCTGTATAGAACTTCTTCCTAACATCCAGCCTAAACCTGCCCTAGCTCAGCCTGAGACTGTGTCCTCTTGTTCTGGTGCTGGTTGCCTGGGAGAAGAGACCAACCTCTGCCTGGCTACAACCTCCCTTCAGGTAGTTGTAGAGAGCAATAAGGCCTCAGTCTCCTTGTTTAGTTTCATAGTTTCAGTTAGGGTTGGAAGGGACCACAAGGATCATCTAGTTCCAACCCCCCTGCCATGGGCAGGGACACTCTACACTAGATCAGGCTGGACAGAGCCTCATCCAGCCTGGGCTTAAACACCTCAAGGGACGGGGCCTCAACCACCTCCCTGGACAACCCATTCCAGGGCCTCACCACCCTCACGGTGAAGAACTTCCTCCTCACATCTAGCCTGAATCTCCCCACCTCCAGCTTCATCCCATTCCCCCTAGTCCTATCACTCCCTGATAGCCTCTTCTCCAGGATAAGCAACCCCAGCTCACTCAGCCTTTCTTCATAGGGCTTGTGTTCCAAACCCCTCACCAACCTTGTTACCCTTCTCTGGACACACTCCAGCAAGTCAACATCCTTCCTAAACTGAGGGGCCCAGAACTGGACACAGGACTCAAGGTGCGGCCTAACCAGAGCAGTGTACAGGGACACAATGACCTCCCTGCTCCTGCTGGCCACACTGTTCCTGATGCAGGCCAGGATGCCATTGGCCTTCTTGGCTGCCTGGGCACACTGCAGGCTCATGTTCAGCCTACAATCAACCAGCACCCCCAGGTCCCTCTCTGCCTGGCCGCTCTCCAACCACTCTGACCCCAGCCTGTAGCACTGCATGGGGTTGTTGTGGTCCATGTGCAGAACCCGGCACTTGGATGTGTTCAATCTCATGCCGTTGGACTCTGCCCATGTGTCCAGCCTGTCGAGGTCCCTCTACAAAGCCTCTCTACCCTCCAGCAGATCAACTCCTGCCCCCAACTTGGTGTCATCCACAAATTTACTGATGATGGACTCGATGCCCTCATCCAGATCATCAATAAAGATGTTGAAGAGCATGGGGCCTAGCACTGATCCTTGGGGCACACCACTAGTGACTGGCTGCCAGCTGGATGTGGCACCATTCACCACCGCTCTCTGGGCTCAGCCCTCCAGCCAGTTCCTAACCCAACGCAGTGTGCTCCTGTCCAAGCCATGGGCTGACAGCTTGGCCAGGAGTTTGCTGTGGGGGACAGTGTCAAAGGCTTTGCTGAGGTCCAGGTAGACCACATCCACAGGCCTCCCCACATCAACGAGGCGGGTCACCTGATCCTAAAAGGAGATCAGGTTGGTGAGGCAGGACCTGCCCTTCCTAAATCCATTCTGGCTGGGCCTGAGCCCTTGGTCATCCTGTACACACTGTGTGATCACACTGAAGATGACCTGTTCCATAATCTTGCCTGGCACTGAGGTCAGGCTGACAGGCCTAGAATTCCCTGGCTCATCCAACCAGCCCTTCTTGTGGATGGGCACCATGTTGGCCAGCTTCCAGTCATCTGGGACCTCTCCAGTGAGGCAGGACTGTTGAAAAATGATGGAGATTGGCTTGGCCAGCTCATCTGCCAGCTCTCTCAGCACCCTAGGATGGATCCCATCCGGTCCCATGGCCTTGTGGGTGTCCAAGCTGTTGGTAAGATCTCTAACTACCTCCTGGAACAGCGGGAAACTACGCAGCTCCCCGGCTCCTTCTGCCAGCTCTGCAGGCCAGCTGTCTGGAAGACGTTCTGCCCTTCTAGTAAAAATTGAGGCAAAGAAGGTGTTAAGTACCTCTGCCTTTTCCTCATCCTTTGTTACAACGTTCCCCTCCGTGTCAACCTCTGCTGTGAAGGACAACAAAAAACGCTTTCATAAATATATTAATGGCAACAGAAGGGGTAAGGACAACCTCCACTCCTTAATGGAAATGGAGGAACATATTGTAACAAAAGATGAAGAAAAAGCAGAGGTACTTAATGCCTTCTTTGCCTCAAATTTAAATAGCAAGATAGGTTGTTTAGCCACTTGGATCCCCACAAGTCCATGGGACCAGATGGGATCCATCCTAGGGTGCTGAGAGAGCTGGCAGATGAGCTGGCCAAGCTGCTCTCCATCATTTTTCAACAGTCCTGGCTCACTGGAGAGGTCCCAGATGACTGGAAGCTGGCCAACGTGGTGTCCATCCACAAGAGGAGCCAGAAGGAGGAACAAGGGAATTCCAGACCTGTCAGCCTGACCTCAGTGCCAGGCAAGATTATGGAACAGGTCATCTTGAGTGCAATCACACAGCACTTACAGGATGGCCAAGGGCTCAGGCCCAGCCAGAATGGATTTAGGAAGGGCAGGTCCTGCCTGACCAACCTGATCTCCTTCTAGGATCAGGTGACCCGCCTGGTGGATGTGGGAAAGGCTGTGGATGTAGTCTACCTGGACTTCAGCAAGGCCTTTGACACTGTCCCCCACAACATACTGCTGGCCAAGCTGTCAGCTTGTGGCTTGGGCAGCAGCACTCTGTGCTGGGTTAGGAACTGGCTGGAGGGCTGAGCCCAGAGAGTGGTGGTGAATGGTGCCACATCCAGCTGGCAGCCAGTCATTAGTGGTGTGTCCCAGGGATCAGTGCTGGGCCCCATGCTCTTTAATATCTTTATTGATGATCTGGACAAGGGAATTGAGTCCATCATCAGTAAATTTGCAGATGACACCAAGCTGGGGGCAGGTCTGGATCTGTTAGAGGGTAGGAGAGCACTGCAGAGGGACCTTGACAGGCTGGACAGAGGGGCAGAGTCCAAGGGCATGAGATTTTATGGATCTAAGTGCCAGGGTGTACACATTGGCCACAACAACCCCATGCAGTGCTACAGGCTGGGGTCAGAGTGGCTGGAGAGAGGCCAGGCAGGGAGGGACCTGGGAGTACTGGTCGATAGCAGGGTGAACATGAGCCTGCAGTGTGCCTGGGTGGCCAGGAGTGTCAATGGCCTGTATCAGGAACAGTGAGTCCAGCAGGAGCAGGGAGATCATTCTGCCCCTGTACTCAGCACTGGTTAGGCCGCACCTTGAATCCTGTGTCCAGTTCTGGGCCCCTCAGTTTAGGAAGGATGTTGACTTGCTGGAGCGTGTCCAGAGAAGGGCAACAAGGTTGGTGAGGGGTTTGGAAGACAAGCCCTATGAGGAGAGGCTGAGGGAGCTGGGGTTGCTTATCCTGGAGAAGAGAAGGCTCAGAGGTGTCCTAATTTCTGTCTACAACTACCTGAAAGGGGTTGGTCTCTTGTCCCCGGCAACCAGCACCAGAACAAGAGGACACAGTCTCATGCTGTGCCGGGGAGGCTTAGGCTGGATGTTAGGCTGGAAGTTCTTCATGGAAAGAGTGATTTGCCATTGGAATGTGCTGCACAGGGAGGTGGTGGAGTCACCATACTGGAAGTGTTTAAGAAGAGACTGTATGAGGCACTTAGTGCCCTGGTTTAATTGATTAGATAGTGTTGGATGATAAGTTGGACTTGATGATCTCAAAGGTATTTTCCAACCTGGTTAATTTATTTTATTATCTACTCCTATTCTATTCTACTCCTATTCTATTCTATTCTATTCTATTCTATTCTATTCTATTCTATTCTATTCTATTCTATTCTATTCCTTTAGGACACTCTGTGTTTCTAAAAGGACATGCTTACATGCACTTGGAAATGCAAACTGTAAAAACAAAGATATTTTTGACAGAGTTGTTTGAAGAACCAGTAGGTGAATGTGAAAATTAAGTGATGAGGTCAAACAAGACACAAACCCCTGAATGATTTAGCTAAAAGGAGGCAGGGGGTACCCACACTCTGTGGCTCTAGAAAGAACCAACAGAGTTAATAGGAGCTTTTATTGGCTGGTAGAGTTTCAGAGATGCAAATAATTCCTGTCTATTGTTTTCTTTCTCCTTGTGGATTTTGCAGTTACTATAAATATAAAACTTAGCATATAAAACCATCTGTCTATATTTTCACTTCCCTCTTAAACCTTATTTATCTGTACCTCTTTGATAGAGGTAATTCCCCTTTGCAGATTCTGTTTCTTCATGTTTGGAAACATTTTTTCATCTTCTTCACTTTCTCAGGGATTGATGCAAGGTTGACCAGTTTGTAGTTCCTCAGGTCATTCTTGTCCAGCTCAACATTGGGAGCTTTTTTGCTCAGCTCTTCAGGAGACTCCTCCATCTCCACAATCACTCAAAGGCAGCCAAAAGTAGCCTCACAGTGATGTTGGCCAACTTCTCCAGCACTTGTGAGTATCATCCTGCTGGGTCCCTGGATGTGTGTAATTCCAGTTTTATTATATGTTCCCTAATCTGACCACAATTTGCTGATGGTATGTCTTCAAACTCCAGATTTTCCATGCATATCAGTTACAGATAAATCAAATGTGTTTCTAATCTGAACACTTGATGCAGTTTTCTACTTTAAAGTTAGGCAGGTGACTACTTAACTGTTTAGATTTGCAGAATCCAGTCTTAAGCATGTGTCAACCTATGAACTAAAGGCTAGTGAGAGAACTTGTTTATAGACATGTTTCTATAGGCATGTTGTTACTTTTTGTGACAGTTTTAGGCTGTGTCTTTAAGAAAGGGACAGTTACTGGAACACTCTGGCTGAATGTTTTGGTGTCATAATGAAAACAAAGATATTCTAAATGAATTTCATTGGTAGATTGGTAGAATGCAACTTCAAATTTTAAGCTTTAGTTCAGTTTGAATCTCAGTCAGTTCAGTCTGTCTGTGTCAGTTCTCTCTGTTCCAGTCTGCATGAGCAGCTGATCTTTCCTCTATGCTGGATGAAGTTGACCTTGAACTAACTGAGCTAACCAGATAAGAAACTAATTCTTGCACACGCTTTGAACTAACAGAATTTCCTCCTTAATAATTACCTTTTCTCTCTCTAACCCTTTTTGCGGAAAAAGGGAAGAAGGGGCAGAAGTGGGTATAGTTGGGGGGGACACCCTTCCTTTCTGGAGGAGGGAAAGGTCTTCTGTGTTATGTTCTTTGCTGTATATTTCTGTATATATTGTAAATACTGTATATTGTGTATATATATTCATCTGCATTTCATCCTGCTTGTAAATATAGCTTATTCATTTCTGCTTCTCCGACTGAGTTAGCCGTGGTTTCCTTGTGTGTGTGGGGAGAACTTAACCTCTCACCACCACTCTTTTATACCGCACTTGCATGACTGTGCCCTGTTGTAGTGTGGGGAATACAAAGGCCATCACTATGGTACACCCCACTGGTGAAAGAAAAATCTTTGGGTCACATGTCTTGGATACACTCCACAGATCAGTGAGGAATGGACAGTCACAAAGAAACTAAGCATGATGATCCATCTTTTACATTTAGAAAAATTAGAAGCCAGGGTGTGGTGGTTTTGCTGGCTATCTGTTACAGCCTGCTGTGTCTAAGCTGGAGGTTACCACTCAGCAGGTGGAAAGGCTTTCAGCTTAACCTGAGAAGTCTCAAGTCCGGGTGACAAGAAGCTGCACATAAACTGTCTGGGCTGTGGAAAAGACCTCCTAACATTAAATATCTTACACAACATCCTTTCTCTCTCACTACAAACAGCTTCCTTGCATGTTCTATTATTCGTTCCCTCAAAACCACAGGATGGCTAGACAGTTATTTCTCTCATTTGAAATAAAGAAATAAAGACAAAGACTGAAGGGAAAAAGGCATCACCAACAGGTATATTTGGTGCATTAAATTAAGACTATGCTAGGAATGCCACACCTACAAAATCTGGAAAACACCAGATCCACATTGCTCTGGGAACTTGTTTGTCAGAAGCATTCAACAGTGAAAGAAAACAGTGCAGATGCTTTAATTAAACAGTGTAAGACTTCAGTTTGCATTAGTCTTGATTTTAGCCTCTGGACATGACTTCAGCTCAGGCAAATAGAAAAACCTGTGGGTCTTCAACCAAGGCAAAACATACACCTCTAAGGAAATTACTTTCCATTTTCTCTCTCATCTGAACAGGCACAAAGCCAGACAATGGCCAAAGAGCCACTGAACAAAATGCATCTAAAATACGAATTTTCCTTGAAACCAAATAGCATATGAGAACAAAAATAGAACACAATAAGGAAATGAAGGCTGAAGAATGCCCCACTTTCTTAAATTGATGGATGAGACAAGAAACTCTTTTTCAGTCATAAAAATCTCCAGATGGAAAATCATTTTAATGAGGAATTGTGCAAGTAAAATTTAAAATTCTACATAGATGATAAGTTGCAAATTAGGAAAATAATTTCAATTGCATGTATAAAAAATGTTGAATCATTTGAGCAAGAATTTATATTGAAATGTTAATACTGGATTAATTCTCAGAGGTAAGGACAACACCGCTGTATAATAAGTGTGCTGTATGTTGCCTGACTCCACTAACTTCACTTCAGCATTGAACCATTAAGGAAAATGTCTTTTGAGATGGGAAATTTGGTCAAACCTTAACAAGATAAAAGGTTTTGCATCATAAACAAAATGTCTCTCTAAACCAAGGAGAAATTATCAAGGTAACGTAGCTAAAAATCTTGCTACTAAAATGTCCTGTTTAGACACATTCAGTATCCAAAGAAGAAAATCTGCATGATATGTACTTTTTTAAAAGCTGAGAAAACAACAGACATTCTAATACAGATGCTGAGAACAACTGTGCTGTGTTCATGCATATACAATAAGTATGTACTTGTGCACATATACATATGTGTATATATGAATTATGATAGACAAAGGTTATTTCTTGAGGAACAGAAAAGAAAATGTGTGTTAAATTAAAAAAAATCAAACTGTTTTCTTACTATTGGCTTTTAAAAGCTGCAAATAAAATTGACTGAGATAAGGAACGTGGTCTTGGAGAAATATGTTAGTGTTTAAGCCCAAAATGCTAGTTTTATGTCTCATAAAAAAAGTGGTTACAGTCAGAAGAGAACTTCAGGAATCATCTAGTCCAGCTCCATGCCACTATAGCCATTAAACAGGGTCCCAAAGTTCCATCCTATGCATTTTTTGAACACCTCCAGCGATGGTGACTCCACTACCTCCCCAGGCAGCCTATTCCAATGCCTGACCACTCTTTCCATAAAGAATTTTTCCCTAGTATGCAATTTAAACCTCCCCTGGTGCAACTTGAGCCATTTCCTTTCATCCTATCACTAGGGACAAGAGACCAACAACCACCACACAACAACCTACTTTCAGGCACTTCTCCAGACTAAACAATGGCCTCAATATTGCACACAGCTCTCAAGGTGCAGCCTTGACAGTGCTGAGTACAGGAGCATGGCCACTTCCTTGCTCCTGCTGGCCACATTATTCCTGATAAGGGCCAGATGCTATTGGCCTTTCTTGGCCACCTCAGCACATTGTTGGCTTATGTTCAGCCAATTGTCAACCAGCAGCCCCAGGTCCATTTCTGCTGGATAACTGTGGTAGGGTGAGAAGGTTCTCCCCCCACACACAAAGAAACCTGCAGCTAACTCAGTCAGAGAGGCAAATGAAATAAGCTGTATTTACAAGCATAAATGGAATGCAATGAATATGTACACAAATATACAATATTTACAATATATACAGAAATATACAGCAATGAACATAATGCAGAAGACCTTTTTCCCTCCAGCCAGCCAGGGGAATTCCCCCCTGTACCCCACTCTCCCTCTCTACCTCCCCTCCTTCCCAAAAAGGGTTAGAGAGAGAGAGAAAGGCAATTAAGGAGAAAAATTCTGTTAGCTCAAAGCATGTGCAAGAATTAGTTTTCTTATCTGGTTAGCTTTGTTAATTCAAGGTTGCTCCTGTCCAGCAAGCTGTTGCTTCAGTGAGAAGCTGACAAGCCCACAGGAAAGAGAACAGACTGAACTCAGACTGAACTGACAGAACTTAAACTTAAAGCTGCATTCTACCAATCTACCAATGAAATTAGTTTAGACCTTATCTTGTTTTTGTTTAAATATAAAAAACATTCAGCCAGAGTATTCCAGCAACTGTGCATTTCTTAAAGGCACAGCCTAAAACAGTCACAATAACTTTTCTGCCATTCTTCCCCAAGAGCCTGTAGTGTTATAGGGGGTTGTTGTGACTGAAGTGCAAAACCTGGCACTTAGCTTTATCAAACTTCATACAACTGACCTTTGTCGATTGATCCACCCTGTGCAGATCCCTCTGCAGAGCCTTCCTGCCTTCATGCAGATCAAAATTCTCATGCAATTTGGTATCATCTGCAAACTTAGTGTGGGTGCACGTAATCCCCTCATCCAGATAATTGATAAAAATAATTAAAGAGAACTGTCCCCAAAACTGAGTCCTGGACAATACTGCCAACTCGGTTTAACTCCATTCACTTCTGGTCAACTCATCCAAGCCATGAGCAGCTAGTTTCTCCAGGAGAATGCTTTGGGAGATAATGTTAAAGACTTTTCTAAAGTCCAGGTAGACATCACCCACAGGCCTTTCCCTCATTCACTAAGCAGGTCACCTTCCTGCAGTAGGAGATCAGGTTTGTCAAGCAGGCCCTACCCTTTGTGAACCCCTGCTGACTGGGCCTGATCACCTTGTTGCCTTGAACATGCTGTATAATGGCACTCAAGGTCTGCTCCACAGCCTTCCCCTGTACTGAGGTCAGACTGACATGTCTGTAGTTCCCTGGATCCTCCATCTGGCCCCTCTCATAGATAAGCATCATATTTACAGGTCTCCAGTCATCTGGGACCTCCACTGTTAGCCAGGTCTGCTGGTAAATGATAGAAAGTGGCTTTGAGAGTTTCTGCCAGTTCTCTCAGTTCCCTTGATTGTACGCCATCCAGTCTTATAAAATTTTGTCATATTACAGCTATATACATAATATTTCAGTACAGTGTAAGACTGGGAAAGAGCCGTAACAGAGTGTGAGGTACAAAGATCCAGTTTGTTGTAATTCTATAATGAGTGAAGTCTTGTGTTTATGAGATACTCCAACTCTGCCATGGAGAATAGATACATTACATGGCTCTGTTCCGTCAGGTGTTTGGTTCAGACATAGTCTCTTTGAACCTTCATGACTAAATGGAAACTTTAAGTGATTCACCAGACAGAATCAGAAAACAGTCAGCTGGTGCTTCATGAGAAATGCTGTAACTAACATCCATTCTTCTTTTTGCATCTTTTAACCTTTGATTTTGAAGAAATTGCTTGACTCTTGGAGAAGTGATCTATTTTATTATATAATAATGCAGGTCAAAGGACAAACCTTTCAGCAACTATTTGAAACTACTTCATGTTAAATATTCACTTAAGGCCATCAAGTTATTTGGTTTGAAGCTTCCTTCTCACCTTTTCTCCCGGATACCAAAAATCGCTGATGAGCTAATATCTAGCTGAAACAAACTCACAATCTTTATTTTTCTTTTCTCCAGTCTGTTTAGTGTGCTATGACAGTCTTTTGTTACTTATTTTTCTTTTCTCCTCTCCTCGATAAAATAACTTGTCTCAAGGGTAGTTTTAAAATGCTATTACACTGATGGAAGCTTGTGTTTATGTTAAATTTCACTGGCCTTCCATTTTGCAAGCATTTATCTGAGCTGGTTGATTCCAAATGTATATTTATTGATACTCTAGCATCCCATGAAACAATAATTTTGTCCTATTTTATAGTGATCAGTGCATGTGTGTGCTCACAAACATGTAAAATCCTCACCCAAAGCATTCTTTTGTTACAAAAAGCTGAAACATATTCATATTAATCTCCCCCTTACAGTCATTAAAATTGAGGCAAGGTCAAAATATAAACCATATTAGAATGATGTCAGCAACTATCTAGAGTGGGTGCCATGAACCTTTTATTATACACCTCTCTCTATTATTTTGTGAAAAGCAAAACAAACAAAAAAACCCAACAAAAATCAAACCCAAAAACTCAAGTATGTAATTAAACTATAGGATGCTTCTGTGAGCAGATTTATTGGTAATAAGTTTCCTCACTACATGTCTGAATCTTCAAGATTTTATTTGATAAAACACTTGTAAAATCCTGAAATGTAAAAGTAGATCTAATTTTTGTTTCTGTGTTAATTTGTGTAGAAGAACAGACCATGTATATACGAAAGAATGCAACTCTCAGCAAGTAATTAGCTTTTCAGCCCTTTTAGAATTTACCACTAATGATTAGGAAATTAATGCTAGTAGAAAAAGTATTCTTTACTTGTTTAAAAACATCAATTTTGTAATCAAGTGAAGGACTATATCCAACTGGGTCTTCAGAAGACATTGACAAGAAATACTAATGAAACAAAAACACTTCTGAGAAATAAATTAATTCTATCTTTATTCCAGTAATCTCTATGATTTCAGTTTGAGTACTCTTAATTTTCAGAGAGGAAAAATCCTGTCTGCACAAGGAGCACATATGCTCATTTTCCACTACTTTTAAGGACTGATCACGTGCCTAGAAGTTAACAAAGATACACAGATCTTTTTTTAATACATCCTTTAAAAATTACCAACCATCAGATATTTACCGAACATATTTTGCTGAGTGTATTACTTATTTGATAATACTTAGGTAAAATCCTATGAATAAGGAGATAAAAACAAACAAACAAGTATATGTTCCATTTAATTCAGAATTTTGTTTACTTCAAGATGACTCATTTATATCTGGTACTTAAGAAATAAATATGCACCATTTCAAACTTACTAAAAAAAAAAAGTTTTAAAATGTATCCTTTTATCTTTTAAGAATTTGTACATGCATTTTTCCCAAGAACTAGCATGCAAGAAGGACCACAGCTCTTTCACTTCTTCCTAGAGATCTTTTATTTTGGATTATGTCTTCAGTTAGCTAAACAGACCAGTGGTGGTGGTGCCTTAATGTAACACATGCAAGAGCAAGGTCTCTCACTAAAGCTTCAATGGCCCTATCTGTACAGTTTGTTTGCAAGACTTGTACTTTTTCTATAGAGCTTCTAGAAACTGACTTTTAATCAATGAATGTTCATAGTGTTTATGCATTTGTTGCAGTGTCTATCCTTCACACCTTACTATCTTCAGTTTCTAGATGGAAATATTCTGTTTCTTATTTTGCAAATTGTGGGCTTGGCCTTCACAGAGTGTGCAGAAAAGCTTCTCTGCAATTGGCTCCTGAAATGAGTTAGTTTCAGCTTCTGGTCAATGACAATGAAAACCACTATCCAAACACTAAAAGTTAACCCCAGAGAGTAGCTGAAGCTCTACATAGCCTTTTGCTCATTTCACCCTGAAATGGGATGGGGAAAAGAATCAGATGCATAGAAGTGAGAAAAAATGGACTTAGATAAAGACAGTTTTAAAGGTGAATTGAAGGTTGAATGTCCAAGCAAAGGATGAATAAAGAATTCATTCACTTCTTCTCATTAGCAAGCAGGCATTTAGTCCTTCCCAGGAAAGCAGGGCATTATGACTAATGACTACTTGCAAAGACAAATGTCATCATTCTGAACATCCTCCATTCCTCCTACTTTCCTTCTGCTTTTATTGATGAGCATGACACCATTTTGTATGGGATTTCCCTTTGGTCATTTGTTCCAGCTATTTTCTCTCTCAACTTTTTGTGTATCCCCAGCTTGTTCATTGGTGGGACAGGTTGAGAAACATAAATGGCCTTGACAGCATGTAAGAACTACTCAGACATAACTGTAACATTGGTTTGTTATCAACATTGCTGGGATCACAAATCTCAAACATTGTACCATAAAAGCTACTACAAAAGAAAAACTCCATTGTAGCCAAAAGCAGTAAGCTAAAAATAGTATCATAGTATCAGTCAGGGTTGGAAGGGACCACAAGGATAATCTAGTTCCAACCCCCCCCTGCCATGGGCAGGGACACCCCACACTAGATCGGGCTGGCCAGAGCCTCATCCAGCCTGGTCTTAAACACCTCCAGGGTCGGGGCCTCAACCACCTCCCTGGACAACCCATTCCAGGGCTTCACCACTCTCATGGTGAAGAACTTCCTCCTCATGTCCAGCCTGAATCTCCCCACCTCCAGCTTATAAATAAAAATAAAAAATAAAAAGCATTTGTTATTAGTATTGATTAAATCCAAACTACTAACAATTAAAATCAAAACTCCCCCAGATGCCATTTGGAAAATTATGTCATTTCCTACATCAGCGTTAAACGAGAATCCACATTTTTCCTCTTTTGTATCCAAGAAAATGCTCAACTTCATCATGCTGAAAGGCTGCTCTATTACCTACTCATTATGTAAGAGCTATTCTGGAGTCACATTCTACACTGGTTAAGAATGATTTTGTAGCCAAATATATTGCTCCTGCTAGGTTTAGTACATAGGTTTGGGTGTTAACCATGTCATTGCAGTTTTCTGCACAGTGCTGTAAACTGGATATCAATTCTCTAAAACTGTCAGAAACTAAGCTCTAATGGAAACAGTCAAAGAACAGGTGTAAGCATTTGATGAAAAGGGAATAGCATACTTTTATAGAGGAAATGGAATAAAAGGAATTTAAACAGGAGCTGTCAATGTATGAACTGCTAGCAAAATACTGCTTGGAACTGTGAACTGTTCAGAGGATGCTGTGCCAACTTGATAAACATCTTAGGTGTGTGGTATAGAAGTACATGGTTTTACTGTTTGCGAAATGACTGTCAGATCTGTGTTCAATGGGTTACTGGTTACTCAACATTAGACACTGGTTTTACAGGTTTTGGTGTGCTGTGTGTTTGGTGTGTTTTGGTGTGTGTGCAGTGATGACACCTGTTTGCCTCATTAACTTGTAGATGCTACATACACCATCTATCTTACTTATTTCTTTTCAGTCTGGGTGTAAATTTGCTGTTTGCAAAGTTCATACCACAGTAAACACTGGGCTCATTCAAACCCTTTAGATTCCACCAGAGGTCAAGACCGAAGTGGATTTTTGAAAACCCGAACTACTGCAATTGTCATATATTTGCAATGATGAAAATCTTACTCTGCTCCCTTATCTATGGGAGAAGGAAAGGCATTCCCAGGCAGTTTGATGTTAAAGATTTATATTCTAGAGCCAATAAGACTTTTGAAAGTATAATGGACTGCTTTATATCATCAAAGAAAGGTTGTTTTTCTTGTTCCTGCACAATAATAAAGACTTCTGCTGACAGAAGCAAGCTGAACATATTTTGGGTTCTAAAGCATCCTATTTGTAGTGTAGATGGAAAATTATCTCTATTCATTACAATGTCTGATTTGCAGGTTATCATCCTGCTTTCCATTGAAAACTAGTTGGCAGACATTTCCTCCCATCTTGACTCATTGTGTTAGAGGTAGAAATATATTCTGCATCACCCTGTGTAAGTAAGACTGGAGGGAAAAACAGCTTTCTGAAAACACATAGGTACACAGATTCTTCAGGTTTTGTATTAAATAACTTTTCAAATAGTTGCAGTCAAGAGCACAGCATTAATATTCCTTCCTTAAAAATAAAAACAAAATAAAATGGAATAAAAATACAAAATGGAATTAAAAAACAAACAAACAAACCAAAATAAAATGAAAAAAAGAGTAAAGCAAAATCAGTCAATTATTAACATTTGCCACAGGTCTTAAAATAAAAAAAATTGCTATATGTATGTAGCCTCATAACTTGTCAGTGTTTTGTTTTCCCTTGCAAAGTGACAGATGAAAATAGTATGAGCACTTCACAGTTCTAAAACCACTGTAAAGATATTATTTACAGTACAAGTAATATTGACACCATTTGGTATGTTCTGTGGACATTATTGCAAATTTGGTCCAGTGCTGTTGTTGAAGTTTGATTGTCTGAAGATGTCCACAGCCAAGACACCTTGCCTGTTTCATGTTATGTTTTATGCAAGAGGAAGTAGTTGTCACTAATAGGCTGGCCTATATGTCAGTGAATTTGCTGGTTATTTTCCTCAAAACACCAAAGTATGTGAAAATTAATTAAAGGCCATTCAAAATTAATTAAAGGCCATTCGTCTTCTAAAGCTGTTTAAGCATGAGGAAAACAAAACCAAAACCAAAAAGATCATGCTCACATCTTGTCTGAAGCAGAAAGGACTCAGCAATTTCTATGAACATCTTTCAGACCATTTCTTGACCAGTAATATCTGTAATTATCTTTAATCTGTTGGGTATTGGCCCGTTCCAGACACTCTGGTTTATCAAACAATTTATTTCTATATTTTATTTATCAGTGCTTCATCAAGAATTTGTTTATACCTTCACGAGTAGCTTACTTTCATCCTAAGCTCACATAGACTGGGAGAAATGGGCAGAGAAAGAACTACAAGCCACACATAGAAATCCTCTCTTGCTCTGGAATTAGGACTGATTGTTTCATTTTGAGAGATACAAGTGTGAAAAACCTCCAAAGGTTCTGGAAATAAATTCTGTTTGCATAAAATCAAAAGATGCAAATGTTACTGCATTCAAAAGTCTATAGCCATTGTTTTGCTTCAAGAGGGGTTAATGTTTCATCTCATTCTTAGCTTTAATGATATCAAAGTACGTAAGTTGCTTTTTATCTTCTGTGTGAAAAAATAATGAAATAGATCCAGTCTTGTCAAACTCACAAACTTAAAATATATTAACCCATACATAGCCAAATATTTTTGTTAGTATTCATTTTCACACTTTATTTTGGCCCATGCTAGATGCACAGAACAAGGAAAATCAGAGAAGTCAATGCTGACATTAAAAGGGCATTATCTAAAGCCACTCAGGTAGGTTGAGAAACCCTTACATAACACAACTTTAAACCACCTTGCACAGACTACACAAAACAAGGTCAAGCCAAAGGCAGTCTGCAAAGCAGTAATTGTAAAATCCACATAAGTAAGTGGAAGAAAACGTTAATAAGTCTCTGTAAGAATACCAAGGCTTCACATTTACTCTATTATCACCACCTTAATGTGGAAGTTAGACTAAGAACAATACAAGTTCTTAAATATCATTCTAATATTAATGTCTTTGCACATCCTTTCAGCACAGAGAATTCTTTATTAACATGTACTTAATACTGATTGCTAAAGATTGCATTTCCTTACTAACAAAGCAATCTTGGAGACAGAACCTGCCCTCTTTCACAGCAAGTAAATAGAGTAAGTCTATTTTAGGTTTTCCTAGACTTGATTGCAATGCCATGCCCCTTGTAGCTTACTTCAGTACATTTGGTATGTTGATCCAAAAACTTTTCAAAGTGTATGAAAACACTTGTACAGTATTTGGTTAGCAGCTTCACAAATCCAAGTTTGCACCTGCTGCACATGCAGCGCATAGCAGAAATGAGTCAAAAATCTGTCATGACTGCTTGCAACTATTTCAGTAACTGAATTCTCACCAGTGACTTTGGATTTACTCCAGAAGTTGTCACATCTGCAGGACTCAAAACCTAACAATTCACCCCAAATATGTGGATGTTTTGCCCTCTTTGGGTTTTACCCACAAATGGACAGAAGTCTGTTTTTTTGATGTAATGATGAATTTCTTAAGCAAAAAGGGGAACTCCAGAGGCATGTAAAGTGCAATAATTCCAGTTAAATTCATGAAGCAATGGAATTTATGCCAAAGAGTTTGCCTATGCTGGCTCAAAATTTGCTGGTAAAGACAATATATATTTGCCAACCTAAGAATGCATTTTCCAATGTCCAGCTGCTAGATGAATGACTCCTTTGTAAACTCCTTTAACACAAAGAGGGACCAAAGAAGTCTTGATTTCAAAAGTACTGCTTAAGAAAGAAGACCAGGGCTGCATAACACTGACATTTTATTAGAATTCATTTGTAACAAATGGAACTTGTGTCAGCAAAGAACTGATTTTCATACAGACTTTCTTTCGCCACCAATGTAACGAAATAAGAAAATAAAAAGCACGCCTTTCATTCTGTAAAACATTTACGCGCACTACTAATTAGAGGTAATTGTATCTTTTTTAACAAGCCATTTTACAAGGTAATTTTTAAACTTTTCAGTCTATGCATCCAAAAACAAGAGCAAAGAACACATTTTTTTAATTATTATCTTTGTAAAGACACTCCAAGCTTGAATGGCAAAGCCACTTAATGGATGGTTATGATGAGACCTGCTGCCTTCTGATATCTATGGACTATCAGGGCATCAAGAAAAAAAAACAACAAACAGACAAACAGACAAAACCAAACAAAATAATATATAAAAACAAAACAACTCAGGAGAGAATAAAAGCAGAAAAAGCAGTTGCATTTTCTTTTAGCCATTGCAAACACTTTTTTTTTCCTTTTTACATGTTCTGCGTCATTTAAATATGCACAAGTGGATTTTATAAGCAGTTTCTCACAGATGGGTTGAAGTTATAATGTTCTTGGGTGTAGAATCAATAGGGCAGTGCATAGTACAAAGATATATAGAAAGTGCAAATCTCCCTAGAGAGCCACTCCTTCCCTCAGCCATCCTCTCCACTATCTAACCATTCAAAGAATTTTTTTTTTTAAAAGAGCTAAATTAAATTTTTGTATAAATAATTCTTATATATTTCATGGTGTTTTTCCCCCACTGCAACTAATTACAAAATTAGACATAACCACAGATATAAATGTAAATAATAGCACCGTACTGGTTGTGCTGATGAAACCAATTTTAAGCTTGGAAATGCATGATGTATGTAGACAAAGATGCTCACAACATTACATTTCCTGCATAATGACTATATATAAGAATACAGAAAGTGGAATGCACATCAATGATGATAACAGTTGTCATAAGAAACATAAAAACTAGAAGGAATATTTAGCTGTACAACAGTTTTCCTCCCAAATTTGCTCTGCCTTTTTTTTGTTTGTTTATTCATTCCCTCATTTTCTTTGGAGCTCTGATCCTTTTACAGATCCAGTGTGCAATTTTCATATTCCCCATTCTGAGCTGAAGAACACTAATACACCACATAACCTGTTAATAATTAAAAAAAAAAATACAAATCAAGAAGGAAGATGAAAAAGAAACAGTGCACATTGATTCTTCTGTGGTTCAGATGTTAAGCTATAGAATCTCATTCTGAGGTAGCCTTCTATTATATTTCTATTTCACATATATATATATATACACACATATATCTGTATATATATACACATATATATGTGTATTTATATACATATATATTTCTGTTTTGATTTTTTTTCTTTACAAAAATGCTCAAATACAATGCTTGCTAGAGTTTGGTCTTCCATATTTTCCCTTTTGTTAGAAGTGAGCTTAGTGAAAGTTGGAAAAAAAAAGTTGAGGCTATATTGACAAGCCATGCCAATGCTCCTATGTGAAACCCCAAAGAAAAAGTTCCTTTGACACTCATGCAGTGACAATGGCATAAGTCTCAAAAACTACTTTGTGCTGTTTACAGAATTTTCTTTGTTCCCTGGAAGATAAGCGAGTGGCATTCTCAAATATTTCAGGGCTTTCCTGTTAGTCTTATATGAACCCTTCTCCACTGGGAGCAATGGTTTGACTTTTGCAATCTGTTGATGGAAGTGAATCATCAGGATGTGTCCCAAAATAAAAAATAAATAAATGTATGAGCACTGCAAATCTCAATTACTCCTAGTGTACTACTACATCTCTGGCATGATAACACTATAACCAGTGACACAGTGGGTTTGAAAAGCCAACGAGACAGATTTTTCATTTGTGGACTGGTCTGTTATTGGAAATATAGAAAGATAAGGGCCTTGACTACCTAAGTGTTTTGGGTGATCATTTATTACTATTCATACTTGATTAGAAACTGGAAATGCATATTTTTCAAAATTGTCTGATACATTTAGTAAAATGTTTGAAAAGAATAACAGAGATACAAACTGAACTAAACACAAATGAAAGCTAACTGAAATGCTATTCAAAATAGGCATCAAATATAAGGCACTCTAAATGTAAAATCAAAATAAAACACAGCATCCCCAAACAATGCTGTATGCCACAGAACGTTTGATTTCACAGAGCAATGTGTGTTTGGCTTTGCCCTGTTACATACAATAAATGTAAATGATATAGCGCACACTATAGACAGTATACTGTTGAATACAATTTTAAAACATCTTAATACCTAGTATATTACAACATTCTCCCATCCTAAAGGGATATGCACTGACCTTTCCCACATGCACACCTCTTACATTTAATAATATGATTTCTTATTGCACTATAGTGTTACAAATATTGAATTTCACTGGAAGCCTAAATCACATACTCTGTGTGCGTGTGTGCATGTGTGTTCATGTGTGTGTGTGTGTGTGTATGTGCAAGTGCCAGTGTGGACAGAAATACTATTAGGGATAGAGATGATCAAATATCAATGATGTGCATTCGTCACTTCCCTTTGAAACAGAAGTTTATGGACCATAGAAATGCAGAGATGATCAAATAGGAATTTAATACAATTGTAGTATGCTGAAAAATTTTCTCAATGCTTTCATAAATCTAGGTATGGAGGAATCTGCATGATGGTGTGTATGCGTGTGAGTATCTACCTATCCGTATCTCTGTAACTGTACAGGAAGTAGACAAGTGTAGACAGTAATACATACATATATATAGAGAGAGAGAAAGAGAGAGGGTGTGGGTGTGCATGTTTATATGTGTGTATATGTGTCTGTGTGTGTTAGCAGCATCTTTATACTTTGCGCCTCCCTGTTGATTCCAAAAGAAACCTAAAAGCCCCACTTTAACTTAATCGATTACAGAGAGTATTTTCTTAAAGAAAAAATAAACCAAAGAAAACTGTAAGAGCAATGTCTAACAAGACTGTAGTACTGTAGGTAAAGATAGGACTGCACAAAAATGTGCACATTTTCAAATTATTTAACATTTCTACAGCACGATATTACAGATAAAAGCTTAAAAAAACTACAGTTTTTAAAGAAAAAGATTAACAGTTATGCAATCTTTTCTTTAATTCACTTCATTGATAAACTCTTGTTAAAAAAAGGAAAAAGTTTACACAGTTAAAAATGAAGCACAGGTCAGCAGTATCTTTACAATACTAAAAAACTAAATCAAGGACTTTCTTTTTAAACATTCCCACATTTCCCTAAAGTGTTATGATGAGCAGTATGAGAGGAAGGGGTGATGCTGAAGTAAAGAGTCCGCTTTGTTTGAGAAGCCAGTACCCAACCTTTTAACAAACATCCTGCACTGAACTGCAGTTCTCTCAAAACTCCTGTTTGCAATCCTGAAAAGGATGATCACTCTTTCTGATTAATTTCTTCTTCCTGTTAACTTCAACCAATGTCGAACCCTTGAGGTATCTGTAAATGAGATTCTTCAGACGCCTCAGTGGTCAAGATTCTTTCATTATGGTTAGGTTATTAAACTGTGAATTCTTGGTCCACATGGAACAGTTGGGATTTTTGATGTTTTTGTTTCATGTATCCCCATTGTGTCTGTTCTTTTTTTTTTTTTTTAAATATTTTATATATCCCCAATAATTGCTCCTTAGCTAAGAGTTAAGAAGTACTTCTAAAGCACATCATATGGCTCAGAAGCGGCTCTCTGGATCTTAAAGGGCCTGCAATAAAAATCCATGATGGGTTTTTAGGTTGCATAGTGATCAAAGCTGCCCAGATATTCCAGTGCGGCTCGATAGCAGAACTGATACTGATCCTGGAGGAAAAAGATAGAAAACAGAAGTATCATAAAGCCAGCTTGTTGTTTGGTTTCTATTTTCTTCATACTGAATAATTTGTGACTACAGACAAATCGACCACAGCAGCATCTGCATGTCAGCAATATTCTCTTGCTGACATCAACAGAAAGGAAGTTTGAGTTAGCAATAGATGAAGATACATACTTGTGTTACCCAGAATGCAGCTGCTATTTGTGAAAAGACTATATACCCACCTATTGACCAATTGCTATTCTGGCATAATATAATGTCAGCATAAAACTTTCTTCTTATGGGAACCTGCTGAGATGCTTTTTCCCTCATGTTTTTGAAAATAAGTACCTAAATATTCAATTAACTCTATAGCAAATTCAACACACTAAGTGACAAAGTCATCAGAGTCTTAATATGGAATGCTGTATGGAAGAACACCAGGTTAAAAAATCATGTTAAGGATGCAAAGGGAATTCCAACCTTTCAGTAACACAGGCTTTGATGAAGATGTGAAGCCTGTGGTGAGAAAAGGGCCTAAAAGAAATACCTAGCTAAAGCACAGTATTAATATGAAACAGATTGCATTTTCATCTACACCTGTAAGAAGAAAAAAGTTAAATGTGGTAGATTTGGTTATGTACTTCACAGAACTCTTAACCTCAGACAGCTGCCTCACTGCACCTTTATGAAATACTGCATATTTTTACTAAAATGGTCTATCTGTGTACTGACTTGCAACTGTCACTCAGGGTTTACATGGTAAAACAGGAAAAGAAAAAGAAGAAAAGAAACTGCTTCCAAAAGCCATAAAAAATATCAAGGTCTGTTTATCTGATAGTGCTATGTAGTATATACTTGCTATGATCAAAATTAAAATTCTTTTGGAAATTAGGAAACTCAATAAGTATTTCCTTCAATGCAGTCATGTGAATACTCACAAGTCTTTCCTGCTTCTGGTTGGAACAGTAGAAGAATGCATTAGACATACACATAAATTTTAAGTCTACGTCTGCTCCTCATGGAGCTGAGTGCTTTGTTGAATAAAGATTGAATTTCCTGGCAATTTATACTACTGAATGAGAGAACTGTTTTCTGCATGATCCTTAAAGAAATTAATACACAACACCTCTGTCAGCAGTAAGGATGAAGGATAGCACACAGAAATAAGTCAAAAGTGTAAGAAGGGAGAATGTATTACATAGCTGAACTCTGTATTTGTCAAAGGCTCCAAGAAGCATGGTTTTTCTGTATGCCACATTTATTTTCTTGGAACCAAAACAAGAGAAAGAAGTAATTTTTCATTTTGTTTATCCAGAAAAATGATGGAAAGATATGTAATTAACTCTTCAGTTTGGTCACAGTCGATTTACTTGACTGACAAGATCAAAAATAAGTATCTTTATTTTTCATATAATTTTTTATGAACTTGTCTTTTTAAAACTAAAGGCTACACAGCTTTTACTGAACAAGTTTAATTTCCTTGTGGAAAACTTCAAACTCTGGGGAACCATTTAAAATGTAACAAACTGTAATTTAAAGGTCAATGTCAATCAATTTATACTACATATATGTATGACCTAAAATATTTCCTTGCTTTTGCTGTTTTGATTGGTTCTTCTAACCTATGGTTTATGACTTAATTCAAATCTCCTGTTCAGAAATTTAGGCAGAAAGTAAGCAACACTGATGATGTCTAAGTATTATTTATGACAGGACACTGTTCCAAGAATCCAGGCCCAGGAAATCAATTGATATATTGCTTATCCCTTTCACTACTTCCCTATGTCATTCTGAGGCCTTGAGTGGCTGAGTTTAGTTGTGAGCCTGTCTATGGCAGGGAGGTTGGAGATGACAACCTCTAAGGTGCCTTCCAACCTAAGCCATTCTATGATGATTTGATGATAGCACAGAAATTGTTTACTCTCCAGTTTTCCTGAACACTGAATTTATCATTATGATTTTTGGGATGAACAGCCACATGCTTGGTGACATAAAGTCAAGAAAACCATAAAAATATTAAAGTGCCAGTCTGAAGCCATGACCAACATTTTGCTCCCATGGGAAAAAAATATAATATAAAATCAGTGGATGTCTCTTTGCAAAAATAACTTGCCCCCTTCTTTATTACCCATACATTTCTGTTAGGAAAAAAAGGTTAAAAAAAGGCAGTTCTTGGAAAATGTTTGTTCACCAACTACCATAATTTAAGTTCTAGTAATAAACTTATTTTTTTCTACCCCAGCCTCCAGTATCTTCTGCTGTAACAGGAAATAGTCCTTGTAGTACTTTTATGGCAGTTTTTACAGTGTAGTCATATAGCCATTATATGAATTAAGATATAAATGTAAGCACATTATTTATACAGTCTCTATCTATGCATTTTTTTGGCTGTGAAAATACATGTTATTTGCCATTACCATTTCATACGGATACTGTTTTGCTCACCTCTGTCTGTACCATGGCTGGCCGCTGCGTCCTTAACATTTTGACAGTCTGGAAGATATCTACAACACCTTCATATCTCATTCTTTCTAACACAATGCTCAGGGTTATGAAAACTCCAGTTCTTCCAACACCCGCACTGTTACAATAAAGTAATAATAATAATAAAAAAAAATAAAAAAAAGGGAAAGAAAACCAGGAATGTTAATTGACAGTTAATGCTGAAAGAATTGACTGCTAGATATTTGTGGTTACAACACACCACATAAGTACAGATATCTATACAGGGAAATGCTTGCTAAGCAAAATTCCACAACAGGCTACCCACTGCATTGGAAAGAATAATTGCATTCAAGTATTTTCCAAATTTGAACTTGTAAGGGTGGAAATTGAGTACCCCATCATCTCACTGTTGATACCAATAATTTCACATGGTTTTCTCCAGTCAGAGAGAATAGGGAAGCTGGAAATTTATGAGACCTATTCATCAGACAGGACAGAAGAAGAACATAAGCAGGGCAAAACTGAAGGAGTCTGAATGTTGATAAGGAATATAACAGATGCAGTGAATTCAAAAGACTAATGTGGAAATTAGATGTCCAAATTGTAGGATGATGTTTTAGTATTTATTCCAGATTAGTGCACTCCTTTCTATTAAATATATGTGATTTGATCTAGCTGTTTTGCGTAACCTGTGTGCCCTTGGCAAGCTGAAGTCAAAAGAAAATTGAGACACAACTTGACAAAGCTTGACAAAATTAGGGAATAATTTAAAATCATTGAGTCCAACTGTAAAGCTAGCACTGGCAAGTGCCATGTTCCTGTGTTCCAAATCTACTACATGTCTTTTAAATGCCTTCTGGGATGGTCATTCAACCACTTTCCTTGGAAGCTGTTCAACTGCTTGATAATCCTTTTTACTGAAGAAATATTTTCCTAATATCCAACCTATACCTGCCCTTGAGGATGTTTCCTCTCATTCTATCACTAGTTACATGGGAAATAAGATCAACACTGACCTCACTACAACATTCCTTTGGGTAGTGATAAGGTCTTGAATGTATTCTGGGAAAAGGTCATCTTCCTTACTCTCCAGCTAAAAGCTGGAATAAGAAGACTATAAATAAATTGGCCAAGTTTTAAATAATCGCCAGAAGAGGGTAGAATTTTTTGAATTATACCACATCAATCTATTTTTAAAATGTCAGAGGAAAGCATTTAGAAGTGCATGTGGCAGAGGTTTACTCTGTAGTAGAGCAAGCAAACTTGTGAAAAATATGTGAAGTAGGAAGGAAACCACAAGGAAGCTGCACTAGAGGGGTTTGCAATTAAAAGAATTTTTCCATACAAGAGAAATCCTTACAAATTCATGATGGTAAAAACTAGAAGCATTACTATGGTAATTCCACAAGGACTAGGAAATTGCAGGTACACATGACGTTATGCTTCCTGAAAGAAACAAATAACTTACTAATTTGCTAGGGATGTTACCTATTCATGTCTAATGATGATTAACACTACAAATTCTCTAAATCTTAGTTACAGTGGTGAATTACATCGGATTTGATTATGTTTCTACCAAAGTCAATGGTAGAAATCTCCATAACCTCCAAAATTTCAGACTGAAAGATCACACCCCTTTGGAAGGGATGCATAACCCATCACAAGCATAAACTACTGTTAGCGGTACTTCAACTGCAGTCTCAAGTGGACAAGTTTGCATGGCATAAAGAACTTAGAAGAATACCATCACTTTGCTTTCTTATTTCTATCTGAATAAAGGCATAAATATTGCTAATTACTCCCCTGCTCTCAAAACTCATTAAAGTCAGGAAGAATAACCCTGTTCTTATCATGGTCATCCTTCATTTTTCTTTCTCATATGAATTCTAAATACTGCTCTGCAATGCTATAAATTTTTTTAGGCACACACCAAAAAGTATGATTGAAGTACTCTAATAACTTTATTTTGTTAGGCTTTCAGATGAGGTGATCTGTTGAAACACACTGGTGTTTTAACCATTTCTGTTTGTTTTAATTTTTTTTTTTTTTCCAGGCTTTGGAAAGGCAAGAATCTTGTTGCAGTTTGGGCTGGGTGCCCTCTGCTACATGTGGTGCTTCCTGTGTCCAGAGGTCCAGCCCAGTGGGTGGACACAGGAAACTAGGTATTTCTACCACAATTCTCTGAACCGCTATGAGATCCAGTGCGAGGTCTGGCACCTCCTCTTTCTTCCTCGCCATCACCCGGTAACTGGGGGAGATGTTGTCTCCCGGCCATGGGCCTGCCTAGGCCCAAGGCCACGGGTGGATGGGCAGTCTCAGATCTGGCCAGCTGAGACTAGCCTAGCAGTAGGGGAGGGGGAAAGAAGGAGCCCTGGAGGTCTTGGATGTACCCCCAGGTGGGGATGGGATGCTTCTGGGTCTCTTTTGGGATTTCTTTCCTCACTGTAAACATTCACTCTTTTCTCTCTGTAAACATTCACTTCTTTTTCATTTAAACTTTCCATCACTTTTGCAATCTGTTTGTCTGAGTTGTTAGTTTTGCCCGTGGTGGGGAGGGGGGCTGCCTCAACCCATCACAAATCTCTTTCCCTTTGCACATTAATATGCTTTAGTAAACTTGTTCATTTTGTCTGAATGCTAGTACTGGAACATGGAATCGGTATCAGTATTTTGCATCTCTTATATAAATGACATTTCATCTACCAAAAAATAATTCAATATTGCAAAACTGAGTATCTAAAATCCTAATGAAATCAATAGAAAGCAATTTATTAAATACGAGATAAAAGATAAAGATATTATTTTTGACCATCTGCTATAGACTCTAGAATACTATAGAGAAAATGAATTAAAATTACAGTAATATTTAAAAAGCCCACCCTGGATTATTCTGATGTGCAGATGAAAGCTCTGTAAGCTTTTTTCATCTACACATCAATTGTAAAGGAATTGAGGGAAGCTATCACATCAGAAAAATGGGCATTACATTCTGATGTTAGAACTCACCAATCTGAACTTCAATGATATTTTGACCGGCTAAATTTGCAAATACTGCCATTCAGCCTGCAAACAGCAGAACAGCTACAGCTATCTCTGCAGAGTGCCTGTGCTCAGGAGTACCTCCAATAAGGCGCACTCCAGCACATGGGGCAGCTTGATCTGCAATCTGTGGACGCCTCCGTGCAGGGCTACAGTGGGCAAACAGGGCATGGTACATCATCTGGATGTGGAGCAGCAGTTGTGCAGGAGGATGAGCAGGCAGGTTGCTAAAAGCTCTGCCAGTGCAGGAGGTAAGTTCAGATGGTGTTAACTGGTTCCCCTCCTGGCCTGACTCAAGAGATGAAAGGGGAAGTGGAAAGGTTGAGGGGTGTAACAGGGAGACAGACTGGTGGAGCCACACCCTGAGGTAAATGCAGCAGATAGAGGCTACACAAGAAGCAGATGATCCCCTCCCACTTGCCACCAGGCAAAATGGAAGGGACCTAAGACAGCTACCCTGTTAAGAATCTGCTGCAGACCACCCAACCAGGATGAAGAGACGGATTGAGGATTCTACAAGCAGCTGAAAGAAGTTTCACAATCCCCAGGCTTGTCAAACCACTCTCCATCATCTGTCAGCTGTTCTGGTTAACAGGGGATGTCCCAAAAGAACTGGAGGCTTTACCAATGTGATGGCCATCTACAAGAAGGACCAGAAGCAAGATCCAGGGAACTGGATCTGTCAACAGGGAACAGGTCTGTCAACCTGATCTTGGTACTGAGAAACATTATGAAACAGTTTATCCTGAGCATACTCACATAGCATGTGCAGGACAAACACAGCATCAGGCCTGGCCAGCATGGGTTCATGAAAGACAGGTCCTGCTTCACAAACTTGACCTTCTTCAATGACAAGGTGGCCCACTAGTGGACGTTGTCTGCCTGGATTTACTAAAGCCTTTGACACTATCTCACACAGTATTCTGCTAGAGAAGCTGGTGTTTCAAGTAGTAGTGGCAGGACAAGAGGAAATGGCCTCAAACTGCACCAGGAGAGGTTTAGATTGGATATTAGAAAAAAATTTCCTTACTAAAGAGTGGCCAGGCATTGAAATAGGTCACCCAGGGAAGTGGTGGACTAATCATCCCTGGAGGCATTTGAAAAACAGGTAGAAGTGGCCCTTAAGGGCACGGTTTAGTGGTCATAGTAGTGTTGGGTGAATGGCTGATGACTGCAGAGGTCTTTTCCAACCTTAATGATTCTATGATTCCCTTTCTAGCAATAGCAACTGTCTTCCTTTGTTTCTTCTCGATTAGTGCTAATACGCTAGTGTAGTGTAACCAGCTTGTTTAGAACTAAAAATTCCCACCAATGTAACAGCCTCACTATTAATCACCAGTGGGAAGAACCCATTAATCAGATATAGCAGCCTGTGTTTAAAGCTCTTTGTGTTGTGTTCTGCGCAGTATTGACCAGATTGTTTTTACCCTGTGTTAGAGAATTTTTTTAAGTGAAGAAAAGTCACATACTACCACATATTTCAGAACTTTTTTCTGTGTAAATTTGCTGTTTTGCAAAACAGTCCTGTATGTTCCTTTTTAGATCTTTTATTTTGATTATATTTTCTGACTATTCACCTATGAAACGCCATCTACATTCACACCTTCACTTCAATCAGCAGTTGACCTTAGGAAAAAAAGAAATACCTGCACATGAGTAATTTTGAGATTTTGTTGACTTACCTGCAATGAACAGAAATTGGTCCATCCTGACCAAACTGCTCTTTTGTTTTATGCACTTGACCTATAAAGTCAATAAATCCTTCTCCAGACTTTGGCACTCCTTGTTCTGGCCAGTCGGTAAACTGGAACTGCCTCACTGTTCGGGACTGACCATCCTTTAACAAAAGACACAAATAATGTATCCCAAAAGCAAGTTCTAGCAGCTGGAAGTCAGTCAGGCAACAACCAGAAAGACAAGGACATTGAGAAGAGGTAGCAAATGGCTAGGATCACACTTAGGAAGACACTTTCAATTGCAGTACTCGCTAATGCTTTTGGACGCATTGGTCCAGAAGTGCAGTCTCATTAACAGTGTTGTATAGATTTCCTTCTGAACTGAATAGAAGAGTTGTTTGACACTCTACCTGTGTAAAAAGCATTTCTGAAGCTACAGACAGAATAATCTCACCAGGTTATATGGGTTTTGGCAAGTTATGTTTCAAAACCTACAGACTAATTCCTAAAGCACCAATTCCCTTAAATACAGAACACACAGAATAAGACCATCCAATCTGACTCTCCATTTCCAAGGTACACTTGTCTGCTGCATAGCAGACATATTTGATAAGACTCATCGAGACAATTTTCTTTACAGACAGTATCTTTAATGATATGGTGTTTTCTATGAGGTGGACACTTGCCTGGAAGATAATGGGTCAAGATAAAACAGTTGTTTACCAAAACAGAAAATTCCCTTGAATCATTGAAATTTTATTTACTAACACCTTGGATGCGGCAAATAATCAAGAATAGAATTATTGTAAGATATCCCCTAAAAGCAACAAGTTATGCTGGTGGCAAGAATATTTTTTGTTTGTTTGATTCCCTTTTCCTGTACCACAAGCACTCAGGTATTACAGACATTGAAATGAAATAGAAACCGTATTTAAAATGACCAAAGGAAAACTCAATGCTTAGCTTTCATGTTTCCTCTGGGTTTTGCCTCCAATGTCTCAAATGAGAAAGGAAAACAGAAAATGGGTGTGTGCCAACCACTGCTCCATGAAAGGGGACACATATACTTCCTTGACCTATTATCTCTTATATTCCCACTAGCATGCTGTGTTAATTTAAATTTATTAAATTTAATAAAATTAATCCTGTGGAATGTTTTTGCACCTTTAAAGAATACAATCTGTTTGAAAACATCTAACCATGTTTATTTCTTGGGGGCATCAACACAAATAACGAAATATTTCCTAACAAAATGACATTTTGTTAAAGCAGACTTCTCTCCTAATGGTCTCTGTGATCCCATTTTCCCCTGAGAAGATGTAATGAAATTGCATCCTTCAGATAGTCTCTGGCACATGACATTAATTAATCAGGAAGACAAAACAATAGCTGGATTTCCTGCAAAACAACCTCCCTTTTTTCTAGAGTAAATAAAGAACAACTTAAGTATGATTCACTTGCAACATATTGATAAGCACATGGAAGCTCTCCATCAATTTCTGACTCTGGTAAAAAATGCTCTAGAATAATTGGGGTTGAAAGGCTAAGAAAGATGTCGCTTTTCTTAATTCGAGGCTGTTAATGGAAAGACCATAAATTTCTATGTGCAATAGATTTGATTGTAAATATCTGTTTCTCAAGTGTGTCTAAATCAACTATATTGGTGTATTTCATGATCATAGTAACTCAATAATCCAGTGCAAGCCTGTGAAAACTGTTCTGATCTAGTTTAATGGGAACAACTTCTGTTATTTAATGCTATTTAATGAGCACAGAATTAAAGTTAGTCTGATATTAGACTATCATTAAAGCATATTGGGAAGTAATCTGCAATTTCTTACATAGCTCCCTCTACTAATGTCATTATAAACAGTGCTATTAATGAGATGTTTGCAAATAGCAGCCCCAGCACAAATGCTAAAGTTTATTAAAATCTTTACTTTCAAATATTATGACAGCTAGTATGGTTATTTATCAAAATACGAATTTTAGATCCCTACAAACAGCAGAGGGCTTTTAATGTATCATCCCATTGATTATTTGACCATTTGGAGTTCTTGCTCCTCACAGGGGATATTCACTTGTCTTTTGCTGAGGCTGAAGAATCTGTAATACTCTCTCACAGCCATCACTAATCATTTAACTTAAAATGATGCCATCCCAGCACATTGACCCCTGGAGTTTACAGACAAAGTGAGTATAAAAGCAGTCAGAAACACTAGACGGGAACAGTTACAGAAGTCAATCTCACTTCACAACAATTCACAGCTCAGTTTCAGATATAACAGGAAGTTCCACACCAGGCACTTGCTGCTGACACCTACAAAGCCAATGTGCTTCTTTTGATGCTCGTGGGGAATAATTGGCTGGCTTGGCTCTGTGAAAGCACAGATGGTACTCTAACATTACAAATAGGTTTGGAAAGAAGAGCGAGAGAGGCTGGTTACAACCACTGTAGCATTTACTCTTCAATGAATACAACAATTTAGTTAGATGGTCTCAGTTGCTAGATGTGACAGCCATAAAAGCCTAGCTACGGGAAAACTATAATGTACACTTTGTCAAGCAGTCCTCACCACTTCCAGCAAATTTGGAAGGAGCTATAGTTTCCTACCACATCTGAAAAACCCAAGATGGCCCTGTGAGCTTCCACTGTGTTGTTTGACAAGTTTTGGACCATCTTGGTAAAGAGATTTTTTTAAATTTCAGAAGCAATAATACGTGATAGTAAAACGTTATAAGACTGCCAAGATGCATGAATTCTTGGCATTTTATGAAAGAGGTCTGTTAATACCAGGTCAAATAAAATTATTTCTGGCAAATTAAGTTACTCAAACTTCTCATGCTTTTTATGGGCTTGCTAGATGTAAGTAAATACTTTCATAAATATCCTGAAAAAACTTTTTAAAAAGCATACGTGTTTGCAGACACTTAACCACATATGTGGCTTTTTGTTAACACTGCTATTTTATGATCTGAATTTGGTGAAACTGGTCACATAATGCCCCTTCTAGTTTGAGATGGAACAGATTATTAATAGATGATTTATGAAAACTATCAGCACTGTTGCAGTGAAATTGACTTTGCCTATGCTTACAACTGTCTTTAAGACTGATGTTAGCAGCCTGGTCTCCCCTTACTGTTAGGGACAAATAGGTTAGAGAAGTTATGAGTTACTAGATTTCAAATAGAATGAAAATCAGATCCAGTGTTCCTACAATTTCATTTAAAGACACACCTAAGCCTCATTTGCCAAATGAAGACTTTCATATGCTGACTGGGTTAGTGATAATACTGTCTAATTGTCAGTAGTATCTAATTTTACTTGGAACTAACAGTAAAAGCTAACATTGAGAAGTACCAATATTCTGGTTGCTGGCTGGCAACTGTGAGTAACTGTGGCAACTGTGTTTAAGACCAGGCTGGACGAGGCTCTGTCCAGCCTGATCTAGGGTAGAGTGTCCCTGCCCATGGCAGGGGGGTTGGAACTAGATGATCCTTGTGGTCCCTTCCAACCCTAACTGAAACTATGAAACTATGAAACTATGTTAATCCTGGACAGTATATCCTGATATTTTGCTTAAACAAATAGTTTTCTACAGTGTTTATAGAAGTGAAGGCTGTCAGTTATCATTTCTGCCATGTAGGCTGAAGTGCCAGGAATCAAAAGTCAGTCTGAAAAATGCAAAACATATTTAAAGTTTATGTGCATTTGATCTCATATCACTGCTCAGTGTTGGACTCAGAAATTCAGATAAGAAATGTAGCCTGAAAATGAGGATGCTAGGGTCACAGCTGCCTGTATCTACTCTGCAGATATACAAGAGTGCTGGAAATATGCTTTGCCAAAAATCAAATTATAATGTGCAAAGCTTATGAAGCTTTTCTTATGAATGCTATTAGCTCTGCAGTAGCTAAATCTCAGTGTATTAACCTCCATACTCACTCATGCTAGAGGGTGGTACAAAGCAACATATTTACAGCTGTAAGTAGCAAAAATTGCCCCCAAAAAAAGATCAAGGAGAAAATGAGGGGGAAAAAGGGAAACTGATCCTCAAATTACTTAATGTAAATCACAAATAGTTATCAGAACTTCACAAAATTGTGATGAACAGATATGACACCTGAGTGGTCAACTGTTCTTACACAACGATCCTGGTAATTTAATAATAAATTTATCGGCTTTTTCTGTATTAGTTGTAGAAAGTAAATCCCCAGGGTTTTTTAGTTAATAATACAAATAGAAAAAAAAAAAAAGACATTTTCTTTTAAACTTGTGTGAACTAGTCTAATGCCATGTTAACTTACCCTTGCATCTGTCACCTTGAATTCTCTCAGAATATACTGTGGCATGTTGTACTCTGCCATTGGATCTACCACAAAATACTGATATCTGGCTGAGCGCTCCGCAGGCCAGTATTGGTGGCATTTTTCCTACAAAATAATGAAGCAGAATGCATTGCCTGTTACTTGAGACCACTATGGTAAGTATAATATTCATGGAAAGTGCCATTAGTGACAGGAACATGAACTGTTTACTTTGCTATGACATGAAGTTCCATATTTAGGATGAAAAATCGTACTCAGTACTGCATTGCAAAGGTGTTCCTCTGGGCACTGTGCATCAGAACTAAATCACACTTACTTATGCTCAGTTCTATTATTTATCAATGACAAGAGCCTAATTTTCAATATGGAATGGTATTTAATTCTTGATGCTAACTTTGGTTTTCTTTCTTCTTCCCTGTAGAAGTGAGGCCCCTGGCATCCACTAGCCACGGTCTGACTCAGCTTTCACTCATACATATCAGCTTTATTTTAATGCAATTCTGGCCAGATATTAAGCTGCTTCATTCTTTCCACTACACAAAATAACATTTAAGTGATTTTAGTACTGTAAACTGGGTGATGAGACTTTAAAAGTGTGGTGCTATGAACACACAGAAGACACTCATATGTCAAGCCCATCATGCTTTCTTCTAACAATTTTCAAAATGGACACTGCAAAAGCTAAGTTTCCAAATAAGGTATCTTCACTTTTCAACAGACAGCAATGCTCTCTCTGTACTCTTCAGACTTAGCAACATGAAGACTCGGTTGATGAATGTGTGTGTCACACAAAAACTGCCGTGTCTAGTTTACCTATTGCAACACACCTACAGATTGGAAAACACCACACTAGTTCATTAACAATGCCACAGATATGTCAAAAGGAGAAGGAATATAAACCCTCACCTTTACCTTTAGACATTCCTATAAAAATAAAATATTTTAATAAGGGAATCATTGTAACAAACATTTTACTAAAGGAATGTTACAGCAGTACTTACTCTGCCCATTTCTCGTAGCTTAGTGAGCATGACCACAATTGTAGAATTATGCTCCCAGAGCATTCTCCAGAAGTCTTCAGTTGTTTCTGCTAAAGGACCTTGTGTAGCTATATATGCTTTCTGTTGTCTAAGTTTAAAAATAAGTAAATGAAGAAAAATATTATAATCTAAATGTGAATTGATACTTAAGTCTGCTGTATAAACATTAACTAGAGGAAAAATGTATATACAATTGATCATAAGCACATAAAAACCTTATGATTGTTTATTCAAACTATGTATTTTTTATTATTAGAACTATGACAGGGAAATTAGGCTATTAATATTATGATGTAAATCTTTACCTTATTTAAATTTTAATGCAACCCTAATAATTTAATTTCATGTGCTGTAAAAAGGACTTAAGGAAAGCTTAGTTGTGCTGGTTCATTTTACAGAAATAACTGTCTAACAATCTATTAGCTTTATGAATTATAGCATAAAGTAGTTTATTAACTTCTTTTCAATAGTCTGATGCCTCCAGCAGAAGCAAGGCAGGAAGAAAATTGAGGAATGGAGTGCACTGCATTTAATCTCATACTAGTGGAAACTACCTCCAAGCTGTTAAAAGCTTCTTAATCAGCAGCTTTTTAAGGTGATGACCACATTCATGTTTGCCTTGATTCTTTCAGTCAACAGAAACATTTTTGTGGGTGATGGTGGAGATGAAGGTTGCTTAGAATTATGAGGGGAGGTTCGGAAAATGATTCTTGTGGATAACAGACACTCAGGTATACCTAAACTGCCTTAGGGAAACTATACTGCTTCTTCATGCTCTTTTTGACTAGCTGCTTAAGTCATCTGAGGGCATATTGTTGCCTGTTGTCATGAAGATATTGGTGGGATACACAATTGTTTATGTATAAAACACTTTTGGTGGCTATGTTTAGTCTTAGTGTTCCAAGATCACAGGTGCATCTCCTGTATATCTTTCCTACATATCTTTTCAAGAAAAATTGTAAAGAAATACAGATCCCAAATCATCAATATGTTTAAAATCTCAGTAATTTTCAGCATGTACAACATACTGGGAATTTTTTATGGTTTACAGGTAGGTGAGACTATACTGTTTAAGAGTCTATGTCATTCATGGAATTTTCCTTTCTTATAGGGTTGGAAAAAAAATCCTTTATTAATATTTTCAAAAAAACATCAAACCCCATCCAATCAAGCACAATATGCATAGATAATAAACAGTAGTAAACTCTGTTCTTTCCAATATAATTACATATATAATTCTAACTTGTAAAGCCATCCACATGAAAGTATATCAATATTAGTACCTGTATCCATCAATGAAACTGGCATTGATATAGTCAGAGCCTTCAACTCCTCGGATTGGCTGCAGACATATCCTTGTAGACTCATATGGCATAATATTGACAAGGCGATTTTTGAATTTATTACATGGAAGATTGGCACTGATGAATCTTGACGTGTGAGCCTTAGAGCTAGCAAGACGCTATTGGAAAGAAGTTAAAAGAATTAAGGTCAGGTATAACAAAAATGAGTGACACTATCAGATTTGAGGACCTCTGCTCATTATCCAATAACAAATACTTTCAATTTAATATGCTTACTTTTCCATATTCTACTACTAAGTATTTGTAAAGCTTTTTTTAACACCTTTAATGTCTGCTCCATTGATGTATATGGACAAATCTAAATTATTATGTAAATACATTTCAAGCTATCAAAACAATAAAGGAACAGTAGGGTTAAACCATCCTCACTGAAGAGTTCTTGTCTGGATACCAGCTGAGAATAGAAATGTACATTTTACAAAGGACTGTTCTCCTAATTTAAAATTTTAGCTTGCCAATGTCTTATCTTTTAATTACTAGAAACAAATAGCGAAGGACAGAGCAGTATTATGTGTTACATCAGTTAGTTTTGGTTCCCACAATATAAAATCCCAGTACCTTAAATTCCAGTTCCATTCCTGTGACATTCTCTCCTGTTTCTATCTGTGTCAGCTTCTGGATATATGCATACAGGTTTCTGGCTGGCACTTCGGTATTTCCACATGTCACTGCTTCCAGCAGTGCATCATGGATAAAGATGTATTGGTCCTCAGTTTGAACCATGTAATTCCTCTGTGCTCTCATTAGAGTTACGTGGCCATAAATATCTACAGTCTTTTCATGCTTTATTCTCTCTAACATTGCATCTATCACAATGAAACAGCCAGTCCTGCCGACTCCAGCACTAGAAGAAATGAACATAGGAGGGAAAACGTGACAGACTATTTCAGGCATTGTACTTCTATGGCATGCAAATTTTAAAGTTTCTTAACACTGATTTGAACAGTGCATTTTTCTGAACATGAATATTGGCTTTTATGAAAAATGCTGGTTCCCTGAAATAAGTAAAATTCTTTAACACCCATTAAGAAAATAATTAACGTAGAATGCTTTCATATGAGTTCTTTGCATCTTGCAGTTTCAACCCTGACTATAATAGAAATAGGCTGCATTGAAACATGTTCTAGAAATATAGGTTCTTGGAAATGGAAATTACAACAGATGATGAGTCCTCTAAGAATTCCAGCTTTATTTAGATCATTATTTCAAACTCATTAAATATGCTGATGCTATTCTGTTTAGAGAGGCCAATTTATTGGACAACAATAAAGAACATGAATCTTAAATAATTCTATTGTGATTTGGAGGTAAACTTTCCATTTCTCTCCCAGATCTGTTTGTGGCACGCCTGCTGAGTTGGTCCTATCCTCTATTCTTTCACTTAGTAGGCCATCTTGTTATTCTTTCAAATTCAGAACCATCCATGATTAGCAGTTCTAATTGTAGGCTAAGAAAATCATCAGGTGGCCACTACAATGTCTGTCTTGCATCTCTAGGAAAATGTAAGAAAGAACTGGAATGGCCAGAACCTGTGTCAGTCATCACATTATTTCAAATTAATGATTTTAGTAAAAGACTGAAATGAACTTAAAGGCAAAGCTTGAAACTGCAGCAATGAATTAAGTATCAAGATTCCATGAGTAATAATTTTCAGATAGAGGTAAATTTAGTACTTCCTCACAGGTTCTGAGTTAAGTTAGTTTTTTGTTTTAGGCAAGGGATGAAGTGCAGTTACATCAATACTGTTGAGGCCAAAGTACTGCTTTGTAGTTCTCCAGACAGTAAGGAACTCATCAGAAACAGCTCTGAAATAGAAGTGGTTTCCCCTTCTTTTGGTGGCACTTGAGTGTAGAAGATGACATGGGACAGTTACTGTAATCTTGGCAAAAAGATAAACCTTGATCATGAAAAATTCAGGTGGATCTAACAGAATTAAACCTGTCCTAGTAATAGACCTACTTGACAGGAGTTTATTTTTCTGATACCTGCTGTCAAAATGTGGCAGAATTTCAAAGATTTTCAGTCATTCCTTCCCTATCTTAAAGGCATTCTGTTACATGCAAAGGATACCTTTAATAAGTCCAGAGGACAAGGTTAAGCAATCAAGAAAGGGAAAAGAGACACAGGTCTCATCTTGAGGTTATTACTATTCAGTATTACAAATGTATTACAAACCTGAACAGGAATGATGTAGGAGGAATATGAAAAAGACTGAAGAATACAAAAGACCAGAAAATAAATTGAAGGTCTAAATATGAAACTTTCAGTTTTTATCAGCCTAACATGTTGTGGCCAAATGAAAAATAAGGTTTGTCAGTGCTGATATGCTCAACAGTTTAGAATACAGTTCTCTTTCCTATCATATGTCAATTAATTAGTATTCCACAGCACCCTGTTTATAATTGGACAGGCCTTTTTATTCTTTTTTTAACAAAGTTCACTGATACCTACAGACCACAACTACAAAATGCCAACCCAGTTAAAAGCTTCATCTGGAATAAGCAATTACCACCTTTTGTCTTCACATCTTTTATTACCGTTTCTGTATTTATTCCTCACACAAGCAAACTCTAGGAGGAATATTTATTAGCATGCTGTGCCACAGAATACACTTGCTAGTTTAAAAATTTATGCAGAATTTGTGGAGAATGTGATAACAGACCAAAATACACTACAATGCACCAATGTTTGTAGACACTTGGGTCCACTGGGCTTCTAATATACTCTTCTCTGGACCATTTTTTTCAGAAAGATATTTTACTTAAGTCATTCAGGTAATTTCAACTCACACAATCACAGAGAAATATTCAGGTTGGAAAAGACTCTCAGGATCACCAAGTCCAACCGATAACCCTACTCCACAAGGTTCTGCCCTAAACCGTATCCTCAAGCACCACATCCAAACCACCTCTAAACAAACCCAGGGTTGGTGACTCAACCACCTCCCTGGGTAGCCCATTCCAATGCTTGACCACTCCTGTGAATTTTTTTTCCCCAATGTCAGTCTAAACCTACCCAGTCATAGTTTGAGGCCATTCCCTCTTGATCTATCAATAATTTCCTGTGAGAAGAGACCAGCACCAGCCTCTCTACAATGTCCTTTCAGGTAGTTGTAGAGAGCAATGAGGCATTGAGCCTCCTCTTTTCCAAACTAAACAGCCCCAGGTCCCTCAGTCACTCCTCACAAATTTATTCTCCAGGCCCTTCACTAGCTTTGCTGCCCTCCTCTGTACTACAGCACCTCCACATCTCTCCTGTATTGAGGTGCCTAAAACTGGACACAGTACTCAAGGTGTGGCCTCACCAAGGGGAAAATCACCTCCCTACTCCAATTACTCTCCAGAATTATAAATGATTCCCACTGTCTACCAGGTTACCACTTTTAGTTTCCAGGTAAAAATAAAACCAATGCTTATGAATGAATATTTTAATTTCACTTTTGCCTCCACAAATCTTCTGAATCCAAAATCCAATAGCATCCTACACAAGAAAAAGAAACTAGCATCCTTTCTGCTGTTTTACAGACTTCTTAACATGGAATCAATATGCAGCTGAGAAGCCATGCAGTTTGAATCCTCACTAGCATGGCACTGGAACATCAAAACCAACCAACCACCACCAACAACCAAAAAAACTCAAACCAAACCCCAAAAAACCCCACCAACCTACCCAACCAAAACCAAAATCCTATCTACTTTCTGCTAACGATGGCAATTCAGCTAATGAGAATAATTTCACATATTCATTCTACAGTTACGATTGACTTTCTTGCCCTTTTGATTTGCATATTCTGGTGTTACTGTCAAACTTGGAATTAAAAAAATTCCAGCTAGTGAAAGATACTGCTACATTTACAAGTTTAAAAACTAAGTAATCACTGAAAAAGGCATGCCTACTACAAAACAGTTACTGCTTCTAACATTATTATTTATCCTGTTACAATATTTGTTTCAAATTTCTAAAACTATGAGGTATTTGGTCCCATGAGCTGGAATATGATTAATGTCCTGTGATGCAATACATCTAGCAATTCATAAAAGATAAAAAATAAGAGGCATAAGTGGGCCATTCCACATTAAAATCACTGTATGGATGTGTTAAGGTTGGCTTTTGTGATTAATTAGTAGCTGTTTAAATTATGACCATTCACTGATACTTCAGTGATCTGGCAAACAAAGGAAGTGTAATTGCCAGTATTCATGGATCATTTAAATAGAAGCAAAGACAGTATAATATAGACCAAAAATCATTTAGGACCTTTTTGGCTTGTATCAGGGGAAAATTTTTACTGAGTATTAGTTTCAGATTGAAGGAAGCTTGAATTTATGAACTGAAAGTACATAAAATTGCTTGTGATATGGGAAACATACAAAAACTCCTTGATTTTACTGAGGAACTTCATACAATTAATTGGATTCCAATCCCACACAAATTCTGTAATAGTTCTATACATGGGCAATACTTAGATTATTTTCTCCTTTTCCTGTTAGGAAATCAGAAGACAGTTGAAAATCACCCCTTTATCATGGAAGCAGCAAAAAAAAAAGCTGCTCATGAAACCACTGAACATCCCTTTGAAGGGATACATGTGACTGAAATAGCAAGACCTCATTCAAGAGATAAATACAAATTTAATTTTAGAAGAGATCCTGAACTGCTTCAAGGATTCTGCTGTCTGGTTGTACAAGATCTTGTAGAATTGATCTGCAAGTGCATAAAGACTTCCTTTCCTACTCACTGTTGTTATGGTCAGAGACCAGTAATCAACTATGCTCTATGATGTATTTTTAGGCATAATGCTTCATGAAAGAAAAGGCTTTAGTGTTGTGTTTTCTTCATTTTTGTGTTATGGGTGGAAGCAACTACATTTGGTACTGAAGTCATATAAAACTTAAAATTAGCAAGGGAAGAAAAAAAGACAAAACAGAAAACAGGAGAAAATTTCACTACAAATAGATAATGCTCAGTTTACAGGTCCCCAGAGTTTTCATCGATAGCTGGTAAAACCATAGGGGGCTGTGAGAGAGTAAATCTTGTCTCTCTTGTTGTGACTCAACAAAGATAAAATCCCCTTTGCTGCTTGCCCAGACAATAGCTGAGGTGTATTGGGCAGACGCCACTGGAAGGACTCTCAGGAAGGTGCATAGATAAAGATTGCTCACCAGACTGCAGCGGCCCTGGAAATAATAATGGTCAGAGGCCACTGCTATCAATACTCTCTGGAATATACATACCTAAAACCGTATAAAAGACCTGAGCAACTACTGGCTCAGGAGAAGGAAAACAAGGAAGGAAAAAACCGGGACAATGCCTCTGGGAAGGAAAACACGGGAGAAGGAAAAGACCGGGGCAATGCTGCATTGAATTAAAACGGAGAGAACACCGGGAGAGAAAAAATGACAGAGACATCACCATGTAGCCTGGATGAAGCAGACCAAGAGGAACCCTCTCTCCGTGTCTGAAGTTCTGCCTGCTGCAACTCATGGAGGCCACTCAGAGGACAGCACAGCCAACAAAGACATCTCCTCTACATCCAAAGCTGCAGCAGCCTTCCTCCACAGACTCAAAGTGTCTTGGGGGGAGAGGGGTGTGGTAATATAATTCCTTTCCTCTCTTTTTCCCTCTCCTCTCTCTCACTCCTCTCTTCTCTCTCTCTCTTCTTCTGATCCATCCACTTTATTTGTGTAATAAATAGTCTAGCTGTTGATATTTTGGCCTCGCTTGTGCCTCTAATTTCATTACATGGGAATATTCAGAAGAACTGAGTCTCTTTCCCTCTCCAGACCAAGACAGGTGCTTATGAATCAAAAGTCAGCCTTAGATCCTTCTTCCTTTACTGAGATTTATGAATATTTTTCTTTCAATCTGTATGTTCTCAGGATTCTATCATTATCATAAACTCCTCAAATATAATATCCCCTGATTTAAGACATTTATTTTGGGTAATACACAATTGTAGAAGTGTAATAATGTTCAGCAAATAAATCTATTCTTCATCTAATCCTGAGTTCAGCTCTGGAGAGATCAAGCACAAGAAATTATTTTACCAGATTTTATCATGAACATAAAAACTCTAATATTAAAATATATAGAATCAAAGCTCCAAAAAATTTCTCTGACAAATCTCATGAATGAGGTATAGTTATTTATTAAAATAATTTTAAATGTTGTTTGCTATGCAGCATAAACATGTAGCATTAGTAATGGCAAACAAAACTAGAACATCAAGAGACACTTCTAAAAAGGACATTCTATTAAAGCACTTTGTATCTTTTTGCTAGACTTTCAATCCACATTTATGATGAGCCTGAACTCTCCTATGTAGCTTCCAAGCAAAATAGGAACGTAGTTTTGAAAATGCATAATGTAAAGAGCAACTGCACTGAATAGGTCACAAGTATTAGAAATTATTTACCTGTTAGCAGTGGAGGAAGCAACTTTAATGTTGCACTATGAAAGTAAAAGACAAATATTTCATTAAAGTAATACAGAATACAGAATTAACCAAATTGGAAAAGACCTTCAAGATCACCAAGTCCAACCTATCACCCAACACCATCTAATCAACTAAACCATAGCACTAAGTGCCTCATACAGCCTCTTCTTAAAAACTTCCAGTGATGGGGACTCCACCACCTCCCCAGGCAGCCCATTCCAGTTACTAATCTCTCTGTGAAGGATTTCTTCCTAACATGCAGCCTAAACCTCCCCTGGCACAGCTTGAGACTGTGTCCTCTTGTTCTGTTGGTGGTTGCCTGGGACAAGAGTCCAACCCCCACCTGGCTACAACCTCCCTTCAGGTAGCTGTAGATGGCAATAAGGTGTCCTCCGAGCCTCCTCTTCTCCAGGCTAAGCAACCCCAGCTCCCTCAGCCTCACCTCATAGGGCTTGTGCTCCAAACCCTTCACCAGCTTTGTTGCCCTTCTCTGGACAAAACACAGCAAGTAAACATCTTTCCTGAACTGAGGGGCCCAGAACTGGACACAGGACTCAAGGTGTGGCCTAACCAGTGATGAGTAGAGGGGCAGAATGACTTCCCTGCTCCTGCTGGCTACACTGTTCCGACGCCATTTGCCTTCTTGGCCACCCGGGCACACTGCTGGCTCATGTTCAGCCTACTATCAACCAGTACCCCCAGGACACTTTCTGCCTGGCCTCTCTCCAGCTACTCTGATGCCAGCCTGTAGCACTGCATGGGGTTGTTGTGGGGGTGTGTAGAACCTGGCACTTAGATATGTTGAATCTCATGCCATTGGACTCTGCCCATCTGTCCAGCCTGTCAAGGTTCCTCTGCAGAGCTCTCCTACCCTCTGTATCACAATATCACCAAGGTTGGAAGAGACCTCAAAGATCATCAAGTCCAACCTGTCACCACAGACCCCATGACTAGACCATGGCACCAAGTGCCATGTCGAATCCCCTCTTGAACACATCCAGGGATGGTGACTCCACCACCTCCCTGGGTAGCCCATTCCAATGACAAATGGCTCTCTCAGTGAAGAACTTTCTCCTCACCTTGAGCCTAAACTTCCCCTGGTGCAGCTTGAGACTGTGTCCTCTTGTTCTGCTGCTTGTTGCCTGGGAAAAGAGACCAACCCCCTCCTGGCTGCAACCCCCCTTCAGGTAGTTGTAGAGAGCAATGAGGTAGCCCCTGAGCCTCCTCTTCTCCAGGCTAAACAACCCCAGCTCCCTCAGCCTCTTCTTGTAGGGCTTATTCTCAAGGCCTCTCACCAGCCTTGTTGCCCTTCTCTGGACACGCTCAAGTGATGTCCTTCCTAAACTGAGGGGGCCCAGAACTGGACACAGGACTCAAGGTGCGGCCTAACCAATGCAGAGTACAGGGGCACAATGACTTCCCTGCTCCTGCTGGCCACATTATTCTTGATGCAGGCCAGGATGCCGTTGGCCTTCTTGGCCACCTGGGCATACTGCTGGCTCATGTTTCGGTGGCTGTCAATCAGCACCCCCAGGTCCCTCTCTGTTTGGCAGCTCTCCAGCCACTCCAACCTCAGCCTGTAGCACTGCATGGGGTTGTTGTGGCCAAAGTGCAGCACCCAGCACATGGATTTGTTGAATGCAATCGTGTTGGACTCTGCCCATCTGTCCAGTCGGTCGAGGTCCCTCTGCAGAACCCTTCTACCCTCTAACAGATCAACGTCTGCTCCCAACTTGGTGTCATCTGCAAATTTGCTTATGACTGTCTCAATCCCCTCATCCAGATCATCATTGATGACGTTAAAAGAGGATGGGGCCCAGCACTGATCCCTGGGGTACACCACTAGTGACTGGCCTCCAGCTGGATGTGGCACCATTCACCACCACTCTCTGGGCTCAGCCCTCCAGCCACTTCCTAACCCAGCACAGAGTGCTGCTGTCCAAGCCATGAGCTGACAGCTTAGCCAGCAGTTTGCTGTGGGGGACGGTGTCAAAGGCCTTGCTGAAGTCCAGCTAGACCACATCCACAGGCCTGCCCACATCCACCAGGTGGGTCACCTGATCCTAGAAGGAGATCAGGTTGGAGAGGCAGGACCTGCCCTTCCGAAATCCATGTTGGCTGGACCTGAGCCCTTGGCCATCCTTCAGGTGCACAGTTATTGCCACCAGGATAATCTGCTCCATCATCTCCCCTGGCACTGAGGTCAGGCTGACTGGCCTGTAGTTTTCGGGTTCCTCCATCCAACCCTTCTTGTGGATGGGGATCACATAGGCCAGTTTCCAGTCATCTGGGACCTCTCCAGTGAGCCAGGACTGGTGGACTTGAGACAGCCTTTAGCTGCCTATAAAAGAGTTCATCAACCCCTTCATCCTGATTGGGTGTTCTATAACAGACTCCAACCAGGATGTCAGCCTCGTTGGCCTTCCCTCTAATTCTCACCCACAGGCACTCAATTTGATCATCCTTAATCTCTAGTTCTATGGATTCCAGAGCCTCCCTGATGTACAGGGCCACCCCTCCACCCATTCTCCCTCCTCTGTCTCTATTGAAGAGCCAGTAGCCATTGATCCCAGTGCTCCAGTCATGTGAGTCATCCCACCACGTTTCTATGATGACAACTACATCATAACTTTCCTGCTGTAACAAGGCTTCCAGCTCCTCTTGTTTGTTACCCATGCTGCGTGCATTAGTGTACATGCACTCCAGCTAGGCTGCTGGTTTCACCCCTGACTCCAGCTTACCACCCTCAGACTCCTGCCTGAGGGGACTGGTTTCAGCCCTTTCTGCCTTCAAATCTAGTTTAAAGCCCTGTCAATGAGTCCTGCCAACTCCCTTCCTAGAACCCTTTTCCCTCTGTGGGATAGGCTATTCTCATGTGCTGGGATATTTCTCCCCCTCTGGGACAGATACGTTCCATCTGTTGGTAGCGGACCTAGTGCCACAGAAAGTTCCCCAAGATCGAAAACCCCAAAATTCTGTTAGTGGCACCAGCCTCTGAGCCACTTGTTAATTACACCTGCTTTCCTGTTCCTTTCAATATTCCTTCCTGAAACTAAGGATATTGATGAAAAAATTACCTGTGCCCCTGACCCCTCAACCAGTTTTCCCAGAGCCTTGAAGTTCTTTTTGATTGCCTTTGGACCTCTGGTTTCAACCTCATTGCTCCCCACCTGCATAACTATCAAGGGAGAGTAATCAGAGGACTGTACCAGACTAGGCAGCCTCCTGGTAACATCGCTGACCCTGGCCCCAGCGAGGCAGCAGCCTTCCCTGTGGGAAGGATCTGGCTGACATATGGGGCCCTCTGTTCCCCACAGGAGGGAATCACCAATAACAATTGCCCTCTTTTTCTTTTTAAGGGAACAAGTCCTGATGCAAGGGGCAAGCTGTTTTACTTTAGGCAACACCTCAGATGGTGTGCCTTCTGTCTTCTAATTCACCTCACCCTTAACTTCCAGTGCCCCATACTTGCTTTACAAGGGCAGCTGGGAAGGTGAGAGGAGCCAGAAGGGTTTTACTTTGCCTCTCCTAACAGGGACCTGTATCCATTTCCGGCTGTATCGTGGGTCACCTCCCTCTGCTAGGGGGAGCCTGCAGAGCCTGGTTCCTCAAATCCAACTCCCTTTCACATTCCTTTACAGTCCTAAGTCTAGCAACTTCCTCCTTCAGTTCAGGCACTAGATTAAGCAGATAATCAAGCTTCTCACACCTAATGCAGGTGTTATCTCCACTGCCCTCCATTTCAAGTGCCAGGCTCCAGCACTCTCTGCAGCCAGTTGCCTGGACACCTTCCTGCTTAAGTTTGACCTCAGTCTGGATCAACACAGATCTTTTGAAAACAGCTTTGCGGCAAGTTACAGCCATCCCTATCCCTGGCCACATGACCTAACTGGAGAACAATTCAGGAACAAGCCCATGTGACTCAGCACCTCCCTCCCTCTGGTGAAAACTCTGCTGCTGTAGCAGTCTGCACCTACGCCATGCTAGCCTCTTGGAAGAGAAACTGGCCTGGGGGGATGTGGGGGTGGATGCCATTCTGCACGGTGTGCTGCCCCAGTCCTGCCTCAGTGCACTGGAGTTGTAGATCATAATGGAGTGAAGGAAAGTAATACCTGAAACCACAAGTATTACAGCCACAGGGCAACTTCTGAGCACACTTTTAAAATATGACACCCATTTACCTGAAGTGAATTTCTGCATTGCAATTAGATATAGGATTTTGTGGGATCTCTTCATTCACCTTCACACTGATTTATTCATTAACCAACCTGTGAATCCAATATTTACTGAAGGATTCTGTAAATTTTCCCTTGAATGCCTTTCTGAGGTGATTTTTGCATGCTTAAGGGCTGCCCTTGCATTTGCCTTCACAAGCAATATGGCTCATCTGTAGAATGGTAGAGAAATCATAAAGTTGAAGAAAAAGATCAAAGAGGATGGTACATATGAAGGGGAGGTTAATCAAATGAGATACCTTGGCTTGGAGCAGAGAAATCACAAAGAGATATGAATGATGGGCATAAACCTCTGCATTATGTGGAGGAGGAGAATAGGAAATGACTATTAATTTTTTGCTTGCAACACAAGATACAGGATCACGAAATGAAATTATGAAACAGCATTTAAAACAAACAGGAAGGAGGTTTTCATACAGCACATAATTACATTGTGAAACTTGTTGCAGCATACATGAATGCCAAAAAAAAATTCATAGAGAAAAGGATCCATTAGGGTTATAAACCACTAAGTGACTTACACAACCTCTCCTACACAAATCCTTTTATTATCTGTTGGACTTTGAATAGGCACTCTAAGAAAATAGACATCTCCTGGGAGAGAAGCTTAAATGCACTATTTAGATTTCTTCCCATGGTTCTGCATAATTAAACAAAGCACAACCATGCCACCACCCCATCTGATAATCAGATCAATGAGAACTCTTTTCAGTTAACAATTCTGCCTTTGTTTACCTGACACTTTTATGAACTTTGCCATTGAAAAGGGATAGCACTATTCCTGATCTTTGTTTATGTGTTCTTAGAAGGGACAGAATATCACCGAGTACTTCTCACAGACTCATAGAATGTTAGGGGTTGGAAAGGACCTCAAAAGATCATCTAGTCCAGCCTCACTGCCAGAACAGGATCACCTAGGGCAGGCCTGGTTCTGAATGTCCCCAGAGAAGAAGAGTCTACAACCTCTCTGGACCGCCTGTGACACCCTCACAGTGGAAAAGTTTTGCCTCATGTTTGCATCGAACCTCCTATGCTCCAGCTTGCACCCACTGCCCCTTGTAATATTATTGGACATCACTAAGAAGGAGCCTGGTTCTGTCCTCCCAACACATGCCCTTCATGCATTTGTAAACATTAATGAGGTCATCCCTCAGTCTTCTCTTATCTAAGCTATAAGGACACCCAGCTCCCTCAGCCTTTCCTCATAAGGGAGATATTCTGCTCCCTTAATCATCTTTGTGGCTTTGTGCTGCACTCCCTCAAAGCAGTTCCCTGTCCTTCTTGAACTGGGCGGGGCACAGCACTAGATACAATAGTCCAGGTTCAGCCTCACTAGAAAAGTGTAGAGGGGAAGAAAACCAGTACTAGCTGCACCCCTTCTGATACACCCCAAGATACCATTTGCCTTCTCGGCCACAAGGACACACTGCTGGCTCATGGTCACCCTGTGGTCCACCAGGACTCCCAGGTACTTCTCCCCAGAGCTGCTCTCCAACAGATCAGCCCCCATACTGGTACATGGGGTTATTCTTTCCCAGATGCAAGACTCTCCACATGTTTTATTTCACTCAATTTAGATTCAGAGAATCACATAATGGTTTGGGATGGAAGGGAGATTAAAGATATCCTATTCCAATCCCCTGCCATGGGCAGGTACTCCTTCCACTAGACCAAGTTGCTCAAGACCTCATCCAACCTGGCGTTGAACAACCCCAGACAGGGGACATCCATGACCTTCCTGGGCAACCTGTTCTAATTCCTCTGCTTGTGCCTTTCCTGAAATCACAAACTGTTTATCAAAAAACGATCTGTTCTGCTTGCAAGACAGCATACAGCAGAAATTATACAACAGGTAAACTGAAAAGTTCACCAACTCTACTTCACACCATTTCTTTTTATTATCTCAGTTTCCCTTCAGAGATTGTTGAATTTATATATAAATATATGCTATAATCCTACTTTTCATAGAGAATTTTTATAAAACTTACTGTAAATCACTGTATCACCATATTTCATCAGTTACATAGATATCTGAATAAACTGTATTCCTCTGTACTCTTTTAACTGTGCATATAGATTTATTGTGACTTCTTGTTTAAAAATTAAACCTATTCTCAGATATTTTCATTATTTTTCTACGTCTATAACTACAATTTTTTGTATTCAGTGTGCTGTGTTCTGTATTTAGTACTAAACAGTAGCTATCCTAAATTTATCCTCTATGTGTGATTAGTCAAGTTTCAATGTGTATTTAACATTCTTTGTACTGTACAGTGCATTCACAAAGCATTCTTGTCATTATTCATTTCACTAAAGAAAGATACAAAATTTCCTGGAAGTTTAGTGAAATAGAGTTTAGAAAAATATCGTAGTTTGCAATTAATTTAAAAAACTTATCTTACTGTGACTCGTTACCTTCAATTAAAGACAGATGCATGCATGAACAGCTGTAGTGAATACAGAAAATTATAGTTCTGAGTAATTTAGGAGAGGAAGTACACTGTGATCCTCTCATCAATAAATAAAAGTGAAGATTACAGTAAGTAAAGAAACCAATGAGTAGAAATCATGCTGCTTGCTGCTAACAACTACTCCTTGCTCTCTTTGCATTTCAACTGGCTATGCATTCTCCTGGTGGAACATTTGTACTTTTGCATATTTCTGTGCTTTGATTACATCTTCATGTGAACATGTAGAAGACCTATTACCCTATCTGTGTAGGAAATAGAAATGCGAAGTAATGCTGTCTGAAAATGAATTAAAGAAGGGGGAGAGTAATGTGTTTTGCAGTACTGCTTAATGGGATGACCTTGAAAGCACTAAGGTGCTTCTTAATTGCAGAGTCCTTCTGGAACCCTCCTTGATTCAAGGTTTTTGTATACCTACTGTGGAGAAAGATTGTTTCTTTTTCTTAGCACTGGCTGACCTCAGTATCTGTTTCTAAAGTCACTACCATTTGCCATTTGTTATGCTTGGGCTTTAGACTGACAGAATAGTGATGAGGTCACAGATTGCCATCCAGAAATAAGATTTAATCTGATAAATACAAAGCAAAAAAGGAAGACATAGTGGCAGGTCTCGGTCCATGCTGGATGTTTATTTTTCAGTATCAATAATACTTCAAAGCTGTAAATCAACAGGGCTCCACTTGTCTACAGATTTATTTCCCTTTTGCTTTTTTCCTACTTGAAAGATTGGAAATAGCCACAAATTAGTCCTCATGCTTGAAGATGATGGGAGTTTAGTAGCAGACCTACTGTTTTGGATCTCCATCTCAAGACATCTTTTCCACGGACAACTGATATATCTAGAGGACACATTCAACACATGAGACAAATGTGATCTTAGAATCATAGAATTCAGAATGCTTTGGTTTGGAAGGGAGCTTTAAAGTTCATCCAGTCCAATCCCTTTGCAGTGAGTAGGAACACCCTTAACTATATCAGGTTAGCCTGATATAGTCCAGCCTGACCTTTTACATTTCCAGGGATGTGGCATCCACCACCCCTCTGGGCAACCTTTTCCAGTGCTTTACCACCCTCACTGTAAAAAATATCTTCCTTATAACTAGTCTAGAGCTACCCTCCTTTAGTTTAAAACTATTACTTATCCTTTTGCAATAGGTCCTCCTTAAATGGCTGTCCTTATCTATCTAATAGGCCCCAAGAAAGAAAGAAAATCTTGCCATCTTAGATTTCAGTTCAACTGAAATTGCTGCACTACAATAATAATGCAGTGAGATGTTACACAGCAGAAAATAGAGATGCTAGCTGAAGAATGAGGATGATCAGAAGGCTGGAGCACCTCTTCTATGAGGACAGACTGAGAGAGTTGGAGCTATTCAGTCTGGAGAAGTGAAGGCTCCAAGGAGACCTCATTGTGGCCTTCCACTATCATCAGGGGGCCTACAAGAAAGCTGGTGAGGGACTTTTTAGGACTAGGGGGAACGGAAAAAATTAGAAATATTAGGAAGAAGTTTTTCATCATGAGGGTAGTGAGATTCTGGAACAGATTGCCCCATCCAGGTGGTAGAAGCCCCATCCCTGGAGGATTTTAAGGACAGGCTGGATGTGGCTTTGAGCAACCTGATCTAGTGTGAGGTGTCCCTGCCCATGGCAGGGGGGTTGGAACTAGATGACCCTTGAGGTCCCTTCCAATTCTAACAATTCTAACAATTCTATGAACTTGTATCAAGGATCTTGCTAATCTTCTATTTTCTTAGACTAAATGGTGAAAGGAACCCTTTTAAGTATCTCTGACAATACTCCACTGACAGCTGACCAATTTGGTTACTGGTATTATTTCTGATCTTTCTATTCTTGAACCTCAGCATTTTACACTTTTTATGTGAAACACAATTTGTCATTGTCTATCCATTATTCAATTGGATACCAATTTCTCTTTTTTTTTTGGCAGCATTTTGAACTTTATAAGCAAATACTATAAACAAGTTCTAGTGGGGGTTCTGGTGTGGAAATTTCAAAGTAGCTGTAAAATGACCTTGCATAGTATTGCAGTAACTTCTACACAACTAAAAAGTTATTTTTACATTCAGGTGACGAAAAAACCCAAACCAACAACAACAAAGGCACCACAATCCAGGATTCACCTGGAAGAGCAGTCATTGACAAAATGTGATAATAAGTGATGAGACCCTAGAGTAAGTCTATAAGAGTATGAAAAATGAAGCAAGATTAATATTTGGGGCAGAATAGTGATTGAAAGCCTCCACAAAAAGATAACAGGACTATTTTTAAAGCTACATTTTACTTCTAAAGACACAGATTTAAAGAGGCTTTCATGCTGATTACTCTAGAGAAAAATACCGCCTGTTCAAAGTTAGCCAAACACGCTGGGTAGCCAAGTTGATAAAATGTGTTCCAGTATACTGTGTGTCCATGGATAGTCCGGAATTTACTGTAGGGACAGCTGGGAAATCTCAGGGATACCCTTTTCCAGAATTCATCTTCTGGGTTATAAAAATATTTTCACATTTCCTGCAGATGGCTGGATTCTTTTCTTCACTCATAATTTTAATGGAGAATTCATTATGGACAGCTGCTGGCTCTGATAGAACCTAATTGCTCTTTTACTAGATTCAGCTGCGAGCAGTCAGATTTCCTTTTCCTTCATAGAGTATATTATACATAAACATAGGCGGGAAGAAAAATAACCAATTAACTAAATGCATATGGATAAAATGACTCACTAAGAGCACTGATCAAATAATGTATCAAACTACAGCTTGGGTCAAAGGAAATTATAGGCCTTGTAGGACATGTTAATATATATATATATGGAAACAATTACCAGCACCAATAGATTTGTAATTTGAGAGAGCACATGGAAAAGGCGTTGCTCCTGTTAAATAAATCTTACAGAAGATGATTACATTTTAATAAGGGGCAGTTTACTTCACTGAGTAAAAATTCATCAGTCTCCAGGGGACCTAGTGAATTGAAACCATTTGTTGGCTGAATCCAAGTCAACCCTCAGTACCTCCACTGGACAGCTATGGAGCAGAGACAGTACAAAGACTAAGGATGTGAGGATTCCCTGACTTCTTCCTCCATATAACAAGCAGTGAAGCAGGGTAAGATATTTTGCTGTCCTGGTTTGCCATGGTGGATAATACAAGGGAGAGTTGTAGATCACTAAAACATGAAACAACACTGAAGGATGTTCTTTTTAATCCCTGTGTCCAAAGACATTTACCAAAAAGAAGTGGTACATGTTTAAAATAAGAGTAACCAGATATTTTTTCACATGACATATGAAAGTGCTTGTTAGAGAATAATACCTAGACAAGAAAAAAGTCAAAGATAAGACCAATTTTTCTTTTTTTAAATACTTGTACAGTAACGAATATGAACAATAAACTACCCACCAGTTCTAGGCAGATGAACGAATAATGGGGAAAAGGAATTGAAATCCTAATGAAACAGGGCTAAACTAGTCACTTACTGCTCGTGCTGAGGAGGAAACTACTGAAATATTGTTTACATTCCAGTTTTACACTTTCCCTTGAGAGTTCTGGTATTTGCTATTGTCAGAGACAGGGTATTGGCCTAGATAGATCATTGCTTCTATGTAGTAATAATGTTCACTATGTTCCTTTACAGATTTCAGACTTCTACCAGAAATAAAATCTTGTCCTATGTAATCATAGCAGATTTTTTGGATTTCAAAATATAATCTATCCCTGAGTCCCAGCAGTGGGGGTATAATCCCCTGAACCACAGTGTAACTGCCCGTGAAAGATGGCTTTATACACATAGGACTCATTTAATCCATATAATCACAGGTAGTTTCTGTTATTTGAACCTGCATGAAGAAATACTGCTATTACATGTTAGTTGTATGTTTTTGAATTTTAATAATGGTTCCAGTGATTCTGAGTTTTTATGCTTATAAACAGCAGAAGCATATGCTGTACATATAGCAGCTTCAGTTCAGGTTTTAGAAAAGGCTGGTTTGCTGTGCAGAACTGGTTTCTAACTTGTGACAAAACTGAAAAGTGGAAGAGTATCAGTTTGCTGGTGTTTGACACTCCATGGAGGATTTCTAGATAAAGTACTATAGTATTTTCCTATTTAAACTAAGACACCAAGGTATCCTACTCAGTATTTCAGGACCCTGTACACTGTCACATTAACTACTGCATGGTAATCCTTGTCATGTTCCTATTTTGAAGTTTTCCTATGTGAGCACCTAAATTAAAGGAAACAAAAGACCTGTGCTAGTAAGATCAAGATAGTCTTTAAACTAAAGCATGATCAGTTGGAGAAGATAACTAGCATCTTTGCTGTGACTGTTTTAGGATTGTGCCTTTAAGAAAGGGACAGTTGCTGGAACACTCTGGCTGAATGTTTTGAAAACAAAGATAAAGTCTAAACGAATTTCATTGGTAGATTGGTAGAATGGAACTTTTAGTTCTGTTTGAATTTCAGTTCAGTTCTGTCTGTTCCAGTCTGCCTGTCTGTTTTTAGTCTCTCTCTGAGCAACAGCTGCTGGACGGAGTTAACCTTGAACTAACAGATAAGAATAATTCTTGCATACGCTTTGAGCTAACAGAATTTCCTCTTTAATAATTACCTTTTCTCTAACCCTTTTTGGGAAAAAAGGGAGGTAGGGGGAGAGAGGGGTACAAGGAGCAGGGGACCCTCCTGGCTGAAGGAGGGAGTTTTGTTCTGAATTATGTTCTTTGCTGTATATTTCTGTATATATTGTAAATACTGTATATTGTGTATATATATTCATTGCATCTCATCCTGCTTGTAAATACAGCTTATATTAATTTGCTTCTCTGACTGAGTTAGCTGTGGTTTCTTTGTGTGTGGGGGGAGAACTTTCTCTCACCACATTTGCAATCATGATGATCATAACTAACGATTAATGATCCAGAATGCACTGGAGGCAGCACTTTTTCCCCCCCTGTATGAGAAAGGACAGGCAGTCAGCTGCAACCTACTCACTGCCAGAAAGGAAAACCAGTGCTTGTGAGGCATGTGGCAAAAGCTGTAGGGTGGATCCAAAGATATATAGGTGAAGTCAAACAATTAACTGGAAAATTATTGTCTTACACGGAGGACACAGTCTCAAGATGCACCAGGGGAGGTTTAGGCTGGATGTTAGGAAGAAGTTCTTCACAGAACTGATTGTGATTGGCCATTGGAATGGGCTGCCCAGGGAGGTGGTGGAGTCACCATCACTGGAAGTGTTTAAGAAGAGACCGGATAAGGCACTTGGTGCCATGGTTTAGTTGATTAGATGGTGTTGGGTGATAGGTTGGACTTGATGATCTCGAAGGTCTTTTCCAACCTGGTTAATTCTATTCTTTTCTACATATATAAAAAAAAAAAAAAAAAAGTATTTTTTTATGTTGAAACATTGAATATAAGTTAGATGAGTATTCCACTTTAAGAAATATAAGTTCACATGCCTTTATGCTATTTTTTGAAAATTAGCTTGTTTTTAATGTGCTAACTGGTTATGTCAGTGTGCTCAGACCCAGATTTATTTAAATCAGTCACCTTCTTCCAAACATCCAAGTTTTTCTGTTTGAAATACCTGCATCAACATTACCTGCCAGAACATCATAAAGTGTCTTAAAAGACATGCCCCTTGCTGCTGGTATTAAAAAGAGACATTCAAACACACATGATTGCACTTACGTATTAAACTTTTATGTACCATTACTGAATCAACTACTAAAGTTTCTGTGATGTTTTGGAAAAAAATAGCGGCAAAATGCTCCAAACACCTCTGGTGCTATTTTATTATGATCTGATTAGCACCTGTTTGCCTGCACTAATCCAACTTCAAACAAAAATGCATGCTTTCCTCACTATCATTAGACCACACATTACAGCCTCACCCGTGCAGAATCCTAGAGTTTAAGCTGGTATTTTTTCATAAAAGAAAATTAGGGCAAGTCATGCAGAGACATCAGTTGGATTGTGACATTATTCAACTTCTGTACAAAGGAACTGAAATAATACAATCTTAAAATATGTCTGCAAATGAAAAAGCATCCACCTGCATCAAATGTTTTAACCACTATAGAAAAATCTTCAGAGTTGTTGTTCTAAATAAGCTACTCAAGATTTCAACACACATCATGAAAAGTAGTTACAAACGGGATGGGATTACTAAATTTATTTTGTGTTATTTTGCATCCAGCTTTACATTTGATTCAGCTGCTCTCCTCTACCAAATTTTACACTGAAATTAATGATACTGTCTTTGGGAGAATGTAACTGAAGCAAGGATGACTGAACAACAGCCTGATCTAGTTGTGTACACCCCTGCTTACTGCAGAAGGGTTTGGACTAGATGACCTCTGAAGGTCCCTTCCAACCCAGACCATTCTATGATTCTATTAATGGTTTATAAAAAATAAATTTCTAAGCTACCTTGATTTGGGCTTAGCTAAACTGTCTTTCTCCGGTGCATATAGATACCAAAGTATCATTTCTGCCCTGCCCCCCTCCCTCCCACCCCCCACTTTCCTCACCCCAGAAATAGAGTGCAATGGCAATGTGTATTGACATTATTATTATCACCACTTTTCCACACAGGTAGGCCACCAGAGTATCTGATTATATAGATAAGAAATCTGTATTTGGACTAGGCCTTTTGTTAACTTTGGTTTTTCACAATCATTTCAGCAATGATTTATGTTTTCTTCTTAAAAATAATACAATACAATACACCAGGTTGAAAGAGACCTTCAAGATCATCGCATCGAACCTCAACCAATCCAACCCACCTAAACAACTAGATCATGGCACCAAGCACCCCATCAAGTCTCCTCCTGAACACCTTCATGGGCAGTCCATTCCAATGGGCAATCACTCTCTCTGTATAGAACTTCTTCCTAACATCCAGTCTAAACCTCCCCTGGCACAGCTTGTGACTGTGTCCTCTTGTTCTGGTACTGGCTGCCTGGGAGAAGAGACCAACCTCTGCCTGTCAACAACCTCCCTTCGGGTAGTTGTAGAGACCAATAAGGTCACCCCTCAGTCTCCTCTTCTCCAGGCTAAGCAACCCCAGCTCCCTCAGCCTCTCTTCACAGGGCTTGTGTTCCAAACCGCTCACCAACTTTGTTGCCCTTCTATGGACACGTTCTAGCAAGTCAACATCCTTCTTAACTGAGGGCCCAGAACTGGACACAGGACTCAAGGTGCGACCTAACCAGTGCAGTGTACAGGGGCACAATGACCTCCCTGCTCCTGCTGGCCACACTGTTCCTGATGCAGGCCAGGATGCCATTGGCCTTCTTGGCAGCCTGGGCACACTGCAGGCTCATGCTCAGCCTCCCATCAACCAGTAGTCCCAGGTCCCTCTCTGCCTGGCCGCTCTCCAGCCACTCTGACCCCAGTCTGGAGCACTGCATGGGGTTGCTGTGCCCAATGTGCAGAACCTGGCACTTGGATGTGTTCAATCTCATGCCATTGGACTCTGCCATCTTGTCCAGCCTGTTTGAGTCCCTCTGCAAAGCCTCTCTGCTGCCCTCCAGCAGATCAACTCCTGCCCCCAGCTTGGTGTCATCCGCAAATTTACTGATGATGAACTCAATGCCCTCATCCAGATCATCAATAAAGATGTTAAAGAGCGTGGGGCCCAGCACTGATCCTTAGGGCACACCACTAGTGACTGGCCGCCAGCTGGATGTGGCACCATTCAGCACCACTCTCTGGGCTCGGCCCTCCAGCCATTCCTACCCAATGCGGTGTGCTCCTGTCCAAGCCATGGGCTGCCAGCTTGGCCAGGAGTTTGCTGTGGGGGACAGTTTCAAAGGCCTTGCTGAGGTCCAGGTAGACTACATCCACAGGCCTCCCCTTTTTCAACTCAAAAATCTGCCAACTTTTCAGCACCAGTAAAGATTTGGCTGGTAGAAAGTACATATGACGTTTCTCAGTGAGTTTTTGATTCCCATATTAGATTCAAATTTAATACTGCACAGGCAACAACACTGTTAATTACTGGAAGAAGCTGTGTAAATGACATGTAAAGATGTCTGTTGTGTGGACATTAGTAACAAAATGTTACTGTAAACTCTGGAAATATAATTACACAAAATTTATTTTGAAGACTTCCCCTTGCAGTTGTTTGACATGCATTTATCATCATGTCACATGTTTCCAGAATAGGTTCTTCTGTTGCCACTTCTTTTTACTTCATACTTTTTCTCCCTAGGCACATTGTAAACTTTTAGATTAATTCTTCATACACTCAACAACTATTTCCTAGGAATAGCATATTAAACCAGCTTAGCCGCTACTGAAGCCTTGACTGTAAACTGACCTGGGGCTACACTAATGAACTGTACCTCCCACATTATTGGTTCTCTATGGGATATATAGCGAAGCCCAAAACACCAAGCAACATGGGAAAAAACTCTTATTTTAACAGTAAGTTGAGTGAGAGACAACTGTTGGTCAGTATTATGGCAGATATGGAGAATGCAGTAAGGAAAAGCTTGGTGCAAACCTTTCACTTAAAATATCTACTTATAACTATGAATAGTGGAGTTAAGTGTCTATGGATCAAAATGCAGATACCTGTTTCTTTTATTTATTCCAGGCAGACTCCCACTGCTTTTACTGAGTATTTATGAGAATCTAAAAATTAAAAGGAGCTCAGCTTTTGAGCACTAAGAAACTGAGCCGAATTTATAGAAATATTAAAGACAAATCTATTCTCTGTGTACTTAGTTGCCTGCTAGCCTTTCTTTTTAGTACTCTATGGGTTAAAAGCATTCCACAAATGCTTCCACATCTTCTTCATACCTACATTTTCTGTTTGCCAAACATATTTTAAAAGCTAAACTTCCTTGTATTTATATTTCTACAGCATTGTTATTATAATTTCCTGAGCTATGACAGTTTGTTAAGTACTGTAAGAAACACAAATTAAGGTATCAGTGATGCATTGGATCCCCGCTATGAATCCCATGTTCCCACTGAGGAGTAAACTCAGATTAATCCCTCAGTGGGATATTTTGGAAAATTGCTACCATATGTAAAAGATACAAGATCTGGTGTCACATTGTATTGTTTTGCTCTAGTGGAGAAATTTGAAATATATTTAATATCGGATAATACATGAGCTTTAATGAAAAGGGACTTAAGGAATCCTATACACAAAGTGGGAGACAGTGACAGGTAAAATATAGAACATGGAAGAGAAGACTTTTTTAAAAGGCAGACTAAGGGCCCACAAAGGCACAAATGAAAAGGAAGAAGCTTGTCAAAAATAGATGAAATATCTCAGTGTAAAAAGGTGACTACTAGAAGCTAATGAAATATGTATGACAAAAATTGGCAAAAGAACAATATTATTAGAAAAAATGTTATTTCTTCAGAGAAAATACTAAGAGATGTAGGAAGATATTTTGCATTTAAAGGGTTTAGAAATTTTGTAAAAAAACTGAAATTAGAAATAGAATAGAATTAGAGGGGTCTATGGAATCAAGAACAATGCAGACACTGGAGAGTAAAAAACAAATGAGAAAAGTTATGTGGCATATAACTAAGGATGAGAAGCAAACAGTGGAATGGAGAAGTTTACAAAGTGAGGAACAGAGAAGAGAGGAAAGAAAAATCTTAAAGCAGATTCTAAGAAAAAATAGTTAACATGCAAAACTTGCTTACATTTCTTGTTTCAGTATAAAATGAAACCTTACCTGATCTTGAAATGAAATAGGTATGTCCCGTACATTAATTTAAAACAAAATGTTGAATTTTTCATGTTAGGAAATGAAAGGCATATCTTTTAGCTTAAAAAAAATTGTGCTGATGCTCTGTTATTGTTCTGACTTTTCCCCCCACCAATTCATTATGTCAAACTCAGAATGATAAAGCAATACAAATCTCAAAATATAATGTGGATACAGTATGCCTGTAAAAAGGCACCTACATTAACATTACTACTATAAGAAGACTTCAGTAACCTGTTCTTGTTGGCGTATCATTGTGGTAGTCAGCAGATTAACACTGATGAGTCTAATGAGTATATTTAGAACCTTTGGACTGTCTACAACACGTGCTGCTACATGCTCAGCCATATAAAATTTTTAAATTTTAAATTTGTAAATTTGCAAGAAATCTGGTTTAATTAGTTGTTCTGCCCATAGAAAATTTGTTGGGAGTGGGATTTAAAAAGCTTGCTAAAGTAACAGAATATGCGGAAATCTACTTTGCAGAGGATAGGTTGTATGAAATGCTTAAAATCAACATGTCTCAAGAAGCTATACATAGTGGAAAGAGCTTCAACAAATTTATGGTGAGGAGTATTGCACATGGTGGAGTACCAATAAATAAACTAACAGGAAACAGCGAAAAAATGTCCTTCAGCAGGCATCAAATCTTTCACTGAAATTTGCATGAATAACCACTGACAAAGAGAAAACTACAATCTTATTTCATTAATACTACTAAGTGATAACAAACTTTGTGTTTTATCTTTTTCAGAGACTTGCAAAAATGCTTTAAGATCCTGTAAATATGAACACAAAAATAATTGGCCCCATTCAGGAAATTACAAACTGCATAAATAGATCTGTATTGTTATTTATATTTGTTCCACATTCCTAACTCTGGTGTTTCTATAAACATTACATTTCTATCTTCCACGTTTTCTATCTTTTCTAAACAGTCTGTTTTGTTTTGGGTTTTGTTTGCTTGTTCGTTTTCCTCTTGCCTTAATTCCTGTGTAATTTACAAGAGCCTTCAAAAATGTTCAAATAAACAACTTCCATGACTGGCTTACCAGTGTGTAAGAAGCCAAAATCAGAGGGGGTGGTATGCTGTAACTCTTGAAGATCCTGTTCCTTAGTTTCTGGATGGCTGATTGTCAAATATGCTAAGCATTTGTAGCTTTGATGAACAGGGAGTAGTAGCTCTCAGCCTTACTAATTGAAGGTATCCCAAAATTAAGTTTACAAAAAAATCAGTGATCCTCATAAATTTTGCAAGCTGTAACATCATAGCCCTAGAATGAGGGTAACCCATCTTACAGTTTACTTCTATCAGAATCAGCACATATATTCTGTGACTTTAAGGCTTTATAAAAGATTTGCTCTTGTCAAATATTTCCAAAGAATCCACATCTTTTCCTTTTCATTTTCTTTTACTCCAAAACTTCAAGAGTAGCTGATGTTTCTCTCAAGAGTTTATTATTTTTAATGCCTAAAGAGGTTTACTACCTTGGAAATATTATGGAGCACTCAGTTCCTGGATCTGAGCTCAGACTGTTCCCCTGGTACATCCTTTGCAATTCTGTCTCCTCACAGTCCTGAAATGAGGCTTAATCCTGACTACAGATTAAGGTTTCTACCTATTTTCAGTAAAAACTGTCATGTACCTTTTAAAATTTTCATGTTATTTACTTTCATACACAAGAGATGTCATAATTTAAAATGCTGTTTCTTTGTGTAAAACACACCATCTTCCATATTCAGGTTCTTAACCCTATTCATTTTTTTCATGCCACTTTCTGAATGTCATAGATTTTCTTGTGTTCTCCCTGCAGACATTCTCCCTGTAGACCCTTAAATATTCTAAAATTGATTCCTTCTTAACAGACCACAGAAAATAATTGTCACTCATCCAAGTTGGCAGTGCTACACTTAGGTCCCCACTTTGCAACACAACCATCTTTAACTTTGGCATCTCTGAAGAAAGATAATGTTTTCATCTGCAATAAAACAATCAACAGTAACCCTGAGATAAGGTGCTTTGAATGAAATTCTGATGTTACCTGCAATGTACAACCATAGGTCCAGCATCAGGTGGGTTGCAGGTCTTGACTCGTCGCAAGAAAGCTAAGAATGGTGTTGGGTGTTCTGGGACACCATGGTCAGGCCAGGCAGTGAACTGGAATTGTCTAACTTCCCTTTTCTCACTTGAACCATTCTGTGAAGTTAAAGAACTTCATGACAAAACTGTCCCCTTCAGTATTATGTATGATATTGTCATTTTTCAGTGGAAAAACTGGAGAAGCAATATATATCAGAAAAGATACATAGTACTTCAATTACACTTGCAGCCAGAGAGAAATTGCACTCAGGCTATGAAGGGATATGCATCTTATATTCCATGTTACAGGATTCAAAGAATTTAAGAACTTTAACTATATTGGCCAATAATTTAACATAACAAGTGCCAGAACTTTAGCTAGTATTTAATTCAAACAGTTTTTCACAGTAAAAGCTCTGTACTAACAAAACTCCATGCCATAAGAAGAATACACTCTGTCTGTATAAGTAGTCGCATTGTTCAGTGCTGCTAAGAGGAAACAAGAGAGAAAAATGGACTGAGGGTAAGGGAAGAAAGGGAGCGAGGAAATAAATGGGAGAGACAAGCAGGAAAGGCAGGGAGGAGAAAAAGGAGAGCAGGGTCGCAGGAGAAAGACAGTGATGGGAAGGAAGGAATTTGGGAATTCAGAAAGGAAGGGATGAAGAGGATGGGAGAGGGTAAAAGGTTGTCTACACTTAAAGTATATAATAAATATATGTAAGCACATACCTTGTAAAGTGCAAATGTACGAACACAGTATGTTGCCAATTCAACTGTGTCTAAAAGGGTCACTTGGATTAGTCCATACGTCTCTGTGCCTCTGCTTGGCCAGTATTGATCACACTTCACCTAAAGCAAAAATTGTTTAATTATTTAGTACATTTGAAAAGACATTTATTACATATCTGAGTGTATATCACTGTAAAGTTTTCAAGTATGTGGAGTTTGAACATGCAACAACTGCAAAGGATCCAACACTATGTTTATATTACCATTGACAAGAATTGCTCTTCCGGTAGTAGCTCTCTAAATCTTCTTGCGTAATTGGTGTTTGTAAATTGAGTGGGACAGATGAGTAAGAATTACTGATAAGTAAGGAAAAAACAATTTATAGTAGCTCAAACACATAACATGTATCATCAGCAACACACCTTTCACAGCCTAGAATTTAACAATACTAATCCAGATAGGTTTTTTTGAATATTTGCCATATTTCACATTAGTCCTCAAACATTGAAAATGCTGATTGGATGCTAATATTGCAGATCTTTTTCAGAAACATTTTTAGTACACAGATAATGAACGAACACCAACAACTATTAAGTGCACTGTCAAAATTTTCCTTCTCACATCAGTTATGAAGTGTATAATGAAATTGTGTTCAGAGGCATTTAAAAACAAGATTTGAGAGACTTAATCCATCAAATTTTAAAAGAAACAAGCCACTTTCATTCAGAGAAACCTCCATTTCAAAACACTGTATTTCTGAATATTAGCAAGCTGAACTAACTATGTAAAAGATGACACTTAAGAGAATCATGTATTTATCATCACTGCAGATGCTACACAATTTGTTTTGGTTAAATATTGTATTTACAATGAAAGCTTTTATGAAAAAAGAAATGCAGAACACCTAAACCAGTAGAAAACATGGCACAAAGTAGTATGTGGGTTCAAAAATTGTGAAAACTTTAACTTCAGTGACTAACAGGTAGAACTTAGTTGGTCTCTATTCTCTTTAAAACAATACATTCTAATCATGTAGCCTTGCATACAGTACAGAAACGTATTGACTCCAGGATTAATACATTGCATTTTTTTAATACACATCTTCACTAATTACTCTGAGACCTACACTGTGAAATATAAAAACTGTAAGGAAAAACAAAAGCAGAATATTGCACAGTATTTCTGATAGAATTCATCTTTGAAACTCCTGTGCTCTCCAGGTTTCTCACTCTGCACAGAGCTTATTGAAAAATACTCATTATGCTTTCAAACTCTCCAGTCCTAAATAGCTTTGCTTGAAGATAATTTTATTTTGAGGCTCACAGGTCACAGATCATGGTTCACAAATCACAATCTGAGAACTAGTAATCTAGATAAAGAAGAGAAAATATCCTAATCACTGAAGCAGATGATGAACATTCATGAGAGGCAAAAAATGGGAAACAATTTTTCACTGGAATTGATAGCTTAAATTATAGATAAGGAATTAGAACAAAGTAACAAAAATAGTTGATACTACAGTCTTAAAAATTGGATTGTGTATAAAATATTCTTATTAAGAGGAATTAAGTAATGACTTTCTTGTGCCATTTACTGAAATATTGAAATATTGCAGGCACTTCATGAGTATCAGCAATTTATTTGCAACATTAATACTAAAAGAAGTCACCCGTGATCTTTGGCAAATCAGACACTGATTTATTTCAGTATGATTACACTAAATCTAGTTTCACTTTAATATATAAACAGTGTAACTTGTGTATATATTGTGTCATTGTATTTTAGCAAAGAAGTTGTGTTTTATTATTTAGAATTTATTAATTCCCATAGAATGGCATATATTTTTTCATGGAAAATGTTGAGATGTAATAGCTGTTGTATGTAGTTTTGGAACTTACAGGTTTAGTACATTAAACCAGCTAGTAGGTTTTGTTTTAATTAATAAAAATGGTAGAAACTTGTATGTACTTTTAATAAAATGAAAGTAAGAAACAAATGTCTTTGCATGCCTAAACATGTCATTCTGATCTTTATCCTGCAGTTCTCACATGTAAATTGTATACTTGTAGAAGCACTGCCAGCTTCCAGAAGACTTTGTGGTATCTGTTAGTTACAGCCTTGGCTGCAGTTATCACAATATTGTGGAGTTTGGGACGCTGCTGAGCATATTAAGGGTCAGTTCCAAGACAAAGGCTTTAGATTTTAGAAGAGCAAACTTTAATGTGCTTGGGGCTCACTTGGAAGGGATCGCCTGGGAAACTTCAATGGAGGATAAGGAAATAGTGAGTGCTGGGAATTCTTCAAGAACACTCTCCTAGACACACAAAACCAGTCCATTCCCTCTAATGGAAGGAGAAGTAGGTGAAACAAGAGACTGCCTTGCCTTAACTTCAAGAACCTGGGTTTGCTCAGAACCATGCTGGAGATGGAAAAAAGAAATGTGCTGGAGATGGAAAAGTAGGACATTATCTGTTGAAATTACAAGGGCATTACCAGGGTGTGTAAAGATGCAGCTAAGAAAGCAAAGGATCAGCCTAAACTGAAACTGAACAGAGATGCCAAAAACTTCAACAAAGTGTTCTTCAGATATGCTGACAAGAAGCAGAAACAGGAGACTACAAGTTCACTATTAAACAGGAGAGGTGAACCAGTCACTAACAACACTGAAAACTCTGTCTTTACCAACACTGTTGGTCCCCAAACCATGGGAACAAAAATGCAACTCTCTGTAATCTTTGAGAACTCATGGAGATCAGGAGACATCCTTGAGAATCAGAAGAAGACCATGACACCTCCATCTACAAGGACTGTTCCAGGGAAGACCTAGGTAATTACAGACCAATTAGCCTCACTTCAGTCTCTGGGAAAGTTCTGGAGAAGGCCTCCTGGTGACTGTCACAAGTCAGCTGGAACATGCAATTGGGAAAAGCCAGCATAGATTCACCAGGGGTAAACTGAGCTTAACAAACCTGATTGACTTCTACCACAAAGGAACTTCCTTGGTTGATGTAGGGTGAACAGTTGACACTGTCTACCTGGATTTCTCCAAGGCCTTTGACACAATCCCCCCATAAAGTAACTGATGCATTATGGCCTAAACAAGTGGCCTGCGTGGTGGGTGGGGAACTGGCTGATGGGCTGTACCCAGAGGGTGGTAGTAAATTGTTCTTTCTCAAACTGGCAGCCAGTCACAAGTAGAGTCCCTCAGGGATTGATATTGGGCCCAATGCTGTTTAACATCTTCATAAGTGATGTGGACATTGGCATCAAGAACACCCTGACAAAGTTTGCAGATGACACCAAAATGAGTGGGCAGGATGACACTCCAGAAGGGAGAGCCATTCCTCCAGGAAGACCTGGACAGGCTGAGTAAGTGGACTAGCAAGAACCTTAAGTTCAACAGGGACAAATGTAGACCTTGCACCTGGAAATACACAACTCCTGCTACCTGCAATCCCAATGAGTGGATTAGGGGTGCTCAGGAACCAAACTATAACTTAAACTGCATCACAAGGCTTCAAGCAATCCTAGAAATAATCAGCAATGAGACAGCTTGTGCCATAGATCTGTTAGCAGATCAAGCCACAAAAATGCAAACTGCCATTCTACAGCACTGGATAGTTCTTGGGTATTTGTTAACAGAAGGAGGAGAGGTTTGTGGGAAATTAAATGATTCTGTTTACAAATTGACGACAATGGAAAACATCTGGGATTAGGAAGTTAACACATGCACCCACACAGAGCTGGGAAGGGTGGGAATAGAAACTTTTCTCTTAGCTTCCAGGAGGACCATGGGTGAAACAATTTTTTTTCTATTCATTAAGCATTGGTGCTCTTTTTGCCATGTATAATTCCCTGTTTTATACAACTCATTCAACAGGTAGTGCCCAGTATACAATTTACCTACCGATGATGTAAAACAGATTCATCAATACAATACAATACAATACACCAGGTTGGAAGAGACCTTCAAGATCATCGCGTCCAACCTATCAACCAATCCAACCCACCTAAATACAATACAATACAATACAATACAATACAATACAATACAACCCACCTAAACAACTAAACCATGCAGCCAAGCACCTCATCAAGCCTCTTCTTGAACACCTCCAATGAAGGCGACTCAACCACCTCCACGGGCAGCCAATTCCAGTGGGCAATCACTCTCTCGGTATAGAACTTCTTCTTAAGATCCAGTATAAACCCGCCCTGGTGCAGCCTGAGACTGTGTCCTCTTGTTCTGGTACTGGCTGCTTGGGAGAAGAGACCAACCTCTGCCTGTCTACAACCTCCCTTCAGGTAGTTGTAGAGAGCAATAAGGTCACCCCTGAGTCTCCTCCTCTCCAGGCTGAGCAACCCCAGCTCCCTCAGCCTCTCCTGATAGGGCTTGTCTTCCAAACCCCTCATGACATTAGCTGATCAAAACCTATGTCTATGGTAACAATTGTATAAAACTTCTTTATTTTTCTTGAAACCTTTTCCTTTCTTTCTTCACTTTCTTTCTTGCATCTTTGTTGAGGCCATGGGGTGATGTGAAAGGCCTCTCTCTGAATGTGCAATCACCTGGGGAGGTGATGATTACGTCAAGAAATGAGGAATGTTTCAGCAAAGATAAACACATTTGGGATGGCTTGCCTAATAAGTTGACTACTGCCCAGGGGTGGCTGTGATGAACAGGTGGGAGGCAAAGAAGGGTGGAGGCCACTTTGGTGCTGACCCCTGCAGTCACATGGAAGACCCCCAGTCAGTGTTAACGTGAGCCAGTTGGAGGGGCAATAAATGAACAGTATAAAAAGTTCCAAGTTATGCCTGCTCAGTGGAAGGAAAAACATCATGAAGCACACTACATGCTGGAATTAGGCAGGATCCTGGGATGTCTCTCCTGTCCTCCTGGTCAAAGACATCACAAGCTGAATGGACTCATTGTGGACTCCTCTCTGGCAAAAACAGAAAAGCACCCTAGCATGGTAAGATTTCTCCTGCTCTTTCTCTCTTTCTCCATTTTTCCTCCCCATCTCTTGCCTTTTTCTGCCTTTCTCTGTTTTGTTTACTCTATTCCTCAATAGCTAGCCTCACTTTGTTGTTTGGCCTCATCTATGCCTTAATTTCACACATGGGAATGTTTTAAAAGAACCACATCTCCTTCCTAACTTCCAGACTGAGACACTGGTCAACAAGCTTAGCATGAGTGAATATTGTGCTAGAGAAGCAAAGAAAGCCAACAGGATGCTGAGTTGCATCAACAAGGGCATCAGCAGCAGAGATAAAGAAGTCATCATCCCACTAAACCCAGCACTTGTCAGACCACACCTCAAGTACTGCATGCAGTTTTGCTCTATAGAAAAATGATGCAGACAGGCTGGAAAACGTCCAAAGAAGGGCCATGAGAATGATCAGAGGAGTGGAAGATCTGCCATATGAGAAAAGGCTGAGTGAATTGAGTTTGTTCAGCCTTGAAAAGAGAGGGCTTAATGAAGAACTTATTACCAGGTACCAGTAAATAAAGGGTATGGAGTATGGAGACTCCCTTTTTACAAAGAACTATACGGAAAAAACAAAGGACAATGGGTTACTCCTGGGGAGATTCTGAGTCAAATCTGGAAGAAAATGTTTCACCATAAGAACAGTTAGACATTGGAATAATCTCAAAAAGGAAGCAGTGAATTTCTCTATATTGGTCAGTTTTAATATTCAGCTTGACAGGGTACTGGGCCATTTCATTGGAACTACATTATTACCTGGGAAGGTTGGAACAGATGATCTTTTGATGTCACGCCAAATCTATTATTCTGTGTCTGCTATCTGTGTCTGTGTGGTGGAGTTGCCCTGTCACAACAGCAGGCCAGAGGACTGGCACAATATGCAATGGAGGCTTCCGCAGAGCAGAAACCAAGCAGTGTGTGGAAAGCAGAGCATCCCTTCCTCCTTTCCTGAACCAGCATCTCTTGTGAGAGAGACAGGTGAAGCGTGGGTGCAGTGGCAGCCACAGTGGGTGATTCAAATGCCCCAACAAGTCAGCAGAGGGAGGTGCTAAGTCACCTGGGCATGTTGCTGACGTTGTTTCCAGCTTGAGGATGGAAATTATTCAAGGAGTGATGGTGGCTAATTAGAGAAGGAATATTGCATTCCCAGCACCCACCAAAATGGATATTGGTATCCAGGGCACAGACTGTGAGGAATGTCACAGCCTTTCACTGGCAACAGGTGACAATGCTGACTATGTCTGCAAGAGGTGTGAACATATTGATGACCTGCTCCACTGGGTGGCACAGCTCCAAGAAGAAGAGACGGAGCTCAGGGAGACACGAGTAGGTTGAGAAACATCAGAGAGAGTAAGAGGGAAATGGATTATATCCACAAACTGATCTCCACAAAATGGCATGTGAGGTAACTCTTAGTGGAGCAGAGGATTCCACATCCTCTCATCAGCAAGTCCTGCTGCCATCCTGTGGTATCCCACAGGAGCAGAGTCAATGAGAACAGGTCTCTGCCTGACAAAACAAATGGAACAAGTGTGTTCCTTAAGTGCACTGCCTGCAGTGGCTCTGCAGAACAGGTATAACGCTCTGCAGGAGGAACTGGTTATGAGCAAAGATGATGGAAGGCCAGAAGGCCAACTTGCCCCAGGCTGGCCATAAAAACTGACCCTCAAAAGAAAAATCAATGAGTCATTGGAGTAGGAGACTCCCTGCTGAGTGGAGCTAAAGGCCCGATGTGCAGACATAAGCCACTCCATAGGGATGTCTAACCTCTCCCTGGTGCCCAGGTAAAAGATGTCACAGGAAAACTTCCCACCCTTGTGAGGCCTTCAGATTATCACCTGCTTCTGGTCTTTCAGGTGGGTAGTGCTAATGTAGCAACAAGAGGCTCACAATCAATTAAAAGTGATTTCAAGGCCTTGAGGCAACTGGTGAATGGATCAGGAACTCAGGTTCTGTTCCTCTCCATCCCTCTGACATCAGTGATAGATGAGGGAACATATAGGAAGAGCTGATGGATCAATTCATGGCTCCAGGCCTAGTGCCTTTGACAGGGCTTTGGGTTTTACAATCATAGTTCTGTATACAGGGCTCCAGAGCTGTGAGTAACAAATAGGTTGCACTTGTTCCAGAGGGAAATAAGGCATCTGGGGCAGGAGTTGGCAGGGCTCACTGATAGGGCTTTAAACTAGATTTGAAGGGGGAAGGGGTTAATAATTTCATGCCTTCCTGTGGCACACAGTAGGCAAGCACAGCAGAGGCAGAGGGGGGAAAACTAGTAAGGGGTCTCAACTTGTTGCCCTGAGGGAAGGCAGGGACAATACACCAAGATAACCCAAGGGAATCAAGGATGGTTGGCCCACTCCACTTGACACCCACCCCTCAGATATTTATAGACATTGACAAGATCTTTTCAAGACTAAAAAGCTCCGGGTTTTTCAGTCTGTCTTCATAGGGCAGATGCTCAAGTTACATAATCATCCTTGTGGCTCTCCATTGGATTCTCTCCAGCAGAACCCTGTCTCTCTTGAACTGGGGAGCCCAAAATCTGATGCAGCATTCTAGGTGTCCCCGCTGACTGGAAAAGGGGAAACATGACCCCCATTTTTCAAAAAGGGAAAGAAGGATGATCCAGGGAACTATAAGCCAGTCAGTTTTACCTCTGCACCTACTAAGATCATGAGACAGATCATCCTGGAGGCACTGCTGAGGCAGAAGAGTAACTACGAGGTTATTTGGTATAATCATCACAGCTTCACCAAGGACAAATCATGCCTGAGAAACCTGGTGGCATTCTATGACATGGTCACAACACCAACAGACATGGGGAGAGCACCTGAAGTAATCCAGCTGGCAGCCTGTCCCTAGTGGTGTGCCTCAGGGATCAGTGCTGGGCCCAATGCTCTTCAACATCTTTATTGACGATCTGGATGAGGGCATTGAGTCCATCATCTGTAAATTTGCGGACAACAACAAGCTGGGGGCAGGAGTTGATCTGCTGGGGGGTAGAGAGGCTTTGCAGAGGGACCTCGACAGGCTGGACAGATGGGCAGAATCCAACGGCATGAGATTGAACACAGCCAAGTGCTGGGTTCGGTACATTGGCCACAGCAACCCCATGCAGTGCTACAGGCTGGGGTCAGAGTGGCTGGAGAGCGGCCAGGCAGAGAGGGACCAGGGGGTACAGGTTGATGGTAGGTTGAACATGAGCCTGCAGTGTGCTCAGGCTGCCAAGAAGGCCAATGGCATCTTGGCCTGCATCAGGAACAGTGTGGCCAGCAGGAGCAGGGAGGTCATTGTGCCCCTGTACACTGCACTGGTTAGGTCGCACCTTGAGTCCTGTGTCCAGTTCTGGGCCCTCAGGTTAGGAAGGTGTTGACTTGCTGGAGCGTGTCCAGAGAAGGGCAACAAAGTTGTGAGGGTGGAAGACAAGCCCTATGAGGAAGGCTGACGGAGCTGGGGTTGCTTAGCCTGGAGAAGAGGAGACTGAGGGGTGACCTTATTGCTCTCTACAACTACCTGAAGGGAGGTTGTAGCCAGGCAGAGGTTGGTCTCTTCTCCCAGGCAGCCAGTACCAGAACAAGAAGACACAGTCTCAGGCTGCGCCAGGGCAGGTTTAGGCTGGATGTTAGGAAGAAGTTCTATACAGAGAGAGTGATTGCCCACTGGAATCAGCTGCCCGTGGAGGTGGTAGAGTCACCTTCATTGGAGGTGTTCAGGAGGAGACTTGATGAGGTGCTTGGCTGCATGGTTTAGTTGTTTAGGTGGGTTGGATTGGTTGATGGGTTGGACACGATGATCTTGAAGGTCTCTTCCAATGTGGTGTATTGTACTGTATTGTAATTTATCTGGATATGAGCAAAGCCTTTGACATTGTCCCACATGACATCCTGATCTCAAAACTGGTAAAATAGGGGTTTGATGGATGGACCACTCAGTGGATAAAGAACTGGGTTGATGGATGCAACCAAAGAGTGGCTGTCAATGGGTCCATGTCCAAGTGGAGGCCAGTGACAAGTAGAGTCCCTCAGGGAACAGTATTGGGACCAGTCTTGTTTAACATCTGTGTTGGCAATGTGGACAGTGGCACCGAGTGCAGGTTTGCTGTTGACACCATGCTGTGTGGTGCAGCAGACACTCTGGAGGGAAGGGAAGACAGGCTGGAGAGGTGGGTCCAAGCCAACCTCATGAGGTTCAAGAAGACCACGTGCAGGGTCCTGCATTTGGGTTGGGGCAATCACAGACACCGATATAGACTGGACAGGAACTAGCTTGAGAGCCGCCTTGAAGAAAAGGACTTGGGGGTGCTGGTAAACAAGAAGCTCAATATGAGCCACCAGTGTGCACTTGCAGCCCAGAAAGCCAATCACATCCTGGGTTGCAACAGAAATGTGGCTAGCAGGTTGAGAGGGTGATTCTCCCCGTCTACACTGCTCTCCACCTGGAGTGGAGTGTCCAGTTCTGGAACTTGTGTTACAAGAAAGATTTGGACATGGTGGAATGTGTCCAGAGAAGGGCCATGAGGATGATCAGAGGGCTAGAGCTTCTCTCCTATGAAGACAGGCTAGAAGAGTTGGGGTTGTTCAGTTTGAAGAAGAGAATGCTCTGAGAAGACCTTATTATGGCCTTCCAGTATCTGAAGGAGGCCTACAAGAGAGCTGATAAGGGACTTTTTAGGGTGTTGTGTAGTGATAGGAGTAGGGAACATGGATCCAAGATATAGAAGGGTAGATTTAGATTAGACATTAGGAAGACTTTCTTCACTATGAGGGTGGTGAGATACTGAAACAGGTTGCCCAAAGAGGTGGTGGAAGCCCCATTCCTGGAAGTGTTTAAGGAGAGCCTGGATGAGGCTCTGGGCAACCTGATCTAGTGGAAAGTGGCCCGGCCCATGGCAGGGGGTTTGGAACTGGATGACTGTAATAATAAATGCCAATAATTTTATATCTTTTCTAAAGTATATTCTGTATAATCCGCTAGGTGATGCAGAGGGAGGACTGCTGCTGGGAGCAAACAGTAACTGTTAAAAAATAACTACAATTTGTAGACCACTGTATATATTATTTCACAGTGGAAACTGATTAGAATAAATATCAAATTTTTAGAATGAAATCCTGATTTTGAATTGTCATGGAATTGACCTTCTGGAAGAGCATACAAACATAAGTTGATGGAACTACATCTTTTATTCCTTTTGCCTCTTGAGTTTCTCAGAACAAGAAATATTCAGAGACATACCCTTAGCTCTCCTACACTCTTGCTGTGTGATCATAAACCTTACATTCCCAATAGTCTTAGCAATTTAGAGTCCAAATTATCTTTGTGACAGATCAGAACAATGTTTTCTACTGGACTTCACCGGCAGCAGAGAATCTGATAATATAGCTTAATTGAGAAGAAACTATTTGGTGAGACAGACTCGTTTCCTGTGCAGTCTATATTTGCCTGCACTGAGTGAGGGTTTTTCTGTGCCACATGGTTACAGAAAACAGCTTTCCCCAGTAATACTCTAATGTTCTCTTGTCTGTCACTGAAGATGACAAGATGAACAAAACAGGCTCATGAACACAAAAAATAACCCCTCACTGGTAATTTCAGAGAGTGTTTTTTTTTAAGAGAAATTAAATGATCAGCAATGACAAGCATGCTTTTTAGTACTGCTTTCACTATCTCATGATCACAGGTTGCACACTGCCAAAATCTGACATCAGAGCACCTCTCAAAAGACTGTTGACTACACAGAAGACATAGTTAAAAGACATAACTAGTGATAGACACGTTCTCTTAACCTGCCTTTCAAACATATATTCTCTCTACTAACACGTTTCCAAACATACATTTCTTCCACACAGACCATGTGAATCCTGGCTCTTAATAGAAACACACAAGTATGCTCTGAAAGCAAAGCTGCAGGAAAATCTATTTGCTTTCTATTCCATTAAAAATGAGAACCTGGAGACCATTTCAGACTTGAGGGGTTTAAGTAGCTATAGATCTCCCAAGAATATTTGTAGATATTCACACTTCAACAAGTCACAGACACTAGAAAAAAGTGCTGCCATGCATCAGCACACGTGAAGGAAGTATATTTCCATACAAATACAAAGATTCCTGACATTTAGCAATAGAGAAATAATTTTCCAGTATAAAGTTTCATCATTCAGGTTGACAAGACCCTTCGGATAATTCTTAACACATGAGCAAGCTTCTACAAGCCATCTGAGATTATAAGGAAAAAATGCAGATTGGGCATGAAACAGCAAACCAGTAGTAGGCAGATTCATATGGTACATTCTTACAGCATGTACATGGAATAGGAAATAATAGCAGAATGTAACAAAATTATTCCTTTGGTTTTAATAATAATAGTAGTAGTAGTAGTAATAGTCATATTTTGCAAAGCTTTTTAACTACATTTTCAGATGGTCTTCAAAAATAAAGTATCTGTACAGTGATGTTGAATAATAATAATAATGATGCAGTAAACAAGATAATGCCAGTCATAGAATCACAGAATGGTAGGGGATGGAAGGGACCTCTGGAGATCATCTAGTCTAACCTCTTTACTAAAGCAGATTCAAGTAGATTAGGTTGCACAGGAATGTGTCTAGGTGCATTTTGAAAGCCTCCAGAGGAGATTGTACAACCTCTCTGGGCAGCCTGTTGCAGTGTTCCATGTGAAACTTCCTGTGTTCTAGTTTGTACCTGTTGCTCTTTGTGCTATCACTGGGCACCATCAAAAACAGATCAGCACTATCTTGATGACCTCCACAATTTACATATTTACAATCAGTGATAAGATCCCCTCCCAGTCTTCTCTTTTCCAGGCTAAAGAGTCTCAGGTCTCCCAGCCTCTCCTCATAGGAGAGATGCTCCAGTCCCCTAACCATCTTTGTAGCCCTCCATTGGAAACTCTCCTTGAGCTGCTGGCACACCCTTCTGAATGCATCCCACAAAACCGTTGGCCTTTTTGGCCACGAAGGCACATTGCTGGCTTATGCTGAAGTTACTTGTGCCTGAGGTTATTCTTCCCCAGGTGCAGGACTCTGCATTTGCTCTGCTTGAGCTTCAAGATTGATTCTTGAGCTTTACACTGGATATTAGAAAAAATGTAATCACCGAAAGGGTTGTGAAGCATTGGAAGAGGCTGCACAGGGAGTCGCCTAGTCACCATCCCTGGAGATGTGCAGATGCAGTGCTTAGTGATAGGGTTTAGCAGTAGACTTTTCCGTGCTATGTTAACAATTTGACTCAATGATCTTGAAGATTCTTTTCTAACGTAAATGATTGTTGAAGCTCACCTGAGCTGAATATTTGGAGTTTAAAAAATAAGTGGAAAATAATTACTTCTGCAGTTCAATATAATGCAGTCTTAATTGTAGCAGTCTTGAAAACGAAATTCCAAACAGGATTTTGAAACAACATAAATGAATTTCAGACTAATCACTTAATAACAAACTTTGGTCTGCTAGTAAGTCTGAAAATCAACCCTCATTACATTCTTACTTTTTGAAATTCCTAAGACATGATAATCAGGCTGTCAATATTTAAAGATAGTCAATAATTAAAAATATAACTCCCAAACGGATTTGGTTCTGCTCCTTATGATAAAATGTGGTATGGTTACTAAAACAAAAGGAAAGTGGTATCTTGTGCATGTTTTAAATGTGTTCTCTATCTTGTCTTTCATCTTCATCTATACATGCCAAAACTATATGTCAGGCATCAATGTGAGCAAGGAATACAGGCTCATAGTGAATTAATTTTGAAGGATGAGTCTGTCAAAGAATCAAGTACAGAAAGATTTTCCAAAAAGGTCTTGAAAATTTTTGTATGAATGGACTGACAGGAAAAGTGAATAGGCTGATGACTTTTTGCTTCATCCTCTTCCTGTATTCAAGACTGAACATTGTGTGCAGCCTGAATATCCTTTCACTGAACAAGATACTACATTACAGCATGAAGAAAATATTGAGCAATCTGGCTCAGTATTCAAGTGCTCTAATGACAATTTCTATTGTCCATACAAGAGAGCTCTCTTTTAAAGCTGGTATGAGTATTTTTTAAGGAACTAGTAAAGCAAAATAATAAAAAGACTGAAATACCAGAGCAATCAAATGCTATTGTTCTTATGGTTTTGGTTCACCTGAAAGCCAGAAATTAATAGTTTAAACAAGATGGAAATGGAGAATATTTTAGGGACCTTACAAGTTTTCAGTGTGGATTTTTAATTTTAAAGGAACTTCTGGGCATGATGATATTTCTGCAGCTTGTTTAATACACACATAAAATTCTTAATCTCATGAATGCATGTAGTTTCTTTCATTTCAGTTCCCGTGATACTAACCCAAACCACCACCTAGGTAAAACACAACATAGGCATTTAAGTTGCAAAGTACATCCATTAACTTCCTCAGAAAACAGAAAAAGCTTTATAAAGGTGAGATAACAACATTATCTTTCAGAGACATCTATCAGAAAAATGTAAATTTTCCAGTTGTATTTCTCATCATAAAAGAGAACTGGTCTTGAGTCTTTCAACAGATTCTGTTAAGTAAGAAGATGCAGGGTTATTTTCCTAAAACAAGACTAAATTCATTCACTAGTCTCCACAAGCCTGAATTTCCATGAAGCAACTCCCTGCATTGAAGTAGAAGGTTGCAGTGCTAAACTAAACATGAACTAATCATTGCATTTTTAAAAGAAATACATAGATTTTTTAATTTTGCAAGGAAAACTTCTAAGACACAATGTCAATGGCTATTCTCTACCTGTGGAATAGTCCCTGTATTTGTATTGAAATAATTGTATGAGGTAGTAATATGTGACTTAGAAAGCAAGGTAACTAAGCAAATAAAGTAAAATTACAGAGTGACAATACAGTTTTGACTATACACTTGTCTCAGGGAAATTGTATTTTTGATAAAACTCTCATTTTACTCTAACAGCTAAGTGAAACATCTTCATTTATGAACACAGACTCATAACACAAAAACCTGGATGGTTTCCTTTAACAAATAATTGTGGCAGTACTGCATATTGCCCTATCATTTCAGGCAAGACTCTGGTGTAAACAGTTCTTGAAAACTCACAGCAGGGAACAATGCACAAAAAATCTTACAGTTTACTCACTCATGACATTATATTTTGGAAGTTCTTCAGTTTAACATAAATCTCTTTTAGGACTGTTCTTTCCTTCTAGAGCCCCACAGGAAGGGAGAACTGTTGACTGCCATAAAATTTTTAACAGCCTTTCACATGCTGTAATACTATTATGTTTTCATTTACTCTCATACATAAAACAAATCCAATACTTTTTGACTTTCACCATAGATCATTTCTTCAACCTCTGATCTTTACTGTTCTAGATTTTCCATAATTTACCAACATCTTTTCACATGGGGCATTCAGTCTGTATGTGTTCAACTTCAAACAAGTATAAACTGAAATAATCAGACATAGCATGTCAGAACTACTTTTGGCCTGTTCAGTGGTGTAATGGTATTTCTTTTCACAGTTCCATATCTATTTTTCTGGGTGATGTAATAATCTGAGCTATAGCTGGGGCATTTCAGCACAGCACTCCCATCTGTAGTATGCATAGAAAAGGAAACTAAGTTTTACTGGGGAGTACACATGTTAGCATGTATCTAGTATTAGATCCTTACATAAATTAAATACCTATGAATGAATGACCACATTTTAGTGAGAGTTGAGTGTGTCCCTGCCCTGTGCTTCTGAGACTCCTTCTATAATGAATAGCCATATGGATGAGCTTTAAAATTCTGACGTCATAACTGGAGACTCCAGCTTGTCCAACAGTGCAGGAATTCTTGGATTGTGGCCATCATATTCTGTTACAGTGAAAAAAAAACCCAGTACAAACCTGATGAACACATGGGCTACTTAACTTTGACTTTTCATTGTTGTTGTTTTTTTGTTTGTTTGTGTGTTTGCTTCAGGTTTTTTTGCTTGTTTTGTATTTTTTGCTTGTTTGTTTTGCTGGCTCTCTCATTCATCCTTCTTGTACCTAATCATGCTGACAGCATTTTAAAAAATGAAATAAAATCATGATACTACATTACTGATACAGAATGTACTGGTTTGCCATTAATATTAGGGAAGGAACAATGGCAAAACTACATTTTTAGTTCTTCTAAAGCAATACAATTCAGTATGAAAGAATGTCATCTGATACATACAATACAATACAATACAATACAATACACACCAGGTTGAAAGAGACCTTCAAGATCATCGCGTCCAACCCATCAACCAATCCAACCCACCTAAACAACTAGACCATGGCACCAAACACCCCATCAAGTCTCCTCCTGAACACCTCCAATGAAGGTGACTCCACCACCTCCACGGGCAGCCCATTCCAATGGGCAATCACTCTCTCTGTATAGTACTTCTTCTTAACATCCAGCCTAAACCTCCCCTGGCACAGCCTGAGTCTGTGTCCTCTTGTTCTGGTACTGGCTTTATCCTAAAATATCTGCTGAAAGAGATGTTAACTTACCTCTTATCAGATAAAGACATACATGCTTTTCTAGTTGCTGCAAACTGCAGACAAAATTTTTATTTTTCTTTGTTTAAGTATATACTTTCTAATTTTAAACCCCCAGTTTTTTACATACCCATGCTGCCCAATACAAAATATCAGAGCAGCTTTTATGCACAAATCAATGGCATTGTGCTTAAATACAGTAAAATACCGGTTCACTTGGGAGCATATAGATATAATCTGTAATGAATTGTTAAGTGTACCTATTGATAATTTCTGCTCACACTAGTGAAACTCTCACTTATTTTCAATCCCATATTTTGACAAGTAATAGCTCAAGTATTACCTGTCAAAACATACACTGCTGCCCAGTCTGTATTTGTCTGAAAGCATTTCACAGAGACAAAATAATGTTCTTAGTATTCTTTGCCTTCCTCATCACTCTGTAAATTCAGAATCTAGCTCCTACTTGAATTACTACTAGCGTCATTACATGGTCATTTAGCTAAGTTTACATGATTTAAAGAGAATTCTAATCCTAAGCACTATAATCTCAATATAGAAAACATTTCTACTGAGGTTGAGGAGGGAAGTTAAGCATTTTTTATTGGTTCCACAACAATATGACAAGTGTATTCAAAATAGGGAATGCATAGCAAAGAATGAAAGGATTGAATTCTTTTTCAAGTGGACAATGCACAACAGTATCCTACTCTGAAGTTGAAAGCAGAAATAAGTATTTCCTGTTTAAGGCAATATTATCTTTTGCTAAAAATTGAGATTTTCTATCTTCATCTGATCATTCACATCTGATCATTCATATAATTTACTGCCCAGGGAGGTGGTAGAGTCACCATCACAGGAAGTATTTAAAAAGAGACTGGATGAGGCACTTAATGTCATGGTTTAGTTGATTAGATGGTGTTGGGTGATAGGTTGGACTAGATGATCTTGAAGGTCTTTTCCAACCTGGTTAATTCTGTATTCTGTAAATCAATATAGTTCATCAGTACGGCAAAAGGAGCTGACAACTAAACAAACAAAACACAAACTAAAACACAGCCTAAGATAGATTGGTTCTTTCTCTCATGAATTATAACACAGGAGTTCTGCTGGGGGTGGAGAGGAAGACAGAGGAAGGGAGAAGAGATATATTACATTAATGCAGTACATGCTTTGTGTTATTTTATTGGAATAACACACACTTGCTTTTTTAAATCTCCAATTTGCAAGCTTCAATAGCGTTATTTCATTTGCATCAAATGCATTTATGTGACAATGAACACTGTTCCCATATACTGCTAGTATGTACAATCATTTTTGCTATGTATTATGTACAAGCTGAATGTTGGAACTGAGTTTCTCTCTCTAGTCTGGTTTAGGTCAAGTGAGACATTTCATAAAAATACAACAAAGTGTGACAGAGCCACTTTGTGGAAAAGCTTCTCTTTTTCTACAGTTTCATTTTAGGTGAACAAATTAATTCACTGTATTATCTTCATTTGACATACTTAGCTGTAAAGTATGTCAAAGCATAAGTTACTCAGATATCTAACATATGTCAATGCTTTTTTCTGCAGATGAAATTAAAATCCCTATCTTCATCTACACAGTCTAGGTTAAAAAGGCTGATACCAAAATGTAGGACTACATAATGGAAGAAGCAAACTAAGCAGAAATGATGATACGGAGATAGAAAGCAGATGAAGTCCCAGAGAGAAATGATCTTGCCTTGCAGCAAGAGTAATGATCAGACTGCCAAGACACAAAGACAATCAAAAAGGAATCAAAAGAAAAAAGAGAAACAAAGTTAGTTAAGATCTTAATATTTATTGCTGTGTAACAGTGTTTATACTTCATGTTTGAAATACCACTTGGTCTCCTGTTACCAGAATATGCTATACAAAATATATATATACCAGCAGAACCAAGCAGATGAGGCCCTCCACAGGCAAATAGAAGCTGCTTCCAGGTCACAAGCCCTGGTCCTCATGGGTGATTTCAACCACCCTGACATCTGCTGGAGGGACAACACAGCAAGGCACCAGCAATCCAGGATGTTCCTGGACTGCATAGAAGACAACTTCCTCCTCCAAATGGTAGAGGAACCAACAAGAAAAGGTGCTCTGCTGGACCTTGTTCTCCCCAACAGGGGAAGGGCAGGTAACCAATGTGAGGCTCAGAGACAGCCTTGGCTGCAGTGATCATGAAGCACTTGAATTTAATCTCCACAGGGCAATCTGAAGGACCTATTCTAAGCTTATGACCCTAGACTTTAGGCATGCAGACTTTGATCGCTTCAGGAATCTGCTAGCCACAGTGTCATGGGACGAAGCCTGGAGGGAAGAGGGACCCAGGACAGCTGGTCAGTATTCAAGGACCACCTCCTCTGTGTCCAGGAGCTATGTATACCAACAAAGAGAAAAGCAGGGAAGAACGCTAGGAGGCATGCCTGGATGAACAAGGAGCTGCTAGACACACTATGACTTAAAAAGAAACTCTACAGGAAGTGGAGGGAAGGACAGCCAGAACAGGGGGGATATAAGGAAGCTGCCCGAGCAACAAGAGGCCTGGTTAGGAAAGCCAAAGCAGAGTTCGAATTGAATCTAGCCAGGGAGGTTAAAGGGAGCACTAAGAACTTCTACAGGTATATTAATGGCATGAAGAAGAGTAGGGAAGGTGTGGGCCCCCTCAGAAAGGCAAGTGGTGAATTAGTCACAAGTGATGTGGAAAAGGCTAAGGTACTCAATAGCTTCTTTACCTCAGTCTTCACTGCAAGGGCCTCCAGCCACACTCCTGGAGTCATGGCAGACGATGCCAGGGACGGGGAGGAAGAACTGCCCATCGTAAGTGAAGCTCAGGTTCGTGATCACCTGAAGAACCTGAAAGTGTTCAAGTCCATGGGACCCGATGGGATACACCCATGGGTGCTGAGAGAACTGGCAGATGAGGTTGCTAAGCCCCTCTCTATTCTATTCCAAAAGTCATGGCAGACTGGGGCAGTCCCCACAGACTGGAAAAGGGCAAATATTGCTCCCATTTTCAAAAAGGGTAAGAAGGAGGAACCAGGGAACTACAGGCCGGTCAGTCTCACCTCTGTGCCCGGAAAGATCATGGAGCAGATCCTCCTGGAGGCACTACTGACTCAGAAGAATAGTGAAGAGGTGATAGGGAGCAGTCAGCATGGCTTTGCCAAGGGCAAATCCTGCCTGACAAACCTGGTGGCCTTCTATGAAGAGGTGACAACATTAATAGATGAGGGGCGAGCAACTGATGTCGTTTACCTGGACCTGAGAAAAGCCTTTGACACTGTCCAACACCACATCCTGGTCTCCAAGGTGGTGACACATGGGTTTGATGGATGGACCACTAGATGGATAAAGAACTGGCTTGATGGCCACACCCAAAGAGTGGCTGTCAATGGGTCCATGGCCCAGTAGAGGCCAGTGACAAGCAGAGACCCTCAGGGATCAGTCCTGGGACCAGTCTTGTTCAACATCTTTGCGGGTGACATGGACAGTGGCATCGAGTGCACCCTCAGCAAGTTTGCTGGCGACACCAAGCTGTGTGGTGCAGCAGACACGCTGGAGGGAAGGGATGCCATCCAGAGGGACCTTGACAGGCTGGAGAGGTGGGCACAAGCCAACCTCATGAGCTTCAACAAGACCAAGTGCAGGGTCCTGCATCTGGGTCGAGGCAATGCCAGGCACAAATCCAGGCTGGGCAGTGACTGGCTGGAGAGCAGCCCTGAGGAGAGAGACTTGGGGGTGCTGGTGGACGAGAAGCTCAGCATGAGCTCTCAATGTGCACTTGCAGCCTGGAAGGCCAATCAGATCCTGGGCTGCATCAGGAGAAGTGTGGCCAGCAGGTCAAGGGAGGTGATTCTCCCCCTCTACTCAGCTCTGGTGAGACCCCACCTGGAGTACTGCCTCCAGTTCTGGAGCCCCTATTACAAGAGGGATCTGGAGGTGCTGGAGCGTGTCCAGAGAAGGGCCACGAGGATGATCAGAGGGCTGGAGCACCTCTCCTATGAGGACAGACTGAAGGAGTTGGGGCTGTTCAGTTTGGAGAAGAGAAGGCTCCGAGGTGACCTCATTGTGGCCTTCCAGTATCTGAAGGGGGCCTCCAAGAAGGCTGGGGAGGGACTTTTCAGGCTATCAGGTAGTGATAGGACTAGGGGGAATGGAATGAAGCTGGAGGTGGGGAGATTCAGGCTGGATGTGAGGAGGAAGTTCTTCACCATGAGAGTGGTGAAGCCCTGGAATGGGTTATCCAGGGAGGTGGTTGAGGCCCTGTCCCTGGAAGTGTTTAAGCCCAGGCTGGATGAGGCTCTGGCCAGCCTGATCTATTGTGGGGTGTCCCTGCCCATGGCAGGGGTGTTGGAACTAGGTGATCCTTGTTGTCCCTTCCAACCCTGACTGAAACTATGAAACTATGAAAAGTGATAGCATGAGAAAAAAATAAGAACAAAATCATACTATTATTGTATTATTTTTCCACACAGGGATTTCCACTGTTGCCTCAGCATGAATACCACCAATGGCATTATATGTAACTACTTAGGAGAAGTGTTAAGTGGTACGTCGTATTCACAGAGTTGTATACCCCAAGATTGGAGCTGAACTCCATACTGGTGCCTGGAAGAGGCAAACCAGCTAAATCTGTTTGAGCCACTGCGCTTTCTCCTCCCTCTCTATTGCAGGGTCTGAATTGAGGTCGAGGAGCCAATAGGCAAGTGCCATTAAGGCTGGCTTATCAATTTGATCAAGACTAAATGAACTGGATAGCTGGACTTAATGTTCTACATTGGGAGTATTAAACTCATTTAACATATGAATACATAATGAGCTAAATATACACCAAAAATATACTAACATAAGCACTGGATGCACAGACAATCCATTGACTGGATTGTCTGGTTTCTCATTACACTTGGAATATATTGCAGATGAATGATAATCACTTCTAGAAGTGATTACTACTCTGATCAGTGTTTTTTGGGGTGCAGTCAGCAATGGCTATACTTAGCTTAAAACTCTGCTAAGCAATTATTACAGAGAATGAATAGAATTTCATTTAGCAATATCAAAACATAATTCTAGACAGTGTTTGCCTGCGGCCTGCAGTATTAAGATAAACTCTCAAGTATTTAAATACATCTTTTGCAACAGGATCACCTTTTTTTTTCCTTAGCAATCATCCTGTTTAGCAGCAACTTTATTATATAGGAAGTAATTAGAGAAGAAATGAGCAAAATTTAATTTACTTAATTCCAAACAACTACCAGTGTCTAGACTAGACAGGTTCTGTAGACTCAAGATAAACCAAAAATTTCTATATAATTACCCTCTTCTATGTACAACATGTGCATCATGTGCTTACAGGCAGTGTTAAAGTAGGCTGAATTTACATGGGCAAAGTGATTCTGTAGGTAGAATAATATACATTCCTTAAACTGCAATAAAATGTACTCTATTTTTAAAAAGTGATGAAATGGTGAAAGAATGAGTATATATACATATGTAATACAATAAGCCTCCAGAAAGGAATGACTGTTGCCAAGAGGTTCAATAAGTTATGTAATCATTGCAATTATATGTACTTGCCAAGCGTGTGAAAAAAACCTTCAAAACCAGTGCCAACACAGTACAGCACTAGGCTTTACAGTGTATCCCCCTCTGTTCCAAAGTTACACAGGCAAACACATGTTAGTTTTGAAATAGAGCTCATTGATGAGCTACTGAAATAACAACCATTATCCAGCTACCTCCACAAGATATTTTTTACTGAAATAAAAGCTCTTCTGTATGATACATTTCAACTCCTCCTCCCTAGTCTCTTTCTGTCTTTTGGAACTGCTCTTGATCCTCTGTATTTATGGCATTTTTTAACATGCTGAGCTTCACCTCAAGTACCTTAGATTGTTATATAGCTAAACCCTGATACTACTGTTCCAGGCAGAATGCCAGGGGAAGTGATTGTCACTGATGTTAGAATCATCCTTTCTTTCTCCTGTTTCCTGATTTCTGCATGTGGTTGTAGCTTCTGGTTTACACTACAGGACAGGATTCATTAACATGTTTGCTGAAAGCTCAGAAATGAACCAGCTACGTAGCACCTTCTGCAGCTGATGTGCTCCCAGCAATGACATGAGCATCATAAGAAGGAACAACCTATCAGGAGTTTGACTACATCTTGACATAAAATAAAGTGATATTTTGGGAAATGTATGATGGCGGAACCACCTGCTGTACTGGAGATGGTGCTGAAGGCTGGAAATTCCTCCTTCTGACTGGCCACTAAGAAGGGTTTGTCTCTTCATTTTCTTGCCATCTCCCTTTTCCTCCCTTTCAGTCTCTCCCTCCCCTGCATCACATTCACTATTAAAACTGATGAGTGTCATCAAATACATACCTGTTGGTAAATCTTCACACAAAACATGGTCTTTTACTACTTTTTCCATCACATTCCTTATTACATAACAGAAAATACTATTGCTTTTGATTAGGACATCTTCTATTATAATATTTCTGTTATCAGAGGAGTATCCTTATGTTTTAGTCCTTCACTTTCTTAATTTTACTTTGCCCCATAAAATTGAATTAGAGATATCACAGATAACTGTTTATTTCATTACTCTTTAATTTATGCCACATAAAACTGATAATTGAATGCTGTTGATATACATTAATTTCCTCAATACTACAAATAAAGTAAAATTTTCCATCACCTCCTAATATTTCTACTATGATTGGAACAAAAAAAAAAAACCTAAAACGCAAGAGGTTCCAAGTATAAAAAAACCCTTACAAAATAAGTGTCATAGCTTGGTAATTTCACAATGGAACTAACATTTCCCATATAAGTGAATTTCATTACAAGGACACTTGAAATTGGTAGTAATCTGAAAAAAAAATCAGTTCTTGTTCATGTGCAGGAGGAAGACAAACATACATGACAGAAAAATCTTTGTGATTACTCAGGTACAATATCATTACCATTATACATGCTTCCTTACCCTGGATCTCTCCTCCAGTTTTGTCATCATGACTACAGTTGCACCTCGTTGCTCCCACATCATTCTCCAGAAGTCACCAAAGGTTTCTGGCAAAGCCCCTTGTGTTGCTATATAAGCATTCTGCTTTCTATATCCATCTATGTAGTTGGCATTGATATAGTCACTGCCTGGTATGCCTGAAAGAGAGAAGAGTGAAAACACAGGGCAGCTGCTCCTTTGTACAAGGGAGGTGGTGGAATCACCATGACTGGAACTGTTTAAAAAGGGACTGGATGAGGCACTCAGTGCCATGGTTTAGCTGATTAGATGGTGTTGGGTGTAAAGGTGGACTTGATGATCTCAAAGATCTTTTCCAACCTGGTTAATTCTGTGATCCTGTAATTAAAATCATGTATAATCTTGAAATTACTCAGATTATGGATTACTGCAGCTGTGGTCTGGCATAAAATTTTGCCTTTATCCCCAAGAAAGCATAATAGATTTTCTTGGTTTATGTGTTCAAATTATATTCAAATACAAATTTTAATTTGATCTGACATTTTGTACAATTAAAGGAAAAATATGACAAATTATTTCAGGGAAGACAAGAATTTGTGACTTCAGGGCCAAAAGATAGGCCACAAACGGTACTCCTCAGGCAGATGCAAGGATGGACACCGGAAGACTGCACGACTGTGATTAGAACTGATTAAAGTCTCTTTTGCGACAAAATAAAGCAAAATAAAAGACCTTTTAAATCTTCATAGTCTATTGTTTCAAATAATGATTTCCTTCCATGAAAGGCAGAAACTAGAGTTCTAAATCATTCATAGACTTGAAACTTTTTAACTTGGCATTTCTTATTGTGGATATGGAATTAATGACTTAGGTAATAAAACTGCTTGGCACAATGCCATATTTTCTCCTTTATTGAGATAATAAAACATTTTTGCACAAAACAGATGAGAAAGAAAAATGAAGCCAACAGGAGAAATCTATACCAACTGGGTATTATTATGAAAGGAACTAGGAAAGCTTGCAAGAAATGTTTTCTGCATAAATTAGAATTATATTATGATGCTTGGCATCATACTTTGAAGCATATGCTATAAATAAAAGCCTGAGGAAAAACGAAAAACAACACTTTGTAAAGTGGTTAAATGATCTTCTGGGAAAGCCATCCTCCAGAACTGATACTATACAAACTCAGTGTGAAAATTAAGAATGAGAAGTATTGCAAAATGTGCACAAAAGAATGATCTTCACAAACCTTAGCAGAGAATACTATAAAAAAAAATAGAATGTCTGTAATTCTAAATACTCTTTCTACTTGCAAACTTTTATTGAATTTATCGATAAATCATATTGAATGAGGTGAATGGTGATACATCCAGCTGGCAGCCAGTCACTAGTGGTGTCCAGCAGGGATCAGTGCTGAGCCCCATCCTGTTCCATATCTTTATTAAAGATCTGGATGAGGTGATTGAGTCCTTCATCAGTAAGTCTGGAGATGACATCAAGTTAGGAGCAGGTGTCCATATGTTGGAGGAAAAGGAGGACACTGCAGAATGACCTTGACAGGCTGGATGGGTGGGCAGAGGCCAAGGGGATGAGATTTAACAAGGCTAAGTGCAGGGTTCAACACTTCAGCTACAACAGTAGCTGGAGAGCAGCCAGGCAGAAAGGCACCTGGGGGTATTAGATGATAGTAGGCTGAACATGAGCCAGCAGTGTGCCCAGGTGGCCAAGAAGGCCAATGGCATCCTGGCCTGTATCAGGAATAGTGTGGCCAGCAGGACAAGGGAGGTTATTCTTCCCCTATATGCAGCACTGGTCAGGCCACACCTTGAGTCCTGTGTCCAGTTCTGGGCCCCTCAGTTTTTGGAAAGATGTTGGGGTTCTGGAATGTGTCCAGAGAAAGGTGACAAAACTGGTGAAGGGCCTGGAGCACAAGCCCTATGAGGAGAGGCTGAGGGAGCTGGGGTTGCTTAGCCTGAGAAGAGGAGGCTCAGGGGAGACCTCATTGCTGTCTACAACTACCTGAAGGGAGGCTGTAGCCAGGTGGGGTTTGGTCTGTGCTCCCAGGCAATCAACCATAGAATGAGGGGACACAGGCTCAAGTTGTGTCAGGGGAGGTGCAGGCTGGATGTTAGGAAGAAGCTCTTCACAGAGAGAGTGATTTGTCATTGGAGCTGGCTGCCCAGGGAGGTGGTGGAGTCACCATCCCTGGAGATCTTCAAGAAAAGCCTGGATGAGGCACTTAGTGCCATGGTCTAGTTTATTGGATAGGGCTGGGTGATAGGTTGGACTGGATGATCTTGGAGGTCTCTTCCAACCTGGTTGATTCTATAATTCTATGATTATATGAATGGCTTCTTAATTAAACAAATCCTAATTCTTTACATAAGAACTTAGAAAAACTTCCAGATTATACCTTCCTTGATCCCCAGATGCAAGTATACAAGTATGTATATCAGCAATTACTGGTATTTGCAAAGAGGATTTCTTCCCAGCTTGGTTAAAGCAGAAATTTTCACTGTTTCTTTACTTGTCTTTTACCTTGAGGACACAAAAAAAATCTGTATGTTCTTTAGCCAGAAAAGTCCTTTTAAAAGGTAACTCAGCTTCATGGTGCATGAAAAGGATGTGTCTGGTACATGGGCAGAGAAGTCCCTTACCTACATGACCTAATAGTGACTTAACTAATGCAGTTTTGGTAAAAACTAGGTGCTGGTCCAGCACTTTACACTGTGAGAAAATTTTCATCAAGAACTCACCTTTAGGAGAGTACAGCCCTCAGATCAAGAGAACACTAGGATTCACAATGCTCAGCCCTATTGTCTTTCTCTCTTACAATATCCATTAGGCATTTTCATTGTTCTCCATTCATTATCATAGTACTTTCAAGTATTTAACCCTGTCTCACACTGAGTGTCTGTTTTCATGCTTGGCCTCAATTTCACATTCTGCTCCAAACTCCTTTTCTATTCTGTAGTACCATTTTCTCACTCTCATTTTCTATGCTAAACTTTGTCACACCAGTTTTTGCTTCATCAGCTGTGTACCCACAATGCAAAAAACTTAAAACCCTCTAGGGAAGGTGCCTTATTATAAGAGTTCTAATGACATGTGATCAATTTAAAACTAACATATACAAAACCTGAACATCTGTAAATATCTACACTGACCAAGCAGAAACAATTATCAAAGCCAAATAAATCAAAATATTAAAATGTCACTTTTTGTACTGACTTTTCTGGTCATACCTCATTCTGAGCTCAGAAAGCTGAACAATTCTCTGCCAAGACTAATAGGGCAAAAACAATCAAATGACAACTAGTTTGGCTGCAGTGCAATGAAATCCTGAAAACCAGTTAGCTGCCCTAGCTTGAAGGCAACATACCAACAAGCACAGTAGCAATTGCCATTATTACTTAGATTTGGGTTTAATAGTTAAGAAAGGTCAGCTGTTCTCCAAAAATACAGGTCAAGAAGGGAATGAAGCAACCAGATTCTGCCTGCTGTAATATTGATAGGAACCTTAAATATGGGGTTTCCTGCAGAATCGAAATGGCATACATTCACTGTAAATTTAGGGTAATCCATGCAGCATAATCTGACTTTTACAAGTCTCAAGAAGGCACAGACATAGTTTCTGCACAAAAAGTCAGTTAAAGACTAAGCTTCTAGACAGTAATTTCATCATAACTATTTTTGAGTAGCCCTTTCAACCAGGGTGACATATGACCAGATTTTGCAGCCTCCTTATTCTTCTAGACAGGGATGGAGCACAATAGAGTAAGAATCAGGTGAGTAGCTGAGCATAAAAGACATCTTATTTTCAAGTATCTCAGGAAAACAAAGCAGTACAGATTTTACAGAATGAAAGAATAATTAGCCAATGACGAAATTAAAGTGCAAAAGGTTGGGAAAAATGAATATTATAGCCCTTGATTTATGCTGAGATTGTACTCATAAACCGAGATGATAGCATAGCTTGCTGCAACATAGACTCCAATCCACTACGCTAATAACATAAACCTTAGAATTATTTACTTGATCTCCTGAATAACATTATAATCTTAAATAGTTTTAAATACTTATCGTATTATTCACAATCTGAAATGAAGTAATGAAATTATTTCAAGCCTTTACAAAGGCTAAGTGCTGAACAGCCTTTTTATAAAAAAACCAAAAACAAACAAAAAACCCAACTGTAAACATTTGTTCTCATACTACTTCCCTATTAGATGTTCTGTTTGTCATACAAAGAGTGGGAAATTGTATGACTGCATTCCATCGTGCTTGTAGACAAGTTTGAAAAATCCAAAGATGAATTCAAAATGCTGATGAGTCTGTACAATTAGTTCAAATCAATGGCTGATGTTTTGAACTACATCAGAGCAAAAAAAAGGCATCTACTAGGTGTCGGTAACAACTCTTTTACATGGAAAGTTTTGTAACATAAAATCTATGTAGTTGAGGAGATTATCAGATTCAAATGATCCAAGCACAAATCTGAACTTCTCACCTTAAAAAAAGCACAGCTATTATTCAAATTTCATTAATAAAATTGGTCTTCCTACAGCTACTGAAGAATTTGAGATAAGGTCTGTATGTAAAATCTAACCAAATATTCTCTATTGGGCTAGAACAAAATGTTGTGTTGTCCAAATTTATAGACCCTTATCAACTTTCATAGAAACACAAGTAGAATTTATTTATTTGTTTTTTAAACAAAGTATTGATTTCCTTGGTAGCAGGGACAACTAACACAGTTGTCAACTAATTAAAGTGCTAAGCAGACCACATATTTTGATTGTAGAAATACTTAAAACTTGAAAGAGAAGCAATAATTACCAAATGCTAATGCCAATCTATGAAACTTATAAAGGCACACAAAATTTCAGAAACACAATCATGTAAAATCCAGGCAGGAAATAGATTAAAAAGGATAATTTAATGCTGATATATTACTGTTTTGAATACAGATTTTCATAGTGCAAAAAGATATTTAATATTTGATTTATGTTGGGGTTTTTCACAATAAATGGAAAATATGGAGAAAATGCTTGAAATTACGCAAATCACCAAGTGGGTCAAAGTCCATTTGTGGTTTTACTTCTAACTCAGATATTTCAAAGGGATATAATATTTTTCTGTGTTTACAGTCACTGACTATTACAGAGTGAGAAATTTTCATCTCATTGTGGTATTTCTCAGTTTTAAAACACCCAGTCATTTCCTAGAGGTACAATGTGGATTTATTTTGATATTTTTACTATCCATTACTTTTAAAAAATTACAGTGCCATTTAATGCTTTTATATTCTTCAATTAATGCCTTCTGGTTTGCTTCTTAAATTTTTTCCCTATTGTCTGAATTTGTTAATTTTCATTAAGGGAACCAAATATCATGGGTCACTAACATGAAGGGAAACCTGGCAGAACTTTTAAAGCCTAAATCTCTCATTCATAAATTAATAAATTAATATATTTGCAATTAGATTTTTTCCCTTTCGTTCTTTCCTCCATTGCACAACTCTTTTCCCAAACAAAGTCCTGCGAAACTCTTAAGTCTTCTGCCTAATAGACTTATTTAATTCGTAAGAATTCATAAAGGCCCTCCAATTGCTGTTAATTTTCTTGTGTGGGACAGTGACATAGAAAAGGATATATTTTACTTTTCATCATTTATAATTCTAATTAAAACACCCTCTCGTTAATCTTGAGACCAGTAGTTCTACCATGTTATAACAAGTTTCCATACAGTAAATGATACTGTATGATCTTTTCAGAACTGTAATATCAGCCTCTGAGCTAGAACAAATATAAGAAGATTATCAAATACAAATTCTTGAAGGCAATCATTTATATTTTCAACTGTATTTGAGAAGCTCCTGTCTATGTTACCAAAATCCATGTTATGCAGCTACAATAAATAAGGGAAAAACTAAATTTCAATCAGTGTGATTGCTTTTTTGTTCACCAAACAGCTAATATTAATGTGTGTTATACCTTTAAATATTGTCTGTCCTGTATCCAGTGTCATAAGGTCTAGTGTTACCAATGATAAAATGCTATTTATAACTGTAAATGAAAACATCTTGCAGTTGAACTTGTAGCATGTTAGGACTGAAATAATTATGACTGTAAATACAGTTCCCTACATCTTATGCATTATATGCAATCCCTATTAGATTTTTGTTTAAAATGTTTCACTTAAATATAAAACTGCTTATATTCTAGACTGTCAATAATATAGAATAAATTGAAAATCTTTCTTCATCCCAGGAAGCAGGTAAGGCAGAATTGGAAAGAAATCCTGTGAGTAAAAACCAATGCTTCCTGTTGCCTTAGCATTTGCCAAAAGAGACAAAATACTGCATGCCGATTGCCTTGGACAGTTTGTTCAAGACGAAACTCTAAGATGTTCAACTTTTTGGAAGGTTTTTTGAAAGAGAAAGATATCATGAAGAGCTCTCATTAAATTCTTCCAGAGATTAAATAGCTGAACTGATTTTTAGCAACATTAAGGACTACATAACGGAAATGTTGATAATGAGGATCAACAGAAAACACATTTTCTGCATGGTTACTGCTTATTTGCTTTGCAGAATTAGTAAAAACAAAGAACAATAATAATTTACGTCAGCTAATGTTGGCATATAAACAGGGTCCTAATGCACCCAGCGCTATTATGTAACCCTGTGATAATTTTAGTGCATTTTAATAATGAATGACTAAGAATGAGCATTAGAAAAGATTGCCATTATAGGAATTTACTAGAAGTTCTTGCAATTAGCACTTCATTACATTACTACACAAAGATACCAGGGAGTAAAATTATACTGGATTTGGGATTTAAGTAGTTTAGGTTTAAAGATCTCCTTACCTTCTATTGCTGAGAGTAGAACACGAGAATGGTCATATGCAATTACATTCGCATATCTATTCTTTGGTTTGTTTATTTCCAGGTTAGAGTGTTCCCATGTGAACTGTTGACCAGGATCAATAGACTTCAAAAGAGAAAAAGAAGCAAAGAAAAGGCACCTTTTAGTTAAGACTATATACTTGTATTTATAATGATTACAAATCATATACTCCCATAGTTTACTCTGGAAATAATTTGTTTTGAAAGAAAATGACATATTGTAAAATATATAAAGCAGTTAGTATTTATACATCTGAAATTTCCACTATGAATTTAAACCATAAGCTTTTCAAATTGGAGGTTTTTTTTCAGACAAAGGTATGCTATACATGTTTTCATGTTTTCACTAAGTTTTGTAAATGAAGAGCTCTAGCACAACAAACAATGAAAAAAGTCAGTAATTTCAAAAACACTGGGATGAAGTGTAATAAATATTTTTGTCTCTCTCTATTACTAAGTGCACATATTCAGACAATCCAGTGTCCTGAATATTAAATAAACTGCAAATGTTCCTGAGGAAGTTTTACAGAAGAGAATAATGTTTCTGTCCTTTCACTTTGATGTCAGGCCAATATATGATACCAGTGTTACTCAAGGAACCAAATTCAAATCATCCAAGGACAAACATGAAGATATTTTATATTTATTTCATTGAGTAATATATAAGAGAACAATTCAGGCATATTTGAAATTGTAATGATCTCTTATTTATATACACAACCATATAGTCCTCGTATCACTATTTATTTCCTACTTCCTTCATGCTCCAGGATGTAGTTAAGAAAGCTTGTGCCACATTCCTTCATCTTTCAACAGCAGGAAGACTCCAGGGTCTACTTATTCTACATCCATGGCTGAGGTATACATGCAGATGGATAAATACAAAATACAGGACAGATGGTGTCTGCCTATGCACACTACAATAGTGACTGTAGGAAAGCTTGTTTCGTACTAAGCAGTCACAATAAATCATGTACTGTTTTAGTTTCCCTTTTTGGAACATTAGATACCGCAAAATTGTTTGATTAACATGTATATTCAACTATGGTTTGTGGTTCATACCATTTGCTTAATCCTAGTAACAATCAGCAGCTCCCCGTGATGAGGTGCTGTAAATTATTAAAACCTCATAACACAGGTAAGCCTAGATGAGACAGTTCCCTATGTTTTCTTTCCATAACTAGATCAGCAACAAATTTGGAAGCTCCATATAAAGCATCAAGCCATCACTTTTACATTACTTACACCAACTCATCCCAGGGCTAAAACAGCTAGGAATCCATTTCATGGAAATGGATATTAAATGTGACCTGTAATTTATTAGGGTAGGTTTTAGCAGACAACGAACAAGTGCAAAATTAATTATTGCGATATATAAGGATTTATCCCTTAGATTAATAATTACTATTTGGCCAGTCAGAAAAATGCTTTGTTCTTATGCATCTTTATGTATCTTCCACAATTTATTTATGTAACATTGAGAGAAAGAGCCACAAAGATCATTAAGGGAGTAGAACATCTCCCTTATGAGGAAAGGCTGAGGGAGCTGGGTCTCTTTAGTTTAGAAGACTGAGGGGTGACCTCATTAATGTTTATAAATATGTGAGGGGCAAGTGTCAGGAGGATGAAGCCAGACCCTTCTCAGAGATGCCCAGTGATCAGACAAGGGGCATTGGGTGCAAGCTGGAGCACAGAAGGTTGCATGTGAACATAAGGAAAAACATTGGAATGGGCTGCCCAGAAAGGTTGTGGAGTCTCCTTCTCTGGAGACATTCAAAACCTGGCTGGACATGGTCCTGTGTGACCTACTCCTGTGTGACCTACTCTAGATGATCCTGCTTTGACAGGAGGGTTGGACTAGATGATCTTTTGAGGTCCCTTCAATCCCTAATGTTCTGTGACTGTGAATTGCTTCTTTCTTGACATTATTCTAAAAAAAAATAATTAAAAAAATCTATTTTGGCTGGCAGCCTGATAAAAGAAGTCTTGGAATGGCCCAGCATTTCTGTTTAGGAAACCAAGTGTCAGTACCTTTTTCTATGTAGTAATCTCCTAGGCTCAATTAACTTTTATAACAGTTACCAGCTGCTTTTCCTGCATTTTGCTCACTTTCATTAAGTCCTCTGGAGCTGGTCCTGGCTGACCTCCCAGGAGATATGCTGAGCAAAGGACTGTGATGTTTCAGTTTCTGTCTTACTCTTTACATGCTGGTCTACCTGCAGTAGCTTAGGTAGAGTGTGTGGCAGTTTATCCCTCAAAATAAATGAAACGGAGCTTTCTAGAGGAATGAAATGCTTGGGGGCATGGTGAAGGTTACTTAGGTTGTATGGCTGTGTTTTTTACTTACAGTTGGAAAGGTGTTCTTAAATAGTTTGCTACTCTGAATGAATCTGACATAATTTCCACACAACTTTTGTCCCCCAAAAAGACTATTAAAAAAAGCAGTATGTGGCTTCATAGCTTTAGCAATTTGTGGGACTATGCTTTACATATGCTAGTATAGTTTCATAGTTTCATTAAAATGTAAGAGTTTTATAAAACTGATGGTGGCTTTTTCTTTTTTCATTCCTGCATTTTGTTTTCATATATAGGAATAACAAACTATCATTCAACTGGTATTCTGCCACTTCCAAAAGTAAAGATCACTTCTGTGCTGTGCTTAAGTATAAACATAGCAACCTGATCTTTGCAATATTAAAGTCTGGTCCTTCTTTGATAAAAAAAATAAATTCCTTTTTATGACTATATAATGAAACTCCTCTTTATCGATAAAATGGTAATATTTTTTATTCCATTTTAATACAATCTAGTTGCATCACAGTAATGTTTTCCCATCCTGTGAGATGAGTGGCTGATAGAATTCCGAAGCTGGTGATCATTGCTTAATTTAAATAACAACAACCCCCCTATTTTTGTCTTCCTCTAAGGTGAAGAGAAAGAATTTGGGCCACATTACCATCAGCACTGGGAAGAGGACAGTCATATACATATATAGTACATTTAAGCCAAGCTGACCAGTATGAGTATATACACATCCTGAGTTATATACATATACAGCATATTTAAGCCAGCTGACCAGCATTTAAGCCAAGCTGACCAGCCAGCTGACCAGTATCATATGATTTGAAAAGCAATCCAATTTACATAATTACTTTTGTCATGAATAATCTCCCCATTTTTCCTCTTTGAGGGAATGGAAGTGAGTAAGATAACTTGTGCAGGATGTTTGCAGATCAAGTTTTCAGTATTTTAGAAAGTAATTAGTATGGGCTTAGCTCAGAATTTTAGTAATAACTTAGAATATAAATGTAGTACTTTCAAAACAAAGAGAACATGCTCTCAATACCTTAGTGCATTATACTTGAAATAGATTTATGAATAAAATATCTATGCCATCTGTGACTATTAATGAGATTTTTTTTGAGGCATATATGGAAACATGCTAAAGAGCAGCCCACTGGCCTTATGAGGCAACATTGTTTTGCACTGTTCTAAAAAAATAACTACAGGCAGCCTTCTGCCTGATCTTTTAGGTTTTCACCTACAATGCTCAATTATTCTGGAAATTACTTCACAATATAACACGTCACACACTTTCTCTTCACACTTGAAAAGAAATCTAGAAAATAACAGAATAAACTGAGTAAAATGCTGCTAGTTTTGAGCTTGGGACTCAGGACTCAGGCTATACCCTGTCAAAAATGAAAACAATAAACACAAATTTAAAAAATCTCAGTAACTATCTATTTGTAACAACTACTACTTCAAACATAAAGTTTAAGGTGCGTATTGCTTAAGGTGCATATATGGTTGCACTTACAAAATTATGTTCTAAGCAGATTCTTACCCATTATGAGAAAGAGTTTCAGCCCTGCATTTTTTGTCTATGTGAATTTATAGATTATTAATAACATATTTAAAGCCTAGCTTCAAATGTTAAGTGTTATTTGTCCCCTTGTCACTGCTTACTATTTAAGTAGCCTAAAGCTGCTTTTTAATATATAAATAAATAAGCCACCAGCTTCCTCTGTCAGCTAGCTGGAGATGAGTACATGTTCCTCACAGCAGCATACTATATCCCCCATTCACTTCTTTGCATAATATATGACCAGATGGTGTAATTCAGTGATTAGTATTTAGGGCCACATGCAGATATAGTTAACATAAATTATGTCAAAAATAGGCAAATGGAATGAACTTTAATCTCTCCTGTTTTTCTCAGCAATTTGAACCACTTTGTGGCCTTACTATCCTCCCAAAAGCACTGTTATGGCAAAAGAAAGTTAATATATATTTCCTCAGACTTAATAGCCACACTGGAACAAAGAGTAGAGTGATATTGGCAGACATATTTCAGAAGTGTGAAAGTCCAATAACTCATGAATAACAAGTCTTTGCCAACAGTTTTAATGAGTGCTTTAATGGTTTAATGGATGACACTTTAAAAGGATTTCTAGTATATTCATTCTGAAAGCTTATCTCAATAAAGCTGTCATTAACAAAGAACTGGATTTTTTCCTAGCATTACTACGTAGTATGGATGCTTTGTGCAAAAGAAAGAAAGATATCTGTAATACTGTTACTAGCCTCCCCTGCTTTGACTAATCTTACAATTATTGTGTTCTAAATGGTGGGCTGCTGAAAAGAAGTCTGTTACTGGGAAAAGACCTGAGCAATATTTAGACTTGAGCAATATTTACTATCATAGCACACCATCCATAAATTAGCTCTTTAACCATGAATTAGAGTAACCAAAATGAGTTTACAGAATAATTTCTAAGAAAATCCCTCTAGTAATAAGCTGTGTACCTGCTCATTGTGAGGTTTTCCTTTACACTACCTAGGAGGAAAATGTTCCTTGTGGTGATCATGATTCTTCCAGATGTGTATCCTGGTACTGGGGAAGGAATAACAGAATTCTACCTTTCCGGGTATAAACTGACATACTCCTGCCTGCCCTGGCACAGTGCTCTACTAAAGTCCATTATGGTAGGCAATCAAGAGTCAGCAAGATTGAGTCATTGTGTGTGGTGGGTATTGTGACTTACTGCATTGGTTACATCAGCACTGAAAGGGAAGAAAGCACATCCTTTAAAGAATTTCCCAGCACTTTAGGTGCTGTGTTTGGGGCTCAAATTTAAACACCAAAAAGCATGGGGTCACAGAGAAACCTAAGACCAAGTAGGGAAAGAAGGTTGAACAAAAAGACAAACACTGAGAAGATACAATGCTAATGAACTCCACACAACTGGAGTAAGTAGTCAGCTATCTATACAAATGGACAATTTGACACTCTTTTCCCAGTGACAGTGACTGCAATGAGAATTTTATATCATAGCTGGTAAATCTATAACAGGTTTCTATTGTATTATGCAGGAAGCTTGCTAATAGGACAATATTTATATACTGTATTACTAAATCCTGGATGCTAGATGCATGAACTTTAATACTGATTATAATAAATATTGATTACATTTTCTTAATAAGGCAGAATTTTTCACATTGCAGTGTAAAGGCTGGCATTTTCAAAAGTATGGGAAAACACACATTTTAAGCATGCCTACATCTTCTTTGGAGCTCAAATATAAATTTGTATCCTGATCCTACAAACATTTAAAAACACACAGATGAGACATTTCCTGTTGGTGGGTTGAAGTTTCCCCCCAACATTAACTTTGCCAGGCCAACTCAGTTCAAAGCAAATGAAGCAGTATTTACAAGCAAAATCTATACTCCCTGATGGAATGCAGTGAATATATATGAAATATACAGTATTTACAGGTATTTACAATTAGCAAACACCATGAAACCTCCCAAGGTTTTCCTGCTGGCCAAGGACCAGGGGGAGCTACTAGCTTCTCCCTCCCCGCCTACCCTTAACTCCCCCTGCAAAAGGGACAAGGAGCAGAGAAGTTAGACTTAGCCAAGGCAAGCCAAAGCACTCAGGTTATCTCCCCCAAGTAAAGCAAAACCAGGCGAGATCAGAAGAGAAAAGAATGGGATGAATTGTTATGGTACAGCTCATCTTATTCCAGATATTTACCCAATGAATTTGCTCAGAATAATTTTTTCATTTTCCTTTTTACACCCAACAGTGATTTAATTATAATTTTTCTACTTTTCTGCT
>CM026897.1:44967014-45080714 GCA_015227895.2 Colaptes auratus
CTCTTTAGTTTGAAGCCATTGCCCCTTGTCCTGTCACTGCAGGCTTTTGTAAACAGTCTCTCTCCATTCTTCCTGTAGGTGGATGGCCATTATTAAGACTCCCTGGAACCTCCTCTTTTCCAGTCTGAACTACCCCAGCTCCCTCAGCCTGTCATTGTAGCAGAGGTGCTCCAACCCTCTTATCATTTTCATGGCCCTTTTCTGGACCCTCTCCATCAGGTCCATGTCTTTCTTATATTGAGGGCTCCAGACCTGGATGTAGTACTCCAGGTGAGGTCTCAGCAGAGCACAGTAAAGTGGCAGAATCACCTCACTCCATTTTCTGGCCACATATATTTTGGTGGAAATCAGGATGCAATTTGCCTTCTGGGCTGCAAGCACACACTGTCTACTCAAGTCCAGGTTCTTGTCCATCAGCCCCCCCAAGTCCTTTTCCACAGGGCCGTTTTCTAGGTCTGCTTTCTATCACCTCATCCCCTAGTCTGTATTGATAGCAAGGATTGTTCAGGACAGGATGCAGAACCTTGCACTTGCTCTTACTGAACCTCATGAGGTTCACCACCTCTCCAGTTAGTCCAGCTTCCTCTGGATGACATCCCATCCCTCTCGCTTATCAACAGCACCACTCAGCTTGGTGTCATCTGCAAACTTGCTGATGGTACACTTGATTCCACTGTCTATATCATTGATAAAAATATTAAACAGTACCAGTAGAGACCCCTGAGAAACATCACTTGTCACTACTCTCCACCCGGAAATCAAACCATTAAGCACTACCCTCTGGATGCAACCATCCAACAAATTTCCTACCCACTGAACAGTCCACCCATCAAATCCATATCTCTCCAACCTGGCACGTAGGATGTTGTGGGACATCATGACAAAGGCCTTGCCGAAGTCCAAGTAGATCACATCTATAGGTCATCCTTTGTCCACTGACATAGTCACTTTATCATAGAAGTCCACTAGGTTAGTCAGGCAGGATTTGCCCCTAGAAAAGCCATGCTGGCTGTATTGAATCACCTCCTGCTCCTCCACATGCCTTAGCATGGCATCTAGGAGGATCTGTTCCATGATCTTCCTAGGCACAGAGGTGAGGCTGACAGGTCGGTAGTTCTCAGAGTCCTCCTTTCTACTCTTTTCAAAGATGGGTGTGATGTTTCCTTTCTTCCAGTCCCCAGGGACTTCACCTGACTGACAGGAATTTTCAAGTGCCATAGAGAGTGGCTTGGCAACTACATCAGCTAATTCCCTCAGTACTCGGATGCATTTCACCAGATCCCACAGACTTGTACATCTTCAGATTCCTCAGGTGATCATGCACCTTGTCTTCACTCACAGTGGAAGGGACTTTTTCTCCCTGGTCTCCCTCTTGTAAGCTATCAATACAAGAGCCATGAGGAGAGGGTTTGCCGGTGAAAACTGAGGCAAAAAAGCTTTTGAGAGTCTCAGCCTTCTCCTTGTCCATTGGAGAAGTTCACCATTTCTCACCAAGTGGGGTACACTTCTTTAACCTTCCTTTTCTGGATTACATACCTGTGGAAACCTTGTTTTTCTTTGCATCCCTTGCCAAGTTCTGTTCGAGGTGCACGTTGGCCTTCCTGACCTTGTCCCTACACAACCAGGCAACATCCCTACACTTCCCAGGATGCCTGTCCTTTCTTTTATTTCCTATGTAGTCCCACCTTGCCCTTTAGTTTGACCGGCAGGACTCAACTCAGCCTTGGAGGTCTCTTGCCTTCCTTGCCATATTCCATACACCTGGGGATTGAGATCTCTCGTGCTCTGTGGAAATCATCCTTAAAGATCTGTCAGCTCTGTTCTGCTCACTTGTCCCTGAGGCACCATTTCCCATGGTGTCCTATTTACTAACTCCTTGAAGAGATGGAATTTTTCTTTCCTGAAATTTAGAGTCCTAACTACACTTCTTATTGGCTTCATACCCCTGAGGGCAGTGAACTGCACTAGCACATGATTGCTGCAGCCCAGGCTGCCTTCAACTTTGACATCCCTGATAACTTCACTTGCATTTGTGACCAACAAGTCCAATAATGCATCCCCTCAGGTAAGACTATTAATTTCTTGTCTTAAGAAGTTGTTATTACAGGAGTTGGCCAGGCTCATCAACAGGGCTTTAAACTAGATTGCAGGAGGAAAAGCAGAAGAACCAGGCTCACTGGAGACAAGCCTGGAACACTTCTAATGTCTTCATGGTTATTGAAGGGGAGGTAGGGGACAGTGGGCCATGTGATAAGGAAGATACATAGGCCATTACAAGCTAGGACTCAAGGTAGTGCCTGAGAGTGATCAAGCATGAAGTATATGCCAATCCCTCAAAAAAGTGCACAACTGAATTGTAGCTATGCCAAAGCACCAAACTTGGGTAATAAGTAAGAAGAGCTGCCCTGATGGAAACATGGTGGGATGAATACCAAAGCTGGATTACTGTGTTGGATGGCTGTAAGCTCTTCTGAAGGGACAAGGTCAGAAGAAGAGGTGGTGGGGTTAGAGAAGATCTTGTTTGTCTCAAGCATGAGGATGACAGTGGTGGTAGGTTGAATGCGTGTGAGTAAGAATGCAGGGAAAGGCCAACAATGCAGATGTCATGATGGGGGTTCTGCTGTAGACCACCCAACCAGGATGAGGAGGTTGATGAAGTGTTTAATAGGTGTCTGGGGAAAGGCCTCAGAACCACTAGCCCTTGTTCTTGTGGAGGACTTCAACTTACTGGATATCTGCTGGAAATACAACAGAGCAGACCAGAAGCAGTCATGCAGGTTCTTGGAGTGCATGGAAGATAACTCCCTCACACAACTTGTGAATGAAGGTGGGGGTAGTTTAGGCTGTACCTTTAAAATTTTCAACAGATCTCGAACAGAAAGTGGTAAGATGTAAATAAATCACTATTGCTGAAAATAATAAGTTCTAAACAATCCATTGGATAGATAACAAACATAAGCTAGTAATGAAAACCCTCTCTCTCGGCTTCCTCACTCCAGGAGGCTCTAACTTGCTTCTGCTTGACCTTGGCTGTGTTCTTTGCTTTGACTGAGTATCCTAACAAAATAACTCTCGGATCTTTTCTGTTGTCCCTTTGTGTTGAGGGGTGTAAGGAGGGAGGCAAGGAGTGGGAAGCTATCAGCAGCTCCCCTGCTTTTTTGACCAGGGGGGCTCTTGTGCTGTTTATAAATACCTGTAAATATTGTAAATGTTGTCTATTTTGTCCATATTAATTGCATTTCATTGTAGATTGTAGTTTTGCTTGTAGATACAGCTTTATTTTCTTCCAACTAGGCTGGTCTGTCAATTTAATGTTGGGGGGAACCACACAGGGACAATGAGAGATGGCTTTCTATAAGACCTGCTCTTTGTAAACAGAGGAAGACTAGTAGGAGATGTAATGGTTGGTGGCTGTCTTGGACAAAGTGACTATGAGATGGCAGAGTTTTCAATTTCCTAATGAAATTAGAAAGGGAGTGAATAGAACTATGTCTTTGGACTTCCAGAGGGCAGTTTTCAACCTGTTTAGGAAACTGGTTAATGGTAATTCCTGGGAGGTAGTACTGAAGGACAAGGGAGTTGTGGAAGGATGGGCACTTCTCCAGGGGGGAAATAATCAAGGCACAGGAACAAGCTGTCCCTGTGCATCAGAAAACTAGTCAGCAGGACAGAAGACGGGCCTGGCTAAGTTGAGAGCTTTGGGTAGAACTCAGGAAGAAGAGGAAAATCTACTGGATATGGAACAAGGGGCAGGCAACTCAGGAAGAGTAGAAGGCTCTTGCAAGGATGTTTAGGGAGAAAATTAGAAAGGCCAAAGGTCAGCTAGAACTCAATGTGGCCAGTGTCATTAAAGATAATGAAAAGTGCTTATATAAATAACATTAAAAGAAGAGCTAGGCAGAATGTCTACCCACTACAAGGTGTAGGAGGAAACCTTGTGACCAAAGACAAGGAAAGGGTGAGCAGCTAAATGGCTACTTTGTCTCAGTATTTGTCAGTGACATCAGTTGCTCCTTGAGGGTTTGTCTACTGGAGCTGGAGGACAGGAATGGGGGGAGAGGGCAGCTCTCTTGGTTCAGGAGGAGATGATCAACTATCTATTGTGCCACTTAGATATGGAATAGGATCCACCCAAGGGTGCTTAACGGAGTGGCAGATGTGATCACCAAGCCACTCACCATTATTTGTCAGCAATTATGGCTAAACATGGAGGTCCAAAATGACTGGAGCCTAGCTAAAGTGACACACATCTACAAGAAGGTCCAAAAGGATCGTCCAGGGGACTAAAGGAAAGATTATTGAGTAAGTCATCCTGAGTGCCATTATGCAACACATACAAGTCAACCAGGAAATCAGGCCCAGTCAGCATGGGTTTGCAGCTTCCTCTCCACCTACGCAGAAGGTCAGTAATGGGTAACAATCTGAGAACCATATCACAGAATCACAGAATCACCAAGGCTGGAAGAGACCTCAAAGATCATCAAGTCCAACCTGTCACCACAGACCTCATGACTAAATCATGGCACTAAGTGCCACGTCCAATCGCCTCTTGAACACCTCCAGGGACGGTGACTCCACCACCTCCCCAGGCAGCCCATTCCAATGGTGAACAACTCTCTCAGTGAAGAACTTTCTCCTCATTTTGAGTCTAAACTTCCCCCGGCACAGCTTGAGACCGTCTCCTCTTGTTCTGGTGCTGGTTGCTAGAGAGAAGAGACCAAAACCCTTCCTGGCTGCAACCACCTTGCAGGTAGTTGTAGGGAGCAATAAGGTCTCCCCTGAGCCTCCTCTTCTCCAGGCTAAACAATCCCAGCTCCTTCAGCGTCTCCTCATAGGGCTTGTGCTTGAGGTGTCTCACCAGCCTTGTTGCCTTTCTCTGGACATGTTCAAGTGTCTTTGATGTCCTTCTTAAACTGAGGGGCCCAGAACTGGACACAGTACTCAAGGTGTGGCCTAACCAGTGCTGAGTACAGGGGCACAATGACTTCCCTGCTCCTGCTGGCCACACTATTCTTGATGCAGGCCAGGATGCCATTAGCCTTCTTGGCCACCTGGGCACACTGCTGTCCCATGTTTAGGTGGCTGTCAATCAGTACCCCCAGGTCCCTTTCTGTTTGGGAGCTCTCCAGCCACTCTAACCCCATCCTGTAGCTCTGCATGGGGTTGTTGTGGCCAAACTGCAGCACCTGGCACTTGGATTGGTTAAATGCCATCCTGTTGTATTCTGCCCATCTGTCCAAAGTCCTTCTGCATAGCCCCTGCTACCCTCTAACAGATCAACATCTCTTCCCAACTTTGTGTCATCTGCAAATTTGCTGATGACTGACTCAATCCCCTCATCCAGATCATCAATGAAGATATTAAAGAGGATGGGGCCCAGAACTGATCCCTGGGGGACACCACTAGTGACTGGCTTCCTGCTGGATCGGGCACTGTTCACCACCACTCTCTGGGGTCAGCTCTCCAGCCAGTTCCTAACCCAGCACAGAGTGTTGCTGTCTAAGCCACGAGCTGACAGCTTGACCAGCAGTTTGCTGTGGGGGACAGTGCCAAAGGCCTTGCTGAAGTCCAGGTAGACCTACATATACAGCCTTCCCCACATCCGCCAGGTGGGTCACCTGATCAATATTGGAAGTTTCCTAGTGATGTCCTTGAACATGAATACACCCTTGCTGTTGTCTGCAAATCCTGTTTTTCCATAAAGATATATCACTATGTCAAAAGAATTCAATTTACGTGAATCCCACAGTGTGTCAAGAAATTTTCACAATTTGCCAGGTAGCATTTTGCCCATGCAGCTTCACAAGAGGAAGCATACAGAGTTTGCTGTATAACTGGGGAATTACACATCACTTGGGAAAAAAAAAATCATTTGCAATGAATGGATGAGCATAGATACAAAAACTCAACATATAAATAGAAAGAATGCATATTATATCTGCCCAATGCAGCCTCAATTAATGCTGCTGCTTCTTTGGAATACACTCCATATTTGCCCTGTATAAGTTAAATACCAAACCTAACTAGCAAACCTCCAAAGACAGAGACATGTTCATCAGAAGCAATTTGACTACATTTTCAGGTTTGGATTTCTATTATTAAAAGAGACAAGGGAGCTCATGCTCTGCAAAGAATGGATGACACAACAAAGTCAAAAAAAGTGGTTCTTCTGGAGTGTTTTTATAAAAAGTACTATGGAAAAAAACTCTGTACAGAACAATTAGTTGTAAATCAAAATGTGACCAGATTGTGTTAGAAGAACAGATGATGCAACTGGGTTTTAATTTTCTGGGGTCTTAGATTTAGTATGCTAAATCAAAAGTATAGATGAGTTATTTAGTCAGATTCTAGCAGTAATCTGTTTTGCTCAAATTTCATCTGAAGCTATTTAAACAGAAGCATTGAAATGAGGTATGATAGCCTGACAAAATAATCACATGCAATTATTTGTGTGACACTAGCTGCCCTTTGTAATCTTGGTCTTAATTGTTTTAAAATCTTATTAATGGTATATAAATTCTATGTTTCAGGCACTGTAGTTTTGCCACCTTAAAGATGCTATTCCTCTAGCCAACATAGCCTCCAGCCCTTCTGTTGAAGATATGTTTAAAGATCAAATGGGATACATCTGCTACTACTACAATGAGTTTTGTTTAAAGCCTAAGATACTGCCATAGCATGTCCAGTTTGAGTTTCAGTTATGTATTATTTATCTTAATTTGCACTAGGCTTGCTCAGTATAAAGTAGGAGCATATGAAATGTTTTTGGTATGACAGATGCTAGAATTGTATCATTACTGCCAAATCACATATTTTCAAACTCTTCTAAGAAAGCATTTATTAAACTCAGTTGCAATAATGAATGATTATACATACTTCCACTATAGTCTTATTGGCAGATTTATGACTTAGGATATTTGGGACTTTTTTTCACTGATCTTACAGTTACATAAACCCCTACTAAGATCTCCCTATTGAGAAATAATTGTAGCATCTGAGATGGAATGTGAAAATGCTATCTTCAAAATGTCCTATTGTAATTCTGCATGTTCCTCTCTGAGATTTGAAACAGAAAAATGAGATTTTATAGTCCAGCCTACAGCTTGTAATCCACATTACAATTCTGATAATTTTTTCAAATGTAAAAAACTGCACTTCTGAACTGATTACTTAATTACTCCATCCACCCACAAATGAAGATATTACTCTTTAGTACAGCTGGTCAAAAATGCAATGCAAACTAGCCCTTCACACAGAACTGCAAGATGAGAGATATGTTTTCACTGACAGTCTCCCTAACATATCAATGAAATAAAATTTCATTCTTTGTGTACAAAAAATATATTACAAACAGTAGCACATTTATAAATACAAAATTTTCTGTTAATAATTAAAAGAAAAAATAATCTGCTAACAAACTGCAGTACTAGGGACACTTTTATACATCAGATTTAAACCTGAGTTCCAGAAGAAATAAACTTTGAAATATTGATCTTCTCTTTAGCACGGTAATATTGTTTGAATGAATTGTTGTAATCTGAGGTAATGAACATTGTATAGAGGCACAACACAATTTAGCAAACAGATTCAAAGTACACTCCTGCTCTGCAAAGAAGCAAACACCTTTCCTGGCTCCTGCTAAACATTTTCTGAGAAGGCAATGCTGTTACTTCTGATACAATGTGCTCTTGTGGCCAAGAAGGCCAAAGCCACTCTGGGGTTGTATTAGAAGGGGTGTTGTTAGGAGGTTAAGAAAGGTTTTCCTGCCCCTCTACTCTGCCCTGGTGAGGCTGCATCTCAAATATTGTGTCAAGTTCTGGGTCCCTCAGTTCAGAAAGGACTGGGAACTGCTTGAAAGAGTCCAGTGCAGAGCTACAGAAATGATTAAGGGAGTGGAACATCTTCCTTACAAGGAGAGACTGAGGGAGCTGGGGGTCTTTAGTTTGGAGAGGAGGAGACCAAGGGATGACCTCATTAATGTTTACAAATATGTAAAGGGTGAGTGCCAAGAGGATGGAGCCAGGCTCTTCTCATTGATGCCCAATGACAGAACAAGGGGTGATGGGTGGAAGTTGAGCCATAAGAAGATACGTGCAAACATGAGGAAATTTTTTTTTCACTGTGGTGGTGATGGAACACTGGAACAAGCTGCCCAGGGGAATTGTGGAGTTTCCTTCTCTGGAGATATTCAAAACCTGTCTCGATGTGTTCCTGTGGGATACAGTATAGCTCATCCTGCTCTGGCAGGGTAGTTGGACTAGATGATTTTTTGAGATCCCTTCCAATCCCTAACACTCTGTGATTCTGTGATTTTGAAAAAAAAAAAAAATAAAAATTAATAGATACCATGTGTCCTATGTAGGCCACTTGGTTTCAATAATGGTATAAATATAGCAGGGTTAAGCTCCTCTGAAATGCAAAATCCATTCTCACCCTGAGTAAATACTAAAGCAACAAATGTAAGTAAAGTGCTGTATGACACAGATAAACAAACATCAGCTGAAAAGTAAGGTTACTGCTGTAGTCTAAAGGGAAACAAATGTGAGAGAGTTAGGTTAAACATGTATTATTAGCAGTCAGAGCAGGCAGTCCTAATTATATAAATATCAATGAAGTGTCTTTTATTATTACTTTGACAGCACCTTTTGGTATATCAAATACAGGAAGCACATATAAAAATCGAAGATGAAATAATGAATAAATCATTTAAAGAAAATTTTCCATGTAATACAATTATTTACACAAGCTATCACAACTCTCCCACTGACTTCAGAGAAAGCACCTGCTACAGGAAGCACCATGCTTTCTCAGCAGACCTTCATGAATACAATCTTCAGCCTTACTCTGTAAGTATTTATCCAAAGATGTACAATGTAGGCAGACAATTAATTATAGAAAAAGGGAAAAATTTCATATGTTCTCTCTTTGTTCCCATATTAATTCAAAACACCAAATTAATTCCTACACAAAAGCTGGTAAAACAGCTGTATTTTGGAACCTATGTATACCACTATAAGAGCTATTTTAAACCCAGAACCCACTAGAGACTGGTTGCAGACTATAACTGAAATCTTATGGGATGCATGTCTTTCTTGACTAAAGAACAAAGAGGGGCAAACCTCCAAAGCCTCCCGCCCTGCAAAAAAACCCCACCAAAACCAAAGCAACAAACACCCCCCCAAAAAAACCCCAAACAAGCAAAACAATCTAAAAAAAAAAACAACACAGCAATAAAACCAATTCAAATAATGAAGAAATCTGAATTAAGAAGCAATGTAAAAATGAACCAGAGTTCAAAAGAAAGGTGTTTTCTCTGTGATACTTCCAAGAAGAAGAAAACTTTTCAAAATCGTGTTTTAAAATGATTCCTTAAATAAAGCAAAGAGGTGTACTTTTAAATGCTATCTTCAGTCTGACTCACTACTTTTGAAAGTCAAGTTAATACTTGAGATACTGTCGTTGTATCAGTTTTAATACTTTAAAAAAAATCTCTTAAATAATGAAATTCTATTAATTGTTGTTGTGTATCTAATGCTCCATTCTGTGTGAATATAGGGTTCTTAATACTTCAAAAAAAGGAAGAACACCCACCTTAAAATGAAGAAACAACAACATTTTGCACTTGCAGTTAGTTGAAATGTTTAATTTTCAGAAATTAAAGCCCAGTATTTTTTCTTGGCAAGAACATCAAGAGAGATTTATGATAAACTAGGATAACTAGTCAAAGGCAATTCTCAATATTGTATTCTAGAGGGACACTACTGGTCATCCATCTGCATCTGGACATTGAGCCATTGACCACTACCCTTTGGATGTGATCATCCAACCAATGCCTTATCCACTTAGAAGTCCACCCATCAAATCCCAGTCTATTCAATTTAAAGAGAAGGATGTCATATGGAACTATGTCAAAGGCTTTACACAATTCCAGACGTGCTGGTCTTCCCTTGTCCATTGATCTAGCTACACCATTGTGGAAAGCCACTATATTGCTGATGTAGAATTTGGCTTTGTGAAGCCATGATGGCTGTCTTGAATCACATCCCTGTCATCCATGCACTTTAGTAAACCTTCCAGGAGAAACCGTTCCATGATCTTCCAAGATGCAGAGGTGAGGCTGACAGGTTTGTAATTTCTGGAGTTCTCTTTTCTACCCTTTTTAAAATATTTCCCTCCTTCCAGTCTCCAGGGACTTCACATGATTGCCAGAACTTTTCAAATATTATAGGGAGTGGCTTTGTGGCTACATCGGCCAGTTCCCTCAGAACTCTGGGATGCATCTCATCAGATTACACAGATTTATATATGTTCTGGTTCATCAGGTGGCCCTGAACTTGATCTTCCATCACAGTGGGAGGAACTTTACCCCACTGGTATCCACCCAGTGGTCTGTCAGCTCTGGAAAGGGACAGAGCAAGATTTCTAATGAAGTCTGAGGCAGAAAAAAAAAAAAATTAATACCTCATCCTTCTCAGTTTACTGTTGCAAAGACAGTAGAATACCTTTGCTGTTGCACTAACAGTAGAAATTCTTTAGGCAACCACATGATTTCCTGTTCTTTTCTAATGTTGCCATAAATGGATTACTCTTGCAAAGAATTTAGGTATATGACTAGTTTATTTTTTTAAAGTATTTAAACTATTCAAATTATTAGAAACTGTAGAAATTCTGATGCAAGTGCTAAAGTGCTACTTTACTACTGCAACTACCAGACAGCAGACAAAGATATACCACAAACCTGACTGTTATGGGGTGCTGCAAACCCCTCTCCCCCCACCTCCATCAGTGGAGGTTTGAATAGGGAAAGACAAAGGTATGAAATTGCCTTCCAAGTTGCAAAATTGCCTTCTCCTTCCCCTGGGGACATGTAAAAGATGCCCATTCTTCCTGCCAGGGTGGAGGTCCCTCACAGGTATTCACCAGTGGGGGAAGTTCACTGGGCTTGAGAACTATGACTAGTGGGGTGCTTCATGCCCAGCATTGGACACCTGTCTCCTGGACACACGTCAAACCTGTGGTTTAGAGGTGCGTCCATCCTTATCTCTATGCTTTGTATCTTTCTGGACTCCCTGGATGGGTCTTGGACTTGGTTCACTCCTTTTCTGAGGCTGTCAAAGAAGCCATTTCCATCACTACCTTGCTCAGCTCACCTGTTAGGGTTGACATGGGGCTGTGGCCTGGAAGGAGAGCTCTCTTTGGCTTAAGCCTATTTGGCTTTTCTGGCTTACCCTCTACTGAGGGTAGCTCCTCTCTTACAGTGCACTGAATGATGGCCCATGTAATTCACAAAGAAAGTGCATGTTGCTATGTGGCAGTTTAGGCTGGGTGCATTCTGTTGCTGACATATAAGTTACACCTCTGGTGTCCCAAGTGTCCAGCCCAGTAGGTAGACACAGGAAATAGCATATTTCATACCCAAAATATCCTGTGCCCTACAAATCCATCTGCACAGTCTCTCTCTTCCTCTTTCTTCCCTCTCTGCTCTCATGGGAAATGCTCCCTATCAGATGATCATGGAGGAGTTATCTCAAGACCTCTTAGGCCTGTCTAGGGCTAATGCCAGGATGAGAAAGGGGAGGGGGCAGTCTCAAGCCTGGCCAGCTCTAGACTGGCCTAGCGGTGGCAGTGGAAGAAAGAGCCTTGGAGGTTTTGGGTATACCCTCAGGTGGGGAGAAGGGAAGTGTTTAGTAGAATTTTGGGTGTGCTACCTGTGATTCTGTACACTTTTGGGATTCTTTTGTCACTATGCTTGCAACTTCTGTAAAACACTAATTGCTTTTCTGTTTAAACTTTCCATCACTTCTGCAATCCATTTGTGTGAGTGTCATTCTTTGGCCCCTCTCAGGGGCAAGAGAGGATCTGGCTGGCCTCAAACCAGGACAGGCTAAAAAAAGATCATCAAGAGGTGTTAGAACATAATATCCTGAGTGAGCTGGAACTGTTAGCATACACACAAGAAAAAGCTGGAGAGACTGGATTTCTTCAGCCTGGAGAAGAAAAGACTTTTGGGAGAGATCTTACTGCTATACACAAGTACAAGAAGTAGACAGAGTCAGTCTCTTCTCCAAGATGCATAAAAAAAGGAGCTAGTGAGCAGAAGCTACATCATGGGATGTTTTGATGAGATGTTAGGAAATTTTGTTTACCATCTGTGTGGTTGATACAGGAAGGAGTTGCACAAATTTTGTAGAGTCAGTGATAATATATCAATTGGCCATGAGCTAGGCCTGAGAGGGCATGATATACCCAGATCATATTTGAGTAAGGGGCTGATCACATAATCTCCAGAGATCATTGTTAAAATGTGTCCATCAATGATTCTCAAATAGCATACATTGTAATCTACTATTCAAATTTAATCAAATAAATTAAAACTTTACAATTTGTGAGTTTTAACTAGGAAATATACAGTTCAGTCCGGCTTTAATATTATTACAGTATCACAGTATCACCAAGGTTGGAAGAGAACTCAAAGATCATCGAGTCCAACCTGTCACCACAGACCCCATGACTAGACCATGGCACCAAGTGCCACGTCCAAACCCCTCTTCAACACCTCCAGGGACGGTGACTCCACCACCTCCCCAGGCAGCCCATTCCAATGGCAAACGACTTTCTCAGTGAAGAACTTTCTCCTCACCTCCAGCCTAAACTTCCCCTGGTGCAGCTTGAGACTGTGTCCCCTTGTTCTGGTCTGGTTGCTAGAGAGAAGAGGCCAACCCCTTCCAGGCTACAACCATCTTTCAGGTAGCTGTAGAGAGCAATGAGGTCACCTCTGATCCTTCTCTTCTCCAGGCTAAACAATCCCAGCTCCCTCAGCCTCTCCTCATAGGGCTTGTGCTCAAGGCCTCTCACCAGCCTTGTTGCCCTTCTCTGGACACGTTTAAGTGTCTTGATGTCCTTCTTAAACTGAGGGGCCCAGAACTGGACACAGGACTCAAGGTGTGGCCTAACCACTGCAGAGTACAGGGGCACAATGACTTCCCTACTCCTGCTGGCCACACTGTTCCTAATGCAGGTCAGGATGCCATTGGTGTTCTTGGCCACCTGGGCACACTGCTAGCTCATGTTTAGGTGGCTGTCAACCAGCAACCCCAGGTCCCTCTCTGTTTGGGAGCTCTCCAGCCACTCGGACCCCAGCCTGTAGCTCTGCATGGGATTGTTGTGGCCAAAGTGCAGCACCCGGCACTTGGACTTGTTGAATGCCATCCCACTGGAGTCCGCCCATCTCTCCAGTCGGTTGAGGTCCCTCTGCAGGGCTCTCCTACCCTCTAACTGACCAAATGCTACTGACCAAATGCTCACAATGCTACTTTTCATACACTGAAAACTGCAGGTATGTATTGTAATATACTGTAAGAGCTTTTTCCCTTTAGAACTAACTTGCAGCACCTTATGCTTTATTTACAGTAAAAATTATTTGGACAAAGCTAAGTACTATTCAATGAAACTAAAGCACTTTTATTACAAAGTAGGATTATGTTGTTCTTGGAGTTGAAAGAGATGCATTCAAGACAAGTTCTTAATGTCTTGCTTATTTAGTGTTCAGTAACAGTTTTAGTGTGTGTGAGGTAATGGATTTAGGATATGTTAACATACGAACATAAAAGATACTACAAACACTGCTGTTCTTTGTATGAAGAGAAAAGCAAGTTTTCTTTGAGTGGATCATGCTGTACGAGAGGGCATACATCTTGCATTTCTAACCTGGTGTCCTGGTAGGACCAAATGAGCCCCAGCACAAACCCAGACAGACCCTCATGTGTCTAGACATGGTCCCTTTCTCCCCACTCCTTCCTGCAGAAAGGCAGATGGGAAAAAGAACAAAGGAGACAGGACCATATGTGTCTGGTAAACAACCCCGTGTCTGAGTTAAGGGCATGTGGCCACTGCTCCTGCCTGACCAGGCCTATGTTTCTGTCTTTTATGGCCACAGCCTGGCAGAATGTCTTTTCATTGGATAACTATATGTTGACTTCAGTTGCCCTCTTGGCCCAATTGAATCTCAGGCATGATATATGTCGTGGGTTGAGGCAGACCCCCTCCCCACCATGGGCAGAAATAACGACTCTGAAAAACGGATTGCAAAAGTGATGGAAAGTTTAAATAGAAAGCAGTGAATATGTACAGAGAACCAGTAGCAGTGACAAAAGAAACCCCAAAGCAGACCCAGAAACATCCCATCCCCACCTGAGGGTGCACTCAAGACCCCCATGGCTCCCTCTTCCCCCCCCCTCCACTGCTAGGCTAGTCTCAGATGGCCAGATCTGAGGCTGCCCATCCCCCAAGGCCGGGAGACATCTCCCCCAGTTACCGGGTGACGGGAAGGAGAAGAAAGAGCAAGTGCTAGACCCCACGCTGGATTTTATAACAATGCAGAGGACTATGGTAGGAAATACCTGGTTTCCTGTGTCCACCCACTGGGCTGGACTTCTGGACACAGGAAGCACACCATAGCCACACTTCTTTCTCAGGGCTGCTCCATGCTAGCCCCAGAGCCCATGGCAGCCGGGCCCCCCGATCGGAAACCTCTGAGCTCGCCTATCGGGAACCGTTGCCCGCCCTGTCATGAGAGCCGACTCTGAGGGCTGAACCGGCCCAGACCCACTCTACCAGTCTTGCCGGCCCCACCGGCCGACCCCACCAGGACTGCTCCCTATCGTCTGGAGGGAGCCAACCGAGTCCTGAAGGGAACCTGCTTAAGAGCTAAGTCCAGGTTCCATTTCCTCTCCACTACTGCAGAGAGAGGAGACAGCCATCCAGCGACACCATCCAGACCAGTCTAGGAACCAATCCAGTGACAGTAGTCTGATAGAATCCCACCTTATTGCAAACAACAGCTACAAAGTATCTTCCGCATGCTTTCCATCCACTAGCACTCAGTTCAAAGCCTCCGCATCTCTGACGCATTGTAATAGCACTGTATATAGCTAGAAGTTGCACGCGATTCATTGAGTCGCCTTCTAGTGGCCAAGTGATGAAACTGCATCCTTCATTATATAAATATAGAAATAATTCTGTAAATAGTTCAATTGAGTTCTAATTATAACACTAAGCCACTTATGGAAAGCATTTCATGAACATGCACTAGAACATATATATATAAATTAGTGATTCATTGGTTATTAATATTGTTATAATTAATAATAATAATTTCCTAATTCATATTTCATATTAATAAATTTAATAACCTCTTCATCACAGCTTCTTATTCCAGCTGCTGTGTGAGCCTACCAGGGGTAAGGCTTTGCTCAACCTTCATTTTACCAATAGAGAAGGGCTGTTGGGAGATGTGGTGGTTAGAGGCTGTCTGGGGTCCAGTGACCATGAAATAATTGCCTAGTAGGAAATGATGAGATCAGTGAAGAAGGACTTCAGAGCCCTGGGACAAATTGTTAAGAGGTCAGGAGCAAGAATAATATTTGCTTCTGCACACCCCCCCTAGCTATGCCTAATGATGGAATAAACATGAAAATCCAGCAGACTAATGCCTGGCTGCAGACTGGTGCTAAGAGCAGGAACTGGAAATCTGGGTGAAGTTGCATCGTAATGATCTTGTTGCAATTGCAGAGATATGGTGGGACAGCACCCATGACTGGAATGTGGTAATGGACAACTATGTACTTATCAGGAAGGACAGAATGACAAGGTGAGGTGGTGGAGTTGCTCTCTGTGAATAAGGAACTAGAATGTCTTAAGCTTAACCCAGGGGGAGATGATAAAGGCATTGAAAGCTTATGGGTAAGAGTGAAGGGACATACAAACATGGGTGATACAGTTGTGGGTGTTTACTACAGACCACTGAACCAGGAAGAAGCTACTGATGAGGCCTTCTACACGCATCTTGAAGTAGCCTCAAGATCAAGTGTCATGGTGCTCATGGGCAACTTCAACCACTCTGATATGAGTTGGAAAGATCATACAGCCAAGCACAAACAGTCCAAAAGATTCCTGCAGTGCACTGATGACAACTTTCTCCTGCAAGTAGCTGAAGAATTGACAAGAAGTGTAATGTTGGACTTGGTATTAACAAAGTAGAACGGGTTGTAGATGTCAGATTGTGGGTAATCTTGGTTGCATTGAATGACCATTGTGTGTTAGAGTTTAATATCAAGAGAAAAAGAAGCAGGGTGATAAGTAAAATTTCAACCCTGGATTTTAAGAAGGCCAAAGTTCCCCTTGTCAATACTCAGAAATATCCAGTGGACTAGGGCTCTGGAAGGAAGGGAGAGAGCTGGTTAATCATAGTATCATAGTATCAGTCAGGGTTGGAAGGGACCACAAGGATCACCTAGTTCCAACCCCCCTGCCATGGGCAAGGACACACTACACTAGATCAGGCTGGCCAAAGCCTCATCCAGCCTGGTCTTAAACACCTTCAGGGACAGGGCCTCAACCACCTCCCTGGACAACCCACTCCAGGGCTTCACCATTAGGTGAAGAACTTCCTCCTCACGTCCAGCCCCAGTCTCCCCACCTCCAGCTTCATTCCATTCCCCCTAGTCCTGTCACTACCTGAGAGCCTGAGAAGTCCCTCCCCAGCCTTCTTGGAGGCCCCCTTCAGATACTGGAAGGCCACAATCAGGTCACCTGGGAGCCTTCTCTTCTCCAGACTGAACAGCCCCAACTCCTTCAGTCTGTCCTCATAGGAGATGTGCTCCAGCCCTCTGATCATCCTTGTGGCCCTTCTCTGGACACCTTCCAGCACCTCCAGATCCCTCTTGTAATAGGGGCTCCAGAACTGGATGCAGTAGTCCATGTGGGGTCTCAGCAGAGCTGAGTAGAGGGGGAGAATCACCTCCCTTGACCTCCTGGCCACACTTCTCCTGATGCAGCCCAGGATCTGATTGGCCTTTTGGGCTGCAAGTGCACATTGAGAGCTCCTGTTGAGCTTCTCATCCACCAGCACCCCCAAGTCCCTCTCCTCAGGGCTGCTCTCCAGCCAGTCCCTGCCCAGCCTGGATTTGTGCCTGGGATTGCCTTGACCCAGATACAGGACCCTGTGCTTGGTCTTGTTGAAGCTCATGAGGTTGGCTTGTGCCCACCTCTCCAGCCTGTCAAGGTCCCTCTGGATGGCATCCCTTCCCTCCAGCATGCTTGTTGCACCACACAGCTTGGTGTCATCAGCAAACCTGCTGAGGGTGCACTCAATGCCACTGTCCATGTCACCCACAAAGATGTTGAACAAGCCTGGTGTGACCGGTTGAGGCTATGCCTTTAAGAAAGAGACAGTTGCTGAACACTCTGTCTGAATGTTTTTGATATTTGAACAAAAACAAGATAGTCTAAACTAATTTCATTGGTAGATTGTAGAATGCAATTTTAAGTTTGGGTTCTGTTAGTTCAGTCTGGTCTGGGTTCACCACACCTGGTCCCAGGACTGATCCCTGAGGGACTCCGCTTGTCACTTGCCTCTACTAGGACATGGACCCCTTGACAGCCACTCTTCAGGTGTGGCCATCAAGCCAGTTCTTTATCCATCTAGTGGTCCACCCATCAAATCCATGTGTCACCAGCTTGGAGACCAGGATGTGATGTGGGACAGTGTCGAAAGCTTTGCTCCGATCCAGGTAAACATCAGTTGCTCACCCCTCATATCTTAATGTTTTCACCTGTTCATAGAAGGCCACCAGGTTTGTCAGGCAGGATTTTCCCTTGGCAAAGCCATGCTGACTGCTCCCAATCACCTTTTCACTATTCTTCTGAGTCAGTAGTGCCTCCAGGAGGATCTGCTCCATGATCTTTCTGGGCACAGAGGTGAGACTGACTGGCCTGTAATATTCAAACATTACCTCCTTCAAGCTCAAGAGAAATGTATTCCTTTGAAAAAAAAATCTAGTAAGGCAGGGAGAAGACCTCTATGGATAATCAAGGAACTCTTAGAAAAACCTCAAAAATAAAAAGGAGGTTTACACTATGTGGAAAAAAGGACTAGTCAATTGGGAGGATTATCGAGATATAACCAGAGAACGTAGAGATGTAACAAGGCCAAGCTTCTTCTGTAACTGATTCTCGACAGGGGGGTGAAAACGAACAAGAAGAGTATTTTCAAATACATCAGTGATAAAAGGAAGAGATGGCAAAAGGTAAGTCCACTAATGAATGATATGGGAAGTATGGTAACTGATGATGCAGATATGGCAGAATTGCTGAATGCCTTCTATGCCTCAGTCTTTACTCCTAAGACCAGCTTTCAGGAAACTCAGTCTCTAGAAGCAAGGGAGCAGAACTGGAGAGATGTGGACAACCCACTGGTCAGTTAGGACCAGGTTAGAGATCTCTTATGCCAACTAAAGGCAAAGAAATCCATAGGTCCCAATGAGGTACATCCATGAGTACAGAGATAGCTGGCTGATACTATTGCCGAACCTCTCTCCATCATTTTTGAAAAGCCATGGAGAACAGGTGAGGTGCCTTACAACTGGGTAGAAAGCAAATGTCACTCCAGTCTTCAAAAATGGCAAGAAGGATGACCCGGGCAACTATAGACCAGTCAGCCTCACTCCCATCCCTGGAAAGACAATGGAACAGCTCATCCTGGAGGTCATCTCTAACCACATGGAAGACAAGAAGGTTATCAGGAGCAGCCAACATGGATTTACCAAGGGGAGATCCTGTCTGACTAATCTGATAGCCTTCTATGAAATTATGACCAGATGAGTAGATGAGGGAAGAGCAGTGCATGTTATATGTCTTGACTTCTGTAAAGCTTTTGGTACTGTCTCCCATAACATCCATATAGAAAAGCTCAGGAAATGTGGCATAGACAACAGATCAGTGAGGTGGATTGGAAACTGGCTCAACAACAAATTTCAGAGGTTTGTCATCAGTGGCACGGAGTCATCTTGGAGGCCTGTGCCAGTGGTGTTCCTCAGGGATGGGTACTGGATCCAGTTTTGTTCAATATATTTATCAACAGCCTGGATGAGGGGATTGAGAGTACCCTCAGCAAGTTCACTGATGATACAAAGCTGGGGGGTTGGCTGGAGAGCTGGATGCAGGCAAATGTCATGAAGTTTAATAAGGACAAGTGCAGGGCCTGCATGTGGAGAGAAATAACAACATGCACCAGTAGAGATTAGGGGCTGTCCTGCTGGAAAGCAGCTCCATGGAGAAAGACCTTAGAGTGCTGGTGGACAGCAAGTTCTCCATGGAACAACAATGTGCCCTTGTGGCCAAGAGAGCCAATGGCATCCTGAGATGCATCAAGATAAATGTGTCCAGCAGGTCTAGGGAGGTTCTTCTACATCTCTACTCTGCCCTATGAGGCCACACCTGGAATACTGGGTCCAGTTTTGGGCTCCCAGTTCAAGAAAGACAGAGAACTGCTGGAAAGAATCCAAAGGAGAGTACCTCCACTATGAAGAGAGACTGAGATCCTTGGGGCTGTTTAGTCTTGAGAAGAGAAGACTGAGAGGGGATCTCATCAATGTGTATGAATATCTGAGGGATGGGTGTCAAGGGGAGGGGTCCAAGCTCTTTTGAGTGGTGCACAGGAATAAAATCAGTATCACTGTATCACTGTATCACCAAGGTTGGAAGAGACCTCAAAGATCATCAAGTCCAACCTGTCACCCAAGACCACATGACTAGACCATGGCACTGAGTGCCACGTCCAATCCCCTCTTCAACACCTCCAGGAATGGTGACTCCACCACCTCCCTGGGCAGCCCATTCCAATGGCAAATGACTCTCTTGGTGAAGAACTTTCTCCTCACCTCAAGCCTAAACTTCCCCTGCTGCAGCTTGAGTCTGTGTCCTCTTGTTCTGGTGCTGATTGCCTGGGAGAAGAGACCAACACTCTCCTGGCTACAACCACCCTTCAGGCAGCTGTAGAGAGCAATGAGGTCTCCCCTGAGCCTCCTCTTCCCCAGGCTAAACAATCCCAGCTCCCTCAGTCTCTCCTCATAGGGCTTGTGCTCAAGGCCTCTCCCCAGCCTTGTTGCCCTTCTCTGGACACATTCAAATGTCTTGATGTCCTTCCTAAACTGAGGTGCCCAGAACTGGACACAGTACGAGAAACAATGGGTTCAAACTTGAACATAGACGTTTTCACCTCAACATGAGGAGAAAGTTCTTTACAGTGTGGGTGACAGAACACTGGAATAGGCTGCCCAAAGAGGTTGTAGAGTCTCCTTCTCTGGAGACTTTCAAAATCCAACTGGATGCATTCCTGTGCAGACTAGCCTAAGTGATCCTGCTTTTGGCAGGGGGGGTTGGACTCAATAATCTCTTGAGGTCCCTTCCAACCTCTAATGTACTGTGATACTGTGACCTGCAGTAGCAAATGATTACTGCAGCCCAGGCTGTCTTTGACATCCTGAATGACTTCACATGCATTTGTGACCAACAGGTCCAACAACACATCTCCTCATGTAAGGCTGTTAATTTCTTGTCTTAAGAAATTATCATCCAGGCACTATGGGAACTTTCTGGATTGCCTGCAGCCAGCTGTGCTACTTTTCCAACAGATGTCAGGGTGATTAAAATCCCCCCAAAATGAGAGCCTGTGATTGTGCTGCCTCCTCAAGCTGGAGTAAGAAGGCTTCATCGATAGGCTTCGCTTGTAGTAGACTCCTACCACAAGGCTCCCCTTGTTGTCCCAATCCTTAATGCCTATCCATAAGCTTTGAAGCTGCTCATGCCTATTCTTTAGTGACAACTCTTTGCACTTTATCCACTTCTTACATAGATGGCAACACCACCACCCATTCTTCCTCTCCTGTCCCTTCTGAACAGCTTGTAGCCATGGACAGCCACACTCCTGTCACAGGACTGATCCCACCAAGTTTCCATAAATGCCAAACACTGTACATAGTGACTAGGATAATTTTTACTAATTCCTCAGTCTGGGAATAACAAAAATGTTTGAGGCTATAGCTGCTCTTCCCTCATCATAACCAAAATCCTGAGTCATTTCACTCCACTAAATCTCCTAAATCACATCGCAGTTTTAATTGCTTCCAAACTCAAGAACCACAGTTTTGAAGACACGGTCCTCCTTCAGTATCTTTTCTCTCTCAGGAATGACATTTGTGTGTACCTCTCACATAGAGATTGGTCCTTAGATACAAGTAAGTTATGAAAATTAATATTTTCAATTCTCCAATCATGACATTGTTCTGCTGGTACTATGAAGGTGGACTCTATTTTCCTGAGAAATATTTGTTTTCACCAAAAAGGTTTCCTAAATTTCTACTGATGAATGTAAGAGAATGTATTCTACAGCATATCTTCAGACTCCTAGAATTTAATTTATGGAGGACATTTGGTAGTCACTGCTTGAACCTCTGACTTGTCAGAGTCAAAAGAAATACAGACATAGAAAATATCTCAGCTACCAAGGTTGAAATTTTTTCTGTGTTGCTCATTTAAAAATAGTCCATCAGGTTAACTACCTTGTAGTCCTGGCTGCATCCACATCTGGATATCAGCTGACCACATTCTGCAGAGAACTTGTAGTCCATTGGATACAAAAGAAAAAATAATGCTAATATGTAATTAATTGGGTTGCTAATGGAGATACAGAGTAGTGGCAGAAACAGTTCTTTTTTCTTCTGTTGCTTCTGCTTGCAACTTCTCTCTCTTGCATGGCTTTGCCAGGGTATCTCTGTTTTGACAACTGCATGAGGCAATGGCAAGGAGCAGGGGAGTGGGTGAGGACATGAAGTTTCTGGGTTGTTTATAAATTGTAAATATGTATGTATGTATATATAGTACATATATTGTATACTTTGTACATATTTATTAAATGCCATATTTCTAGATTTTAGTTTCCTTGTAAATATATCTTCATTTGCTTCCAAAACCTTCTGAGCTAGGCTGGTGATTTTTTTTTTGGGTGGGGGGTAATTCCCTCAAATTAGTTGAGGGGTAATCTCAACCCACCACACAAATGATTTGTGTTAATTGAAAAATTAAGAAGACAATAGTGCTAACAATGTCTTAGAGGTTTTATATAATTCTGAAAGAAACATGTCCACACTTGTTTGACTGTTAAACTGGTTATCACAAGGAGGTAATTGTTAGAAGTCCTTATCAATACAAAGTCTCAGTATGAAAAAAAGTTAAATTGTACTGCAGGACTGAGAAATATGTTCTGTCTAAGCCTGGTGAGGGTCTGAAGGAGTATTTTTGCCACAGGAAATGCAGAAAAAGAGATAATACTCAATAAATTAAATTGAAACTGGTAAGGCCTACTTGGGAGAAGACCAGGCAAAACTTATAGCCCATGGTTAGGACAGCAACAAAAGTCTTCAAAATAAGAAATGTAGCATGAGGATAAATGAGGATAAAGTAACATAGTGAAGAAATGATAACTCCATAAATGGGAGAAAATAATCCAAAGTAGAGGAGAAAAATATTCAGCATTTTACCAGTTTATAGATGAGTGAAAGAAGCATATGTAGAGGTTAAACCTTTCTAAAACCATGGACAGGTAGACACTAGTTGAATTCTGTGACCTTTGAATTTTTCTGTTGTAGACAGATATCTTGACTAGAAATTCAAACACATTTTTATTTGTTTCAGAGAGCACTTAGCTATATAACTGTTATGTAATCTTACAACAGTTTGTTATTAATTTTTTTTATTTGTACTTTTGTGATTAATTCTTTGAGAACATAATTTCTTCATTTATCTGATCCATGTATTCCTCAACAAGACACAAAACGAGAAATTCAATCACAAGGAGTCTGAAATTGATAAGTGTTCTCTTTTCTGAGAGTGTTAACAATTGTTGAATATATATATTTTGATTGTTCTCAGACCCTGAAAGGTAAGAAAGTTACTGTAATGATGTCAGTTTAATGGAGGAAAGTTGGGTAAGAAACATGATGTGTAAATATCACAGTATCACAGTATCACAGTATCGCTAACGTTGGAAGAGACCTCGAAGATCATCGAGTCCAACCTGTCACCACAGACCCCATGACTAGACCATGGCACCAAGTGCCACGTCCAATCCCCTCTTCAACACCTCCAGGGACCGTGACTCTACCACCTCCCCAGGCAGCCCATTCCAATGGCGAATGACTCTCTCAGTGAAGAAGTTTCTCCTTACCTAGACCCTGAACTTTCCCTGCTGCAGCTTGAGACTGTGTCCTCTTGTTCTGGTTGCTAGAGAGAAGAGGCCAACACTCTCCTGGCTACAACCACCCTTCAGGCAGCTGTAGAGAGCAATGAGGTCTCCCCTGAGCCTCCTCTTCTCCAGGCTAAACAATCCCAGCTCCCTCAGCCTCTCCTCATAGGGCTTGTGCTCAAGGCCTCTCCCCAGCCTTGTTGCCCTTCTCTGGACACGTTCAATTGTCTTGATGTCTTTCTTAAACTGAGGGGCCCAGAACTGGACACAGGACTCAAAGTGTGGCCTTACCAAAGCAGAGTACAGGGGCACAATGACCTCCCTGCTCCTGCTGGCCACACTATTCCTCATGCAGGCCAGGATGCCGTTGGTGTTCTTGGCCACTTGGGCACACTGCTGGCTCATGTTCAGGCGGCTGTCGATCAACACCTCCAGGTCCCTCTCTGTTTGGGAGCTCTCCAAACACTCGGACCCCAGCCTGTAGCTCTGCATGGGGTTGTTGTGGCAAATCACCATGTTATCAAAAGTCATTATTGGTACATAATCACAAAGAGATAAGTTTTGCTGATAAATAAAGTCACACATAGCCAGACATTTGAGAGATATATTCATTCTCTTTTCAAGTTTGGAACACATTTACCAGATAATGCTAGCTTCTAAAAGTTAAAAGGAATTTTTGACAAACATCTGCCAGGTAGACTAATTTAATGAAAAAAGTGCCAAATAATATAAAATATAAAAATGACAATATTAAGATAACTCATTGTAGAACTTGCAAGCAGGATTTGTATTCCCATCTCCAAAACTAGTTTCTTTTTGTATTGCCAACTAGGCTTGATGCACTGATTAATTTGGTAATGTCATTTCCTGGATTAAGATTTATATTGAAAAACAAACAAACAAAACAAAACCCCAAAAAACAGCTGTCACAATGCTTTCAGAGAACACTAGTATTGTCTGAATAATTCCTTAGATTCTTTCATTAACCACATCATGCTTCAGGTCTTTTTATTTAACTATATGTGGAATTTATAAGACAATTTCAATAATGAATAAATGTACTCAAATTGTGAAAACACTGAGCAGTATAATAAACAGAGACATGAAAATTTGAATTTTCAAGTAAGTTAGGAAATGGATAATGTAATTTCCAGAAAAAGAACTCCAGTAACATGTTTCTCTTCTAGCCCTATGCTAAGCTTACAGTTCCCTGTTGACTAAAGAGGGCAAGAGCTGTTTCTGCAGAACTACTAACAATGTTCTCTATGGCACTTTATATTCCTTGGAGGTCACCAAATCAAATTATCAGACTGATACTGGGTAGCCTTCTAGATTTAACAAGATCAGTACCCAAAGTACTCTGACTGCAGGCCATTAGAGAAGCTAGTACAACACACACTGGTGAGTTGATGTTAATTTTATACCTGTCATGAGATTTCAACAAAAGTATTCTAAGCATTACTGCAAATTGTTTTAGTATGGCTGATTGTTTCCAGGAAGGAAATACAATTTTGAGATGATGTGATTCACTGCACAGCCTCAGCTGATGTGAAATAAAGCTGTATCACCAGTGTGTATTTATAGGGGAGACATAAAAGGGAAAGTAAAAAACTCTCCCTTTTTGCCTGGATTGCTGGTAAAGGCTTCAGAGAAAGTAAAAATGAGTACATATAAGAACTGTAATCAGGAAACATAAACACACCTTTTGATGAACTAATATATTAGACATCCAAAGAGCAAAGCAAAGGTATAGATGTGTGGCACATTATCCTGCATTTGCTAGTTAAACAACTATTCTGAGTCATTAATTTGTGTATTCAGACAGGCATGGGATGAAAATGTAGTATTCTTCCTAATAAACACTACATTTTGTCACATTTTAGAAAAATTCTGGATGATTAATAGGATATTTTATAAAGAACAGTGATAGTGGACATGAAGTTATGAACACAAAAATTATTTTATTTCACTTATCATTAAAATTTATAATGTAATTATGTGTACATTACTCATTAATATAAACCTGAAGTTCCTTGTAAACAATTAGTAGAAAAATTTTTATGTAAGGTATGTAAAATTTCACCTTTAATATAAGATCAAAATTTGAAGTACCATGTGCAATGAAAACTTACTTCTGAGCCTTAATATCTGTATCAGTTTCATTTTATTTATGAATTATTATTACCATATTTCAGAAAAAGTAGAAAAAAATCTTTTTGACAAGCACAATGAAGCTAAGAATATTAATCTCTCTGAAGACCTTGCTATCCAAACACGGAAAAAGATTATAAACCACAAGCCGGGAATAAATGTAAAGGAATAATGTAGCAAAGCCATTTGGTTCAGTAATTTCCAAATCTTTGTTTTATACAATGTTGTTTAGAGAATGAAAAGGCCCAAATCCACAGCCAGTATTTTCATGAAGGAAATTAATGAAAAGAATTGAACAGGTAGACTGCTCAAACATGGCTTTACAAAAAACTATGAAAGCAGATAAAAGATACTAAACCTAAACAATTAAAAACTATAAAGCCATTTAAAAGAGGAGAGAAGAAATGCATAGTAAAACTTTCTTGTGTTCTGGAGAATTTGAAGGAGAGGAAGAAGTAAAATATTAATAAAGACATAGACTGAAGAAATGGTAGAATCAAAAGAAAAAGAACAAGACAATTAGCTGTTGCAAAGACTAACAGTGGAGGCAATAAAATGAAAAGATGACCATAAAAAGAAGGCTAATAGTAAGAAAGATACTAATGAGAACTGTGGATCATTATGAATTCAGAATGTCAAGACTTAAAGGGCCAAATTAAAAGTTGGAATTGGAAGAAGGAGATGGATGAAAAATGAAGGAATATGTAGCAAAAACTGATAGGACAGAAATTTGTTATTTTATTGTACAACAAGAAACGTGCCAGTTTTTATATGATCTGATAGTATTGTCACTATATTTAGTTTAGACCAAGTGGTTATTACTGTGCAGATGAGCCAGTATTGGACATAACCATGTGGAGGCCTTAATATGATGACTCACTGACCCAGATCTTGCAGAGCTGTTAAGATTTTTCCCTCAAAATAAAATATTACAAATGGCTTTACAGACAATTAACAAAAAATTCTATAGGTAGTCTCCATTTTGAGTTACAATTTAGTCCTTTGTAAAGGGTAGGTCTCCTATCACACCATGATATAAAATTAAATTTGATGTGATAGCAAATTTAAATTGGTAGATTTGCAGTACAGGGAAAAAAAATCAACCTTCACTACATCTTGATTGAAAGAGTCTCATAACGTAGACAGTAACAAACTAGTGTGCAATGTGCTTACCAGTGTGATCAATATATTTTAACATTCTAATAGAAGTGTGCAATTAGTTTTGAATTTCTGAGGGAGAGACTTATAATTTCCCAATGAAAGTCTCATGTAATAACATACTTTTGCAGGCAGTTGTTCTGTTACCTAAAAAATGTAAAATGTGTTCAGATTTTGGGCATGAATTTCCTTTTTGTTTGCTTCTGGAATGACATTTGTTCTTCCAAATTCCCTGACGGATGGGGAATTTAACATTATATTGTTTACTTTTTTCCATATTACTTACAGGACATAAAGAAACATAATAACATGACAGGAAGCAAGTTTATTGAAATTACAAATCCATGGGAAATATGTTCATGTTATTTCTCTATAGGTCCTACTGCAAGCCTTAGGAACATATACCCATATACTCATAGAATAGTATGGGTTGGAAAGGACCTTACATGAAATTTAATTCTAGCTCTCCTGCCATAGGCATGGACATCTTCCACTAGATCAGATTGCTCAACACTTCATCCAAACTGGTTCTGAATGCTTCCAGGAAAGCGGTATCAAAAGCTTCTCTGGATAACCTTTTCTTGTTCCTTATCACTCTCACAGTAAATAATTTCTATCTAATACCCAATCGAAATGTAACCTCTTTCAGTTTAAACCCCTTGCTATTAGTACACTTCTAGACAGAGTTCCTCCTCATCTTTCCTACAGCCTTCCTTCAAGCACTGGAAAACTGCTATGAGGTTTCCACTGAGCCTTCTCTAAGCTAAGCAGCCCCAACTCCCTTAGCCTGATAAGGAGAGTGGCTTCAGCCCCTTGATCATCTTTGTGATCTTCCTTATGCTCAGGGCCCCAGAACGAAATGAAGCACTCCAGGTGGGGTTTCACAAGAGTGGAGTACAGGAGGAGAATCACCTCCCTCGACCTGATAGCTACAATTCTCTTGATACAGCCCATTACCTATTCAGTGATGCCCTGTTGTAGGGCAATGCCATTTGTTTCTACTTTGACATTAAGCTGTTGAGTGCAACTCTTTGAGTATAACTATGCAGCCATTTCTCTATCTGTGAGTGGCCCATCTCTCAAATCCATGTCTCTCTAACTTAAAACAAGGATATTTTGTGGGACAGTGTCAAATGCTCTGCACAAAACAAAGCACATGACACCTGTTGTCCTTCTATTATCCACCAAATCTCTAACTTTGCCATAGAAAGACATCAAATTTGTCAGACACAATTCACTCTTACAGAAGCTATGTTAGCTGTCAACAATGAGCTCTTTATGTTCCATGTGCATTAGAATAATATGCAGAAGGATTTTTCCATGATCTTGCCAGATACAGAGGCGACACTGGTCAGCCTGTAGTTCTCCAGATCTTCCTTTTTTCCCTTTTTAAGAATAATGCTTCTGTTTTCTCTTTCCTAGTTAGTGGAAACTTCACTGGACTCTGCGACTTCTCAATGTGATGGATAGTGGCTTAGCAATTTCATTCACCAGCTCTCTCAGGATGCATTTTATCATGTCAAATATACTTGTGCTTTGTTGTAAGAGGATAAAAAGGAATGGATTTAAGCTTGAGGAGGGTAGATTTAGACTAGATATTATAAAGGAATTCTTTACAGTAAGAGTGGTGAGACACTGGAAAATGTTGCCCAGGGAGGTTGTGAATGCCCCCCTCCCTGGAGGTGTTCAGGGCCAGGTTGGATGAGGCCTTGAGCAACCTGTTCTAGTGGAAGGTGTCTCTGCTCCTTGCAGGGGGCTTGAAACTAGAGGACATTTCAGGTCCCTTCCAACCCTGATTAGGGTTCCATAGATGGTCACAGATCTGATTTTCTGCAGTGGGCAGTTCATTCTCCCATTTTCTGCCTTTGCCTTCTGTAGATTGGGCAGTGGTTGGGGTGGTTGATAACTCCTATGAGAACCAGAACTTATGAACTCATGGTTGATGTATCCATCTATAGAAGTTCTCAACCACTCAGTGTTTCTGGTTGGATAGCCTGTAGTAGTTCTTCAATATAATGTAACCTCTTCATGCCATCCCTTTAATCCTGACCCATAAGCTATCTGTTGGCTAGTCATCCATCACTGTAACAGAGGGAGACACCTCCTCTTCATCTCCCTTGTCTGTCCATTCATTCCAACACTGCAATCAGAGTAGTTGTCCCACCATGTCTTTATGCCAGTAATATCATAGCCCTGCAGATGTGTGTACATCTCTTGTTTATAAAGAATACAGAATTCACCAGGAGGGAAAAGACATTCAAGATCATTGCATCCAACCTATCATCCAACACTATCTAATCAACTAAGTCATGGTACCAAATGCTCCATCCAGTCTCTTAAACACTTCCAGGGAAGGTGACTCCACCACCTCCCTGGGCAGCCCATTCCAATGGTCAATCACTCTGTGAAGAATTTCTTCCTAACATCCAGCCTAAACCTCCCGTGACACATCCATCTTGAGACTGTGTCCTCTTGTTCTGTCACAGGTTGCCTGGGAGAAGAGACCAACCCCCACCTGACTACGACCTCCCTTCAGGTAGTTGTAGACGGCAACAAGTTGTGTGAGTCATCCCACCACGTTTCTGTGATGGCAACTACATCATAACTTTCCTGCTGTAACAAGGCTTCCAGCTTCTCTTGTTACCCATGCTTTGTGCATTAGTGTACGTGCACTTCAGCTGCTGGTTTCACCCCTGACTCTTCCTTACCACCCTCAGACTCCTGTCTGAAGGGACTGGTTTCAACCCCTTCCCCTTTAAACCCTGCCAATGAATCCTGCTAAGTCCCTTCCTAAACCCATTTTCCCTCTGTATGATAGGGTATTCTCATGTGCTAGGATTTTTCTGCCCCTCTGGGATGGATGTACTCCAACTGTTGCTAGCGGACTCGGTGCCATAGAAATTTCCCCAAGATCAAAACACCTAATTCCACACAGTAGTCAACAGGAGTTGCAGTTGAAGCCTGGTTTTTGTGTGGACTCCTCTCTAAAACAGACTGTTTTAGAACTTCAGAAGTTTTAGACATTTTAGTGCAGCTGTCCTGCATATTTGTAATATATTACATCACATGCTGAGTTGAGGGTAATAGTGATGAGTTTTTGCTGCCCTAAGCCTTTGACCATTTACTAGATTAAACTCTGGGGTGGCATTTTCTCAGTCAGGGATAAACTGTGTTTAATCAGCTGCAGAAATCATGATGTTTTCCTTGTTTCCCTTAATCTGCATTTTTCCTGCAAGAAGAGAATCAGTCTAAATGGAACTGATAGGGCCTCAGGGCTCCATGCTATATGTTACAGTATGATGGCTCCTCAGAACGATTCCACCATTATCCAAGGAACACCTTAAAGACAATAGTGACTCTCAGGGTTTGAGCAGAAGTAACAACTTGTTTCATTTATTTTCCACATTTATATTGGTAAAAGAAATTCCAAGAAAGTAAGGGAAGATTGTGAACTCAGAGGAAGATGAAATTTCAGTCAGTAAAAAAAAACACATAAAAATCCTTCTGAAGTAAGGTATGTAGTAGAGTCAATAACTATATGACACCAAAGTGTGTGGTGATGACACCAAGCTGTGTGGTGCAGCACACATGCTGGAGGGAAGGGATGCCATCCAGAGGGACCTGGACAGGCTGGAGAGGTGGGCACAAGCCAACCTCATGAGCTTCAACAACACCAAGTGCAGGGTCCTGCATCTGGGTCGAGGCAATCCCAGGCACAAATCCAGGCTGGGCAGTGACTGGATGGAAAGCAGCCCTGAGGAGTGAGACTTGGGGGTGCTGGTGGACGAGAAGCTCAACATGAGCTCTCAGTGTGCACTTGCAGCCTGGAAAGCCAATCAGATCCTGGGCTGCATCAAGAGAAGTGTGGCCAGCAGGTCAAGGGAGGTGATTCTCCCCCTCTACTCAGCTCTGCTGAGACCCGACCTGGAGTACTGCATCCAGTTCTGGAGCCCCCTATTACAAGAGGGATATGGAGGTGCTGGAACGTGTCCAGAGAAGGGCCACAAGGATGATCAGAGGAGTACCTCTCCGATGAGGACAGACTGAGGGAGTTGGGGAGTGATAGGAGGAATGGAATGAAGCTGGAGGTAGGGAGATTCAGGCTGGGTGTGAGGAGGAATTTCTTCACCATGAGAGTGGTGAAGCCCTGGAATGGGTTATCCAGGGAGGTGTGTAGTGGATGATGCTTATGGCCAGGATTGTGCCCCACATATTTCTAGGACATACTTTTCTGTGTGTTAACCCTCCTTTGTTTCCCCCCTCCTTTCTGAAGGTGGCAGGGGGGATCCTGTCACCACTGAATCCAGGTAAACTGCCTGCCTGGGCGTGGTCTCACCCCTGTGGTAGGCAAGGGCCAGGCTCTATGTTTCTTTCCCTGTTTATAGCATAAGCTTACACCATATTTGGTAGCTGCCAGTTCATTGGTTAACCTTTGTATTAGCAACAGATGCTCATTGGACCAGTATTCACTGGGGAAAATGGTAAATAGGGGTTGTTTGGTGATGAACCCCACCCTCACATACATGTTCAAGCCTGTATCTGTGTGTGCACCAGTGCTGTTGTGGTTCATCTTGCCCAGGACTAAAGCCAGTGCTCCAAGAGGCTTCGTGGTACTTTGCCACCATCACCCAACTGCGTGCAGTGCTGTGGACAGTACCCCGTGGGATCAACCACTGCATGATCCATCGCCACAGGAGAAAACCTGGTAACCCGTGTGAACCAGCGCTGCTGAACTGCCACAGTGCCCCCCCCACCTCGAACGGGGAAACTCTGTATCCTGGGAGAAGCAGCATGCGGTTGGCACCATTTCCTGTGTCCTTGTTACGGCATATCCGTGCTATGTTCTGTGGACTATAAACATTATTAAGGGAAGACTTCATGAAGTTCTCAGCTTGTGAATAAGCCAAACCTTTCTTCATAGAGTTTCAGCTGGGGTAGCGTGCAAATCGCTCTGGGTGGAGGATCGCCGGTCACTGACCAACCCCCTCCCCCGCCGCTTTCCAAATCAGTTTCGATTCTAAGTTCTGTGAATCATTTGGTTTAAGTGCCTATGCCTAAACATTCTGTAAAGATAGTTCCACTAACCGAATATCGATACCTGTGAAGGGGTACTGTATATACCCCGTTGCAGAGTTTGTATATATATATATATATATATATATATATATAAAAATAAACCTAACCTATATTTTTATTGATATCTCTGCCACTCATTTCTGAGGGCATATTCATAACAAGGTGGTTGAGGCCCCAACCCTGGAAGTGTTTAAGACCAGCGTGATCTAGTGCAGGGGTTGCAACTAGATGATCCTTGTGGTCCCTTCCAACCCTGACTGATACTATGATACTATGATATAACTTAGTATAATAAACTGGGGACTTTGGAAGAAAAAATTATAATAAAACAATCACATCAATAAAAGAGAATTGTGTCATAGGCAAGGTATAGCCATAATAATTAAAATAAAACACTATCCTTATTAAGCCAACCAGTACATAATTATCAGGTCACACAAACTGGTGATGTCTGCTTCTCATACAGTAGATAAAACCTTGTGTGAAAACCCTCATTACTACCAATGCAATGAAAAAGTCATAGATATTACTACTTTTCCTTTCTTTTAACAAAAGAGAATAGGAAAACATCTTTTACTAAAATCTTCAAAGGTATACTCTAATTGCATTTATTTGGAACTCCATAATTTTATTACCATTGCATTTTTTCAATTTGGACTGAATAGAAAACACTGCATACGATTTTGATTTGGTTTCTTAATGCTATATGGCTGAAGCTATTTGTCCGGGAAATCTTTCCATTAACTATGCTCCTCATGGCAGTGCCTACACTGAGCACATGAGCTGTTGGTATTGCTGGTCTGAAAACAAGTGGAAATCACAGGAGGGAAACAGCATTGTAACTAGAAATCAGGAAGGCAGATGAAACATTGTCTAGCTAGCTTCTGTTTTGAACTATGTTTTCGAGTATGTCCGAATGGACAAAAAGCCTCAAAAATGCTCTGAACCAGACAATAAGGCAGAAGCTAGTAGATCTGTTTTTTTAGGCTTGCCTGAACATGTTTCAGAGCCAGAATGAGCCAGGTGGGTGTGCTTTTGGCCACGTTTGGAAAGAAGGCTTTCCATAATTTGCAATATCAGGGTTTTATCCCTAGATCTGTGTTGCTACCGGCCATTATTGTCTCGGGAAATCTTTAAGTACCTGCCCAAAGAGCCAGAGCCTTGTCTGGCAATTGTCCATACTCTGGAAAGAACCACAAGCTTCACTTGGAAGCTGAACTGGGTTTCAGTTTACCCAGACAAGACAGCAAAGACCCCACGCTATTTTCAGCGTTGTAAAGCCCATTATTAAGAGAGTAAAACATTGAACTTTCATGACAAAAGTGGGAAGGGAAGGTCCTGCCTGACCAACCTGATCTCCTTCTAGGATCAGGTGACCTGCCTGATGGATGTGGGGAATGCTGTGGATGTAGTCTATCTGGACTTCAGCAAGGCCATGATACCATCCCCCATAGCAAACTGCTGGCCAAGCTGGCAGCTCACGACTTGGACAGCAGCACTTTGCGCTGGTTGGTGGGCTGAACCCAGAGAGTGGTGTTGAATGGTGCCATATCCAGCTGGAAGCCAGTCACTAGTGGTGTTCCCCAGGGATCAATGCTGGGCCCCATGGTCTTTAATATCTTTATCGATGATCTGGACAAGGGGATTGAGGCCACCATCGGTAAGTTTGCAGACGACACCAAGCTGGTGTTGATCTGCTGGAGGGTAGGAGAGCTCTGCAGAGAGACCTTGACAGGCTGGACAGATGGGCAGAGTCCAATGGCATGAGATTTAACACAGCTAAGTGCCGGGTGCTGCACTTTGGCCACAACAACCCCATGAAGTGCTACAGGCTGGGGTCAGAGTGGCTGGAGAGCAGCCAGGCAGAAAAGGACCGGAGGGTACTGGTTGACAGTAGGCTGAACATGAGCCTTCAGTGTGCCCAGGCAGCCAAGAGGGCCAATGGCATACTGGCCTGTATCAGGAATAGTGTGGCCATCAGGAGCAGAGAGGTCATTCTGCCCTTGTACTCAGCACTGGGTAGGCCACAACTGGAGTCCTGTGTCCAGTTCTGGGCCCCTTAGTTTAGGAACAATGTTGAGCTGCTGGTATGTGTCCAAAGAAGGGCAACAAAGCTGGTGAGGAGTTTGGAAAACAAGCCCTGTGAGGAAAGGCTGAGGGAGCTGGGGTTGCTTAGCCTGGAGAAGAGGAGACTGAGGGGTGACCTTATTGCTCTCTACAACTACCTGAAGGGAGGTTGTAATTAGGTGGGGGTTGGTCTTTTCTCCCGGGCAGCCAGCACCAGAACAAGAGGACAGAGTCTCAAGCTGCTCCAGGGGAGGTTTAGGCTGGAGGTTAGGAAAAAGTTCTTCTCAGAAAGAGTGATTTGCCATTGGAATGGGCTGCCCAGGGAGGTGGTGGAGTCACCATCACTGGAGGTGTTTAGGAAGAGACTGGATGAGGCACTTGGTGCCATGGTTTAGTTGATTAGATAGTGTTGGATGATAGGTTGGAATCCATGATCTCAAAGGTATTGTCCAACCTATTCTATTCTATTCTATTCTATTCTATTCTATTCTATTCTATTCTATTCTATTCTATTCTATTCTATTGCTAAGCTAATAGTTTTTTTCATTTGTTTCATCTTTTCAAAACAATCTGGAAGAATAGCAGTTCTGTTACTATCGCTGAATATTCTGACTGGAAAATGCTGTCCTGCTTGAAATAGATGCTTCCCTCTTTCAGGTGAACATTCATTTTTCATAAGTACATTGACATTTATCTTGTAGTAGAAAAGTATTATCCAGCGATAATGTTCAATTCCCTTTGACATTATCTACTAAGTAAAATAATGACTATAAGAGTAAAAGAATAGTAGACTATAATAGCACTCTATGGCTTAATATAAATAAGCAAATATAAGAGTTCACATTAATTTTCTGTGGTAAACTTAGTAATCAAAATATTATACAAAATAAAAAACTAGCTAAAAGCCCCCTAAAATAATTAAAAAGAATAATAGAAATCTTGAGATATGTCTATGGGGAAATAAAGGTAAAACTTATACAAGTGAATAAAAATAAAACCAGTTAGCTGTTTAACTAGATAATGCTTTTCTTTTAATCTCACTTACTGTAAAATCTTGTGATTTTGTTTGTTTTTTAAATATATGTCCCCAGATTCGTAAAGAAGTTTTGGTTTGGTTTGTTGGTTGGGTTTTTTTTCAGTGTTATTCAATTATCTCATGCTAAGAAAAACATGTTAAATTTTCTGTATTTGTTTGCTCTTTTGTTATATTAATAAAACTAATACTTTATGTCAGTTAGATTCTGGAATATGCACTTAATATGTGTGCTTAATTTGTTTTCTATTAGTGTTTTTTGTTTTTTGTATGTATGCCTGAAAAAACAAGAATCTACTCCACAGGAACATCTCAAAAGCTCACTACACACTTAGCGGTTAGAACTTTTCTAACCTCTCACTGATGATAAAAAAGCTGATGAGGAAAAACAACAGTAAGAAAAATCTAATCAAGCAAAAATATAATCTGTCAAAAAGCAGTGCAACTTTTGTGTGTTCCAGGGCTGAATGAGGCACATATACCTTAGGAATTACATGAAACCAACGGATGCTGCTGGATGCTAGACATCAAGGCCTTAAAAGGATTGTCAGGAAAGCTACTCCCTGTCACACAGCCACAAATCATCACTTCCTTATTTATCACTGAGCCTGGGCTGTTTTCTCCTCATACAAACTCTAGCAAACATCAACAAATTATTTAAATTTTTTGAGATTTTCTCAGGTGGTTATTAGAATTGTAGCCAAACAATTCCAATTTCTTCAAGATTCTCTATTCCTGGACAGGCCATCTGTTTCATGTACTAAACAAATATAAATTCCTGTATGGTTATGCTTTGATTAACATTTCTTGACTTCTCATCAGATATTTTCTAGTATTTAGCCAACAAATTATTCAAAATAGACTCTTGAAAATCTGACATTTTTGCTTCTCATGACATAAGGTCTTTCTCTTGATTTATATTGTAGCAAAAATAGTTAGAATCATACAACCAGAGAACCACTGAGGTGTGAAGGGACCTTTGGGATTACCAAGTCCAGCTCTTTGCCTAGAGCTTGCAATCCCACCACCACTGCTAGACCCTACCACTAAATCTTGCCAAAAGCTCCCCATCCATGTGCCTTTTAAATATCTCCAGAGATGGTAACTCCACCACTTCCCTGGGCAGCTATGGTAGGGTGAGAAAGTTCTCCCACACACACAAAGAAACCACAGCTAACCCAGAGAAGCAAATGAAATAAGCTGTATTTACAAGCATAAATGGAATGCAATGAATATGTATACAAATATACAGTATTTACAATATATACAGAAATATACAGCAATGAACGTAATTCAGAAGACCCCCAGCCAGGGGGATTCCCCTCTGTACCCCCCTTTCCCTCCTTACCTCCCTTTTTTCCCAAAAAGGGTTAGAGAGAGAGAGAAAGGCAATTAAGGAGAAAAATTCTGTTAGCTCAAAGCGTATGCAAGAATTAGTTTTCTTATCTGGTTAGCTTTGTTAATTCAAGGTCCGGCAAGCTGTTGCTTCAGAGAGAGAAAACAGGCCCACAGGAACAGAGGGAAAAGTACAGACTGACTCAGACTGAGCTGACAGAACTTAAAGTTACATTCTACCAATCTACCAATGAAATTAGTTTAGACTATCTTGTTTTCATTTAAATATCAAAAACATTCAGCCAGAGTATCCCAGTAACTGTGCCTTTCCTAAAGGCACAGCCTAAACCGGTCACAGCAGCTTGTTCCAATGCTTGATAATCCTTTCTGTGAAGAAATTTTTCCTAATATCCACCCTGAACTTCACCTGGCTGCTGCAACTCATGGAGCTGATGAGGCTGCTTAGAGAAGGACTTGGACTTTGGGACTCGCCCTCCCTCCTCCAGCAAAGGACAGCACAGCCAACAAGGATTATATCTCCTCCACACCAAAGCAGCAGCACCCTTCCTTCATAGACCCAAACTGTCTTGGGGAGTGAGGGGTGTGGAACACAATTCCTTTCCATTTCTCTCTCTGTCTTCTCACTTTCTCCCTATTCTTTCCCCTCTCTCTCTCCCTTCTTCTGTTCCATCCAATTTATTCTGTTCATAAATAGTCTCACTGTTGATATTTTGGCCTCATTTGTGCCTCTAATTTCATAACACAGGAATATTCAAAAGAACTGAGTCTCTTTCCCTCTCTGGACCGAGACAGGCTTCCACCACCTCTCTGGGCAACCTGATCCAGTGTTTCACCCTCATGGTGAAGAACTTCTTACTAACACCCAATCTGAATCTACCCGTTTCTATTTCTTTTCCATTCCCCCTACTCCTATCATTACCTGATGTGAGAGACTAAAGCTTGTCTCTCCTGATGTGGCTCAACAAAGATAAAATCACCTTTGCTGCTTGCCCAGGAAATAGCTGATCTGTATTGATCAGAGCTACTGGAATAACCAAGGCCACCTTTGGGAATATGCATAAGACAAGATAATCTCCACCCATCAAGTACCCTGGAAAGGGAGGATGGTGAGACAATAGTTTCACCGCCTGGCCCCTGATTTCCTGGGGGACAATACTTGGACACATACCTAAGGCCTAAAAACTATATAAAAGACTTGAGCAACTACTGGCTTAGCAGAAGAAAAACACAGAAGGAAAACATGGATGAAGAAAAACACAGGAGAAGGACAATGCTGCTAAGAAGGAAAACATGAGAGAAGAAAAAGCCTGGTGCAATGCTGCTCTGAAGAAAAACAGAAAGAAAAATGACAGATATCACCATGGAGCCTGGAAGAAGCAGAACCCTCTCTCCGTGTCCTAAGTTCTACCTGCTGCAACTCATGGAGCCGAAGAGGCTGCCCAGAGAACCACACCTCTTCTACAGCCAAAGCCTCAACACCCTTTCTCTACAGAGCCAACATCTCCTGCAGCACCTTTCCTCCACAGACTCAAACTGTCTTGGGGGGTGAGGGGTAAAATAATTCCTTTCCTCTTCTCTCTCTCCTCTCTCTCTCACTATTTTCTCTCTCTCTCCTTCTGATCCATCCATTTTATTTATGTAATAAATAGCCTAGCTGTTGATATTTTGGCCTCATTTGTGACTCTAATTTCACAACACGGGAATATTCAAAATAACTGAGTCTCTTTCCCTCTCTGGACCGAGACACCTGACACCCTAAAAAGTCCATCACCAGCTTTCTTATAGGCCCCCTGATGATACTGGAAGGCCACAATAAGGTCTCCTTGGAGCCTTCTCTTCTCCAGACTGATTAGCCCCAATTCCCTCAGCCTGTCCTCATAGGAGACATGCTCCAGACCTCTAATCATCCTCATGGCCCTTCTCTGGACACGTTCCAGCACAGCCAGATCTTTCATGTAATAGGGGCTCCAGAACTGGACACAGTAGTGAGGTAGTTGTAGAGGGCATCAAATTTTCCTCTCAGCCTCCTCTTCTGAAGACTAAACAGCTCCCATTCCCTCAGCTATTCCTCATAATACTTGTGCTTGAGGCCCTTCAGTAGCTTCATTGCTCTTATTTAGCTATGCTCCAGCAACTCAGCATCCTTGTAGTGAGGGGTCCCAAACTGAACACAATACTCAAAGTGTGGCATCACTAGCACTGAACAGAAGGGGACAATCTTTTCCACAGACCTGCTGGCCACAATACTCCTGGATGATTATGAGCACTGCTGGCTCATTTTCAGCCATCTGTTAATCAACACACCCATATCCTTCTCTGCCTAGCTGCTCTCCAGCCACTCTTCCCCCAGCCTGTAATATTGCATGGGGTTGTTGTGGCTGAAGTGCAGCACTCAACACTTCACCTTGATGAATAATATACTGTTAGCCCATCTATCCAGCTTTTCTAGAACTTTCTGCAGAGCCTTCTGCCTTCCAGCAGTTTGAGATACACACTCAACTTGGTGTCATCTCCAGGTTTACTGAGAGTTCACTCAATCAAAATCATTGATAAAGACAATAAACAGAACTGGCCCCATTACTGAACCCTGGGGAAAAACCTTGGTGAGCAGCCACCAACTGGATTTAACTCCATTCATCCCCACTCTTTGTGTGTAACCATCCAGCTAGTTTTTCACCTTACAAAGCATGTCTGTCCAGTCCATGAGCAGACAGTTTTTCCAGGAAGATACTGTAAGAAACTGTGTCAAAGGCCTTACTAAAGTCCAGGTAGATATAACTGACAGCCTTTCCCTCATCCACCAGGTGGGTCACATTGTCTTAGAAGTAGATAAGATCAGTTAAGAAATACCTGTCCTTCATAAACCCATTATGGACTGAGTCAAACAATCCTGATTGAACTGTCTGTAACAGAGAGTTGTATTTTTCAGCTTTGGACTACACTTACACTTGTTGCAACTTCTGTGGAAATGGAATTCATTTTTTATTTAACCCTACTAGAAGTTTCTAAGTCAACAGATGTTGACCTCATAGTCGCAAAATTTCCCTCAGTCATATATAACCTAATCAGCATTATACCTTTCACTTGCATAAAAAGAGCACTATCTAATTAGAGAATATGCTTTTTGAAAATTGAGGCTGAAGGTTAAGATTTCATTTAGGATACATTAACTCAAATATGCCTTTGGGCTTTTTCTATCAGCTAGGCTTTTCATGAATTCTCTGAAAAAGATGTGGAAAGTACACTCCTAAAGCTAAAAAGAAACTGATTCAATGGTATGCATGAATTCATGTTCAATTTTTGTGCAGTGGTCCTAGATGACATGAATGTTCAAACTATATCTCCCTTAGAAGGCCAGAAGTCAGTTCACAACTACTGTATGAACAGTATTATTGAGATAAACACATAGGAGCAATTTTAGGATGTGCCTAGGAAAATTTTCCACAAATCTTGAGTTGAAGGTAGTATAATGTAAATAAATTACTATTGGATGTAAAAGGAAAAATAATTAAAAGTTCTAGATAATCCATTGGTCTGATTAGTAACAATAATGAAATGGTTTGAGTGCCTATGGGTAAGAATCAGAGGGAAGGGAGACTCCAGGATAACTGACCTTCTGAACCAGTAGATGGGGTCAGGGAGCAGTATAGTTCCTCTAACACAGAAAGAAGAAGTTAGAGACTTGCTGAGCCACTTGGATCCTCACAAATCCATGGGACTCGATAGGCTGCACCCTAGGATCACAGAAGGAGGTCAGGTTGGTCAGGCAGGACCTGTCCTTCCTAAATCCATGCTGGCTAGGTCTGATCCCTTGGCTATCCTGTAGGTGTGCTGTGATTGTGGCCAAGATGATTTGCTCCATAATCTTTCCTGGACTGAGGTCAGGCTGACAGGCCTGTACTTTTCAGCCTCCTCTCTCTGTCCCTTCTTGTGGATGGGCATCACACTGGCCAGTTTCCTGTCATCTGGGACCCCTCTGGTGAGCCAGGACTAGTGGTAAATGATGGAAAATGGCTTGGAGAGCTCATCTGCCAGCTCTCTCAGTACTGTAGGATGGATTCCATCTGGTCCCATGGACTTGTGAGGATCCAAGTGCTTCAGCAAGTCTCTAATTATTTCCTCATGGATTTCAGGGGGACTGTACTGCTCCCTGACCCCATCTACCAGTTCAGGAGGCCAGTTATCCTGAAGTCCTCTTGCCTTACTGTTGAAAATGGAGGCAAAGATGACATTTAGTACCTCTGTCTTTTCCTCATCTTTAGTTGCAGTGCTCCTCTCCAGGTCCAGTAAGGAGTGGAGGTTCTTCTCGCCCCTCTTTTTTAGCATTAATATATTTATAAAAATGCTTTTTATTGTCCTTCACAGAAGTGGCCAGCTTAAGTTCTAACTGGGTTTTTGTTTCTCTAATTTTTCTCCTACATGACATAACAACATCCTTAAATATACCACGAGTTGCCTCCCTGCCTTTCCAAAGGTGATACACCTTCTTTTTTCCCTTAATTCTATCAAGAGCAGCCTGCCCATCCAGGATGGTCGCCTTCCCCATTGGTTCATCTTTCAGTACATTGGGACAGCCTGTTCCTGTGCCTTTAAGAGCTCCTGTTTGAAGTGGGTCCAACCATCCTGGACCTCTTGGCTCTTAAGGGCTGCTACCCAGGGTACTCTCTGAAGTAGTTGCTTAAATAAGCTGAAGCCTGCTCTACAGAAGTCCAAAGTAAGGGTTCTGCTATTGCATCTCCTTATTTCCCTGTATATTGAAAACTCCACTATCTCATGATTGCTGCATCCTAAACAGCCTCCTGCCATCACATCACCCACCAGCCCTTCTCTATTTCAGAACAGTAGGTCAAGAAGGGCCTGACTCCTGGTAGGCTCAAATAGCAGCTATGCCAAGTGTCTGTGCTTCATACACTCTAAGAACATTCTGGACTGCCTCCTCTCTGCTGAATTAAGTTCCCAGCAGATATCTGGCAGGTTAAAGTCACCCACAAGAGCAAGGGCTGGCAATCTTGAGACAAGCTCCAGCTGCTTGTAGAATACTTCATCTAATTCTTCATCTGGTTGGGTGGTCTATAACAGATTCAAACAAGGATATAAATTATGTTAGCCCTCCCTCTGAGTTCAACCCACAGGCACTCAATCTTTTCATCCTCTACCTTAAGTTCTGTGGCCTAGAGAGATCCCCTAATATATAGGGTCGTCCGTACCTCTTCTCCCTCTCCTGTCTCACCTGAAGAGCTTGGAACCATCCAGTGCAGTGTTGAGGCTAGTTAGTAACAAGCTGCCATCTGCTCTTTCTCTTGTGTACAAGGGGGGAGGGAAGGAAGATGTTGATAAACCCCTGGTTTTGTCCAGGGGGGTTCTTGTGTTGTTTATAAATCGTACATATGTGTAAATATTGTATATTTTGTACATACTCATTGTGTTCCATATTTGTAGATTTTGGGTTTGCTTCATTTGCTTCCATCCATTTGGGTAGTAATTTCAAGCCACCACACACATTCATAAAAAGACATGTATTTCAGGCTTGATTTATACAAGACAGGGCATATAGGACTAATATGTATCTTTGGTCCAACCAACATGTGTATTTCCCAGCATGTGTATTGCAGCATGCATGCCTCTGAACACTGCCACTGGAATCACTCTTTTTCAAAAGACATAATTATAGTTTCCACTTAATTTTTTCTTTACCTTTTTACTTTGAGTGAGGAGGAACACTGCTGCAAGGAAAGACTGGCTATCCTTCCACCCACAACCAGAAATAACTCTTCTGTGATTAACTTAAAAGTCTTAATGGTGTCAAGAAGAAAGTAGAACATGTACTTGCAAACCTACCACATGGATTAGAAAATGAGGGAGGAGTTAAAAAGTAAATGTGATTAGTTCAGGAAACAAATAACTGGTAAGTTTGGCTGCTAGCTTTCAGCAAGCAGTTGGTGGTGGAAACAGGAATTCAATTTTATATGAGAAGTACTTCTTCATTTTAAACTACAAATATTCCTTGCTGGCAAATAGATTTATGTTTTAGTGAAACCACTTCTAATATTAATTGAATATAGCAATTAAAAATTCCTTAAAATACCATACAAAACACAGCACATTGAAAAACAGTATAAACTTTCATATGTTGAAGTAACTGTATTTTAAAAGTGCCTTATAAATACTCAAAAATTAAAGTCCACTATGTTCTTCTATCAAGAAATATTTTCAGTCTCTGCAGATAATTTGCTTTCTTTAAAACACAACACCTTTAAAAAGAAAACTTGTTTTCCTTTTTTTAATGGCAAATCTTCCACAAGCAGTACTGAGAAAAATATGAAAAAAAAAAAAGAGTGTTTTCTAACTGCATCTCAGTTTCTTCTGTCTCAAGGGAACTGGGTATGCTTTAGTAGAAACATGGTATTTTGGGAGAAAATAAAAAAAGACATAATTTTCTTTGTTTTCTTCAACAAAATGAAGATATTTTGAGATATATACTAATAAAAACCTGATGTAAACCATAGAACTAAGCAGTGCAGAAACTAAGGTTAGATTTCTTCCACCAAGTAACAACTGTAGTGCATAAAAGAGAAGCATATTTATTTATTTATTTATTTAAACTTGTTGCAAGGTTGCTTTGTACAATTTTTTCCTGTTTAGGTAAAACTTTCCTCTAGCTGTGATCACAGAATATGTTTCTTAAATGTCAGAATAATGATTCAATATCTTTACAAATGAGTTGTGTCTCAAGTGGTTGAATTATTACTATGACTGAAAGAATATGACTATTTTCCTCATAAATTCATGATAAACTCTATTTTGGAGTCATTAAACAACTATGATCCATTTACCATTAAACTTTAGTTTATATTTTGGAAGAACAGGAGGTCATCTTAATTGAGATATATACCCATCTGAAACAGATTTATACAAGCCTCTTCACAATTTGCACCATTATTCTCATTTGCTTGAGAATGCTGAGAAAAGAAATCTCCCAGTAAGAGTGTATCTGTAGAACAGTGACATTTATAAATGCAATGGAGACATGGCCTGGTTTAGTTTGAATTGGGGGTGTCTTTATAAATTAATACTCTGATTCTTTCTCCTAAGTAGCTAACATTGACTTCCCCAAGGAAAATCTTCAAAGGTAATTCCTATGTATCTTGAAAATTGTATGCCTTGCTGGATAAAAAGAAACTACCTCTCTGGAGATATTCAAGTCCGCCCTGGGTAAGTTCCTGTGTGATCTGCTCTAGGTGATCCTGCTCTGGCAGGGGAGGTTAGACTAGATGATCTCTCAAGGTCCCTTCCAGCCCCTAACATTCTGTTATTCTGTGATTCTGTGATTTCTTCTAGCAATGAAGGATCAAATTCAGATATTTGTCTTTGTTACCCAGATAAATAAATACTAAAGGCCAAACTAACTATCTGATCAAGGCAGTGAGAGAGAAAAAGAAAATGCTTCCATTACCATTCATGGGTATTGCACTCTTCTTAGTGCTCTAGATAGAACTAGATGATTATCTTCCATCACCATATCTGGTGGGAGATTACTATTTAGTGTTAAGTGCTTTGGAAAATTAGAGAAATTCAACTATTGCTTGAGGGTGACAATCTTAGTCTGATACACCATAATATATGCTTTAAGTGCTGGAATTAATGAGATATCCTGGGGGTTTTTTGGTGAATAAGGTAATTTTTAAATTGGAACAACTTTGAAAGGGCTGGCTGGCACCTAATGGATTTCACAATGAAGATGCAATTCCAGATGTTTTTGGCTGCAGGTGCATCTTAGATTACTACTGTTCATACAGCTACTTAACATCTGTACCATCCTGCCAATATAGAAAACTGCAGTACAGTAATTTGCATGCCCTGTCTGGAGTGAGGGTAACATTGGAGCTAATTTTAGATGACTCTAGTACACCTTCAGAGGTCAGTACTTTGCCACAGCACAAACAAATGGGCAGACAGATGGCTCCTGTGAATGGTCTTAAAAAATACTATTCAACCTTATGGTGTATTATGATTGTCTGCCCTTCTTACAAAGATCAGACTGTTCCATAGAATAATAAATGTATAATTGAAGGCATTTGGAAAACCATTTTCCCATCTATGAAGAATTTAAAATTCTATGAATTCTAAGTAATTCTATGTATGTTTGCTTGCTTGTTTTTAATAAATAAAACTGGAAAATAATGCACAACTTTTTAATTTTATAATTTATTATTTGGGGGGGATATATTTAACATTAAAATCACCAATTATGTTTGTTTGGTATATCAATCTTTTATTGGCTTCTGGAATGTTTTTATGTTAAAATGCAATTAATTATAAGGTAATAAAAATGTACGTAGAACCTAATATTAGAAACTCAAATATATTAGTCAGATAACTACACTCAAGTGCTATGAAAAAGGATAAACTTCAGAGACACAGATTCTATCAGTTAAAGACTGAACGAAGCTGTAAGCTATACCCTCATATATTTTGTGTGTAAATCTTGAAGACAAATTAGATACAGACATTTCTATTTAAAGTAAAAAATATTCCTTTCTGATAAATTAATTATTTTAATACCTTTAATCATGAGCTAAGGCCATTGGTCATTTTGGTATTTCACAGACAACTGTAGTTTGAAGAGACAGAATTTTGGACTTTAATAAATGGGTGAGTGCAACCTAATATGCATTAATTACCTGTTTCACTGTCTGCCACAATCATAGAAGTCTATAAAGATAAGATTCCTGATACTGTGTAAAGTACTTTCCGTAGTTACCACTAAGATTTAAAGTTCCAATTTTATTTTGAATTTAAAAAATCATTTCAGCATCAAGTAGAAAGAGTAAATAAAATAGTATTTTGCAAAATGCTTATGTTCTTTCCTGGTGTATTTTTTAGAAGTCATTCCTTGATGTTCATGGTTCTTGGTGGTATTTAGAAGTAATAAAGGCTCCATGTCCATTTATAGAAAATATCATGATTTATATAGATGAATTGAACCCAAAGGCAGTAATTATTTTGTAGCTAAGATTACAATGAAGTTGGAAAGACTAGGGCTAGACAGTAACAGTTGAACAAGAGATTTCAGGACAGGAGAACACTGTAAAATTCCTCTGAATGTATTGAGCCATAAAATTGATATGAAATGGTCCACTTGTCAAGTGGAAGATGAAGTGGCTTGAGATCTGTTCTGGCTGATTCCACCTGCCAAGTGCCTCAAGTTTTGTAACAGTGAACAGGAACTGAAAGAGTACAACAAACCACAAAGGCTCTATCCCAAGCATTAGTGTTCTCAAGTATTATGACATGTTGCACATGAGTCTTGATACAGAGAGGCAATATACCATTTAAAACCTCCCTGTACTGAACAGAAAACATCTGGAAACAGCAGCATCTGAACTACAACTTTTATACCCAGCTTCTGTGGAATAACACAGAACCTGCTATCTAGCTTTAGTTTCACACACGGGCAGTTCCCTTTATTGATATTCCCAAGTACAGCAAAAAAAAGCACCCTCTAAACACTTCCTTTTGAACATTTTCTGCAGTCTTGCAGCTATTTGCTCCAGCAACTACTCTCTAGCAATCAAAGTCTCCACTGAAAGAAACTAAATGATGGGAGATATTTCACTAGAAGCTTAATTTCCATCTACCAAAATTAACAGATATAGGTCTAGAAAAACATATATTAAAACAGTCATCATCAGAGCAGCAAATAAAAAAGTTACTAAGGCTATTAAAACTAGATTCTAAAATATCTTTTAGAGCAATACACTATAATAAATACACTCATGGTAACTTCAGAGTAAAATAAATAAATAAAATCACTATGAGATGGAGTTAATTCAATCTGACAATGGATAAAAGGCATGCTTGGATTTGTTTTTCAAGACCTAAGAAAAGTCATACAATCCATGTGAACAGGACCCAAAACCAGACTGATTTTACAGCCTGTCTTCCCAAAGTTTCAATGGTTTATACACAGTAATTTCTGGGACCTGTCTGAAGTACAGGACTGCTCTACTGCTGAGCTTACGTAGTCTCCTTTTAGTAAATCTACTTCCTTATCCTCAACCAGTACCTGTTTCAGACACAGGTAACTGTTGTCAAATTCTGTTTGGCATTGAATTAAATTCTTCTTTAACAGATATTATATGGCAATATACGATCAAAAAAGGGTTTTGCATAGTGTATCAGTTGATCTAAAAAAATATCCTACCTCTGCCAGTAGTAAATTGCACTTCAGAATGTGGGCAGACCTTGATGAAATGGGTTGTAACCTAACGTCTGCTCCTTTCAAGAACCTGATGAACTGCTTGCCTTGCAATTCACAGAGAAAAGATACATTATTAGTTTGTGCAATATTACCATACATGCAGTTTCCAAGATGAAAATCCTCCCTTTAAAAATTGTTTGAAGATTTTGAATTTAATTCCTGTTCTAAAAAAAAAGAGAGATTAAAAAAAAAAAAAAGAGAAGATTCAATACTGTTACATCCAACTATCTGTAATTCAGCAGACAAGATTTGCAATGATGAAAAAGTCTGGGTTTCATTTTGTTGCTTTTTGTTTGTTTGTTTGTAAGAATGTAAGTTCCACTACATATGAAGTGAGTAGAAAAATATACAAAACCAAGATATATTATGTGACTTGAAAATATTAGTATTTCACTCAGAATCTTTTTCAAGCTATGTCAGAAGAGAAGCACCACTTGCTTGTCATGCTACAGCTTTTAATGGGCTGTTATATGCAACAAAATTAAAGTTCAGGAACCTGTTGCATAAACCAGTTTTGGTACCCAGTGTCTTTCACTATGATGTTCTTTAACAGTTTGGAAAGAGCAGCCAAGAAAGATAAACAATTTTTTGATGGTTCATTAGTGCAAAGTGAAAAATGGAAACACTGAAAGCTGGGGAAAGACTGGTTTTGTTCTAAGACAAGAAGCAGGGTCTAGCCAAAGTAGGAAGATAGCCAAGCACAATGCTAAGGAACCTGCTACAAATTTGAAGAATTATATTCCTCCTGGATCATACAGGACCAGAAACTCAAATACATCATAAAAGGATAAGGTTTTGTGAGGTAAAGATTTTTAGAGAAGGCTATAAATATAAAATATTGCAGGTGATTAAAAACAAAACAAAACAAAAAATCAGGAAGAGGCTTGTATGCTCTTTCTCTAATAGCTAAAATAATTATCCATCAACACACCATGGCAAAAATTATTTTGGGAAAATACTTGAAAAAATGTTGTGACAGAGAATGAAATAATATAATGTAATTTTTAAGAACTAAAAATTGTGACTCAGAGTATCAGAAACATCAACATACCTGAAAATTCTTATGGTAGATAAGTCTCCATTGGGATTGTTTAAAACTATCATTATTTTCCTTTTTACATCCAGTAGTGATGTATTTACATTTTACCTCTTTTCTGTTCAAGATCTGTGAAAATTTTAAAGGCATTGCCTAAAACTACCACAGTGACATCAAATGACTCAGAAATAATGGGAAAATTCAAAATGAAAAAAAAAAAAAAAGAACAACATCATGCATATTATGGCTTAATGCCTGCAAAAAACAGTTATTTACTCAACCTCCAAGGAGGTTTTTAGTGCCATCTTGCAAGACAGCCTGGCCATAGAGCTGTGTCTTGTATTGTAAATTATCACTTCATTTAGTCATGTGGAAAATGCTTGAAATAAAGCCAAATCATTGGAAAAAATTATTTTCAAATTATGGTTTAAACACATTCTCTAATTATTTTTATAATTATTATTATTCAAACCAACCAACCCAAACTACACTACAAATCTAAATAAGTAGGAAGCATAGGCATCCCCAAATCTGGAGAAACTTGTCTCACTTGAAACACCTCAACAATTCCTGTACAGTTCTACTTCAGTGTCATCATAACACAACATTTCAGTGTGCTCCTCTTTAGCTAGGGAAAAACAGTGTGCAGACCATGGCATAATCAAAATACATTCATTATATTGAAATATGCTTTTGATGGGTTACTTAAACCAATAGATTTGGTATAGCCCTCTGTGAGAGTCTTAAGCTTGTCTCTCCTGGTGTGACTCAACAAAGATAAAATCACTTGCTGCTTGCCCAGACAATAGCTGATGTGCGTTGGGCAGAGCCACTGGAAGGACTCTTGGAAGGTGCAAAGATAACATTGCTCACTGAACTGCAGCTGGTCTACAACAATGGTCCAAGGGCCCAGCCATCATGCCTTCAGGACAAGACCATTTCCAGCCATCAGATACCCCAGGAAAGGACAATGGATTCCCTGATGTGTAAAGGGTGTGTGGGTAGGTAGATGGAGCAGGAGGAGGTGGAGGCCTCCCCCCCTTCCATCCAGACGGCTGCCCAAACTCACCTGAGTACTCAGAAAGATTTCCTGGGGAATGATACCTGGACACTTACCTAAGGATGATTTCCCAGAACGATATCCTGGGGAACAATGCCTGGACACTTGCCTGAGGACTAAAAAAACTGTATAAAAGACTGGAGCAACTACTGGCTTTTTGTGAAGAAAAGGTAGAAGAAAACAGGAGAAGAAAACTGGAGAAGCAAAATGCAGCACCACACGCTGGAAGGATCACGGGGCCAGCACAACGGACCTTGGACTCTGTAAACCCTCTCTCCGTGCCCTAAGTTCCGGCTGCTGCAACTCATGGAGCTGAAGAAGCTGCCCAGAGGACCACATCCCTTCTACAGCCAAAGCCTCATCACCCTTCCTCTACAGACCCGACATCTCCTGCAGCACCGTTTACCTTTCCTCCACAGACTCAAACTGTCTTGGGGGGTGGTGAGGGGTGTGGTAATATAATTCCTTTCCTTTTCTCTCTTCTCTCTCTATTTTCTCTCTCTCCCCTTCTGATCCATCCACTTTATTTATGTCCATCCACAGTATCTATGTAATAAATAGTCTAGCTGTTGATATTTTGGCCTCGTTTGTGCCTCTAATTTCACAACACGGGAATATCCATTAAAAACCTGAATCTCTTTCCCTCTCAGGATCGAGACATTAGACCTTTACACCCTCCCAAAACAAGAGAAAGGGTTTATCACAGGAGTTGGCCAGGCTCATTGACAGGGCTTTAAACTGGGATTGGAAAGGAGAAATGGGAAAGACCAGGATCACTGGAGACAAACCTGAAACCCTTGTGGAGCCCCACTGTTATCTCAAGGGAGGTAGGGGACAGTGGCCCATGTGATAAGAAAGATGTGTGGGCTATTTATGTGCTAGGACCTATCGTAGTTTCTGGTAACAAGCAGTAAGTAGACCTCTGCTCCTCAGAAAGGGGCCCCAACTGAAGTGTATTGATGCCAATGCATGGACTCAAATGTCTTTTCCAACCTGGTTAATTCTATGAGCTCAAAGCTATTAGCCCAAAGCTATTAGCCAGCAGGAAGACTAGGACATTATTGCCCTGACAGAAACATGGTGAGATGAATCCCATAGCTGGAGTCCTGTCTTGGATGGCTGTAGATTCTTCATAAGGGGCAGGCTCAGAGGAGAGGTGGCAGGGTAGCACTGTATATTAGGGAAGGTTTCATCTGTCTTGAGCATGATGATGAGGGTGATGATGATAGGCTGAATGCTTGTGGGTGAGAATTAAGGAAAAGGCCAAGAATACACATGCTATGATGGGGGTCTGCCATAGACCACCCAATCAGGATGAGGAGGTTGATTAAGTGTCTGGGGAAGGTCTTAGAATTGGTAGACCTTGTTCTTGTCAGAGACAAGAACCAGATCAGCTGGTAACAGATGGAGTACATCTGTCCCAGAGGAGGGGGAAGGTCACAGTATACGAGAATGGCCTGTCCCCCAAAGGGAAAAAGATTCTGGGAAGGCAATTGGCAGGTCTCATTGACAGGGCTTTAAACTAGCTTCGAAGGGGGAAGGGGCTGGAACCAGTTCCCTCAGGCAGGAGTCTGGGGGAGATAAGCTAGAGCTAGAGGTGAAACCAGCAGCCCAGCTGCAGTGCATGTACACTAATGCACGAAGCATGGGTAACAAACAAGAGGAGCTAGAAGCCTTGTTGCAGCAGGAAAGTTATGATGTAGTTGCCATCGCAGAGATGTGGTGGGACGACTCACATGACTGAAGCGCTGCAATTGACGGATACAGGCTGTTCAGGAGAGATAGGCAAGGAAGAAGGGGTGGAGGGGTGGCCCTGTACATCAGGGAGGCACTAGATGCCGTTGAGATGGAGATCAGGGATGATCGTGTTGAGTGCTTGTGGGTGAGAATTAGAGGGAAGATCGGGAGGGCAGACATCCTGGTTGGAGTCTATTATAGACCACCCAACCAGGAGGAAGATGTTGATGAAGCATTCTATAGGCAGCTTGAGGCTGTCTCAAGATCACCTGACCTCATTCTCATGGGCGACTTCAACCTGCCTGATATCTGCTGGGATCTCAACACAGCAGAAAGAAGGCAGTCTAGGAGGTTTCTGGAGTGCATGGAGGACAGCTTCTTATCCCAGGTGCTGCGTGAACCTGCCAGGGGTAAGGCTATGCTTGACCTCCTCTTCACCAACAGGGAAGGGCTGGTGGGGGATGTGGTGGTCGGAGGGTGTTTAGGCACCAGTGACCATGAGATAATTGAGTTTTCGGTATTCAGCCAAGCCAAGAGGGGTAGCAAGAAGACCTCCACTCTGGACTTCCACAGGGCAGACTTCAGGCTACTCAAGGAACTAACTCAGAAGGTTTCCTGGGACACAGCCCTTAAAAATAAAGGGGTCCAGGAGAGCTGGAGCTGCTTCAAGGAAGAACTCTTGAAGGTTCAGGAACAGGCTGTTCCAGTGTCCCGGAAGATGAGCCGCCGGGGCAGACGGCCAGCCTGGTTGGGTAATGAACTCTTAATAGAACTAAGGGAAAAAAAGAGGGTGTACCATCTCTGGAAGAAAGGGGAGGCAACCTATGGAATGTTTAAGGATGTTGCTAGGACATGTAGGAAGAAAATTAGGGAGGCAAAAGCCCATTTAGAACTTAGACTGGCCTCTGCTGTGAAGGACAACAAAAAGTCCTTCTATAAATACATCAATAGCAAGAAGAAGGGCAAGGACAACCTCCACTCCTTGGTTGACACGGAGGGGAACGTTGTAACAAAGGATGAGGAAAAGGCAGAGGTACTTAACACCTTCTTTGCTTCAATCTATCCTAGCATGGCAGAACATCTTCCAGACAGCTGGCCTGCAGAGCTGGCAGAAGGAGCCAGGGAGCTGCATAGTTTCCTGCTGCTCCAGGAGGAAGTTAGAGATCTTCTGAGCCACTTGGACCCCCACAAGGCCATGGGACCGGATGGGATCCATCCTAAGGTGCTGAGAGAGCTGGCAGATGAGCTGGCCAAGCCGCTCTCCATCATTTTTCAGCAGTCCTGGCTCACTGGAGAGGTCCCAGAAGACTGGAAGCTGGCCAACGTGGTGCCCATCCACAAGAAGGGCCGGTTGGGTGAGCCAGGGAATTCTAGGCCTGTCAGCCTGACCTCAGTCTACCTGGACCTCAGCAAGGCCTTTGACACTGTCCCCCACAGCAAACTCCTGGCCAAGCTGGCAGCCCATGGCTTGGATGGGAGCACACTGCATTGGGTTAGGAACTGTCTGGAGGGCCGAGCCCAGAGAGTGGTGGTGAATGGCAGCCAGTCACTAGTGGTGTGCCCCAGGGATCAGTGCTGGGCCCCATGCTCTTCAACATCTTTATTGATGATCTGGATGAGGGCATCGAGTCCATCATCAGTAAATTTGCGGACGACACCAATCTGGGGGCAGTAGTTGATCTGCTGGAGGGTAGAGAAGCTTTGCAGAGGGACCTTGACAGGCTGGACAGATGGGCAGAATCCAACGGCATGAGATTTAACACATCTAAGTGCCGGGTTCTGCACATTGGCCACAGCTACAGGCTGGGGTCAGAGTGGCTGGAGAGCGGCCAGGCAGAGAGGGACCTGGGGATGCTGGTTGATTGTAGGCTGAACATGAGCCTGCAGTGTGCCCAGGCAGCCAAGAAGGCCAATGGCATCCTGGCCTGCATCAGAAACAGTGTGGCCAGCAGGAGCAGGGAGGTCATTCTGCCCCTGTACACTGCACTAGTTAGGCCGCACCTTGAGTACTGTATCCAGTTCTGGGCCCCTCAGTTTAGGAAAGATGTTGTCTTGCTGGAGCGTGTCCAGAGAAAGGCAACAAAGTTGGCGAGGGGTTTGGAATATAAGCCCTATGAGGAGAGGCTGAGGGAGCTGGGGTTGCTTAGCCTGGAGAAGAGGAGACTCAGGGGTGACCTTCTTGCTCTCTACAACTACCTGAAGGGAGGTTGTAGCCAGGCAGAGGTTGGTCTCTTCTCCCAGGCAGCCAGAACCAGAACAAGAGGACACAGTCTCAGGCTGCGCCCCGGGCAGGTTTAGACTGGATCTTAGGAAGAAGTTCTATACTGAGAGAGTGATTGCCCACTGGAATCGGCTGCCCATGGAGGTGGTTGAGTCACCTTCATTGGAGGTGTTCAAGAAGAGGCTTGATGGGGTGCTTGGTGTCACAGTTTAGTTTTTTAGTTGTTTAGGTGGGTTGTATTGTATTTTATTTAGGTGGGCTGGATTGGTTGATAGGTTGGACGCGATGATCTTGAAGGTCTCTTCCAACCTGGTGTACTGTATTGTATTGTATTGTATTGTATTGTATTGACTTCGACTTACTGGCTATCTGCTGGAAATACAACACAGCAGACCTGAAACAGTCCTTGGAAGTTCTTGGAGTATATGGAAGATAAATTCCTTGCACAACTGGTGAATGAGACAATGAGGGATGGCTCTCTACTAGAACTGCTCTTTGTAAACAGAGGAGGATTAGTAGGAGATGTAAAGGCTGGTGGCTGTCTTGTACAAAGTAACCATCAGAGAGTGGAGTTTTCAATTCTTAGTGAAATTAGAAGGCGAGTCAATAGATTTTCACAGGGCAGACTTCAACCTGTTTAGACAGGTTGATGGCATCCCCTGGGGGTTTGTCCTGAAGGACAGGCAGGCTGGACATTCCTCAAGAGGGAAATCAACAAGGCACAGGAGCAAGCTGTCCCCATGCATCAGAAAATAGCTGGCAGGACAGAAGACTGGCCCACTAATGTCGAGAGCTTTGGGTAGAGTTCAGGAGGAAAAGCAGCCTACTGGCTATGGAATAAGGGGCCGGCAAGCCTGGAAGAGTATGAGGCTTTTGCAAGGGTATATAGGGAGAATATTAGAAAGGTCAAAGGCCAGCTAGAACTGAATCTCACCAGTGTCATTAAAAGGTAAAAAAACCCTGCTTCTATAAATATCTTAACAGTAAATGAAGAACTAGGGAGGATGTTGTCCTGGTTGGGCATGACCAGGCCCAAACAGGTTTGAGTAAGAGCCCCTAAGAAGCAGGGGGAGATAAACATAAGAAAACATGTGCAGAGACTTCACAGTATCACAGTATCACAGTATAACCAAGGTTGGAAGAGACCCCAAGGATCATCAAGTCCAACCTGTCCCAACAGACCTCACAACTAGACCATGGCACCAAGTGCCACGTCCAATCTCCCCTTGAACACCTCCAGGGACGGCGACTCCACCACCTCCCTGGGCAGCCCATTCCAATGACGAATGACTCGCTCAGTGAAGAACTTCCTCCTCACCTCGAGTCTAAACCTCCCCTGGCACAGCTTGAGACTGTGTCCCCTTGTTCTGGTGCTGGTTGCCTGGGAGAAGAGACAAACCCCCTCCTGTCTACAACCACCTTTCAGGTAGTTGTAGAGGGCAATGAGGTCACCTCTGATCCTTCTCTTCTCCAGGCTAAACAATCCCAGCTCCCTCAGCCTCTCCTCATAGGGCTTGTGCTCAAGGCCTCTCACCAGCCTTGTTGCCCTTTTCTGGACACATTCAAGTATCTCGATGTCCTTCATAAACTGAGGGGCCCAGAACTGGACACAGTACTCAAAGGTGTGGCCTAACCAATGCTGAGTACATGGGCAGAATGACCTCCCTGCTCCTGCTGGCCACACTATTCCCAATACAGGCCAGGATGCCATTGGCCTTCTTGGCCACCTGGGCACACTGTTGGCTCATGTTTAGGTGGGTGTCAATCAGCACCCCCAGGTCCCTCTCTGTTTGGCAGCTCTCCAGCCACTCTGACCCCAGCCTGTAGCTCTGCATGGGGTTGCCGTGGCCAAAGTGCAGCACCCGGCACTTGGACTTATTAAATGCCATCCCATTGGACTCTGCCCATCTGTCCAGTCGGTCGAGGTCCCTCTGCAGAGCCTTTCCACCCTCTAACTGACTAACATCTGTTCCCAACTTGGTGTCATCTGCAAACTTGCTGATGACTGACTCAACCCCCTCATCCATATCATCAATGAAGATGTTAAAGAGGATGGGGCCCAGCACCGATCCCTGGGGGACGCCGCTGGTGACTGGCCGCCAGCCGGACACGGCACCATTCACCACCACTCTCTGGGCTCGGCCCTCCAGCCAGTTCCTAACCCAGCACAGAGTGTTGCGGTCCAAACCACGAGCTGACAGTTTAGCCAGCAGTTTACTGTGGGGGACGGTGTCAAAGGCCTTGCTGAAGTCCAGATAGACTACATCCACAGGCCTCCCCACGTCCACCAGACGGGTCACCTGATCATAGAAGGAGATCAGGTTGGTTAGGCAGGACCTGCCCTTCCTAAATCCATGTTGGCTGGACCTGAGCCCTTGGCCATCCTTCAGGTGCGCAGTTAATGCCTCCAGGATAATCTGTTCCATCACTTTCCCTGGCACTGAGGTCAGGCTGACTGGCCTGTAGTTTCCGGGTTCCTCCATCCGTCCCTTCTTGTGGATGGGGATCACATTGGCCAGTTTCCAGTCATCTGGGACCTCTCCAGTGAGCCAGGACTGGAGGAAAATGATGGAGAGCGGCTTGGCCAGCTCATCTGCCAGCTCTCTCAGCACCCTAGGATGGATCCCATCCGGTCCCATGGACTTGTGGGTGTCCAAGTGGCTCAGCAGGTCCCGAACTAATTCCTCATGGATTTCTGGGGCATTACACTGCTCCCCGACCCTATTACCCAGCTCAGGAGGCCACTCATCCTGGACTCCTGCCTTGCTGTTAAACATGGAGGCAAAGAAGGCGTTCAGGACCTCAGCCTTTTCCTCATCTTTGGTCACCGTGTTCCCCTCCAGGTCCAGTAAGGAGTGGAGGTTCTTCTTGCCCTTCTTTTTAGCGTTGATATATTTGTAAAATTGCTTTTTATTTTCTTTCACAGAGGTGGCCAGTTTCAGTTCTAACTGGGCCTTTGCCTCTCTAATTTTATTCCTACATAATCTAACCACTTCCTTGAACCTACCTCGAGAAGCCTTCCCCCCCTTCCAAAGGTGATACAGCCTCTTTTTTTCCCTTAATTCCCCCAGGAGCTGCTTGCTCATCCAGGCCGGTCGCCTTCCCCGCCGGCTCATCTTTCGACACATGGGGACCGCCAGTTCCTGTGCCCTCAAGAGCTCCTTTTTGAAGTAGGTCCAACCCTCCTGGACCCCTCGGTTCATGAGGGTTGGTACCCAGGGAACTTTACAAATAAGTTTCTTAAAGAGGCTGAAGTTTGCCCTCCGGAAGTCCAGGGTGAAGGTTCTGTTGGTGTCTTGTCCAGACTTGCTGGCAGCATAAAGTCAGCAATCCTGTTTGGCAGGTACCCTGACCACTCAGTGCTGTGCTGATGCTCAGAAGGTGATTGGCTAAGCTTAAAATCACTTTTCTGCCAGTGGTCAGTTTTGTTTCAAAAGCAGTTGAATAGAGGGATTCTTTGGTAACCCTTCCCTTTTTCCTCTTGGCTCCTGCCCATCTCCCAGTCTGCTGGCTGTGTGCTACTGGCCCTTCGGCGCTCACCACATGGTTCCAGTTTTGTTTTCAGTTTTGGACAACATGCTTGGGACCTACTTTACTTTTCCTTGGCTTTACAAAATTGTACCTAGAACAGAATTCTGGATTATAAATTTTCCTGACTGCTGCTCTCAACACCTCCTCTTGGACTGATCAGAATTTTCTGGACTGAATGTTGCTTCTGTAAGTGATCCTGATTATTGACTTCATAAAAGCATATTGGACATTCATTTCCTTCTTTCTGCCTTTGCTCCATCAGGGAGCAAATGTGACCCACCTCGTTACCGAGTCAGGAACTGCAGCTCCTTGCTCTCCCTTCAATTTTGAGTTTGATATCAGAAGTGTAGTTGCTTTAATTGAATCCTTCCTCTACCTAAAGTGTTCATATCACTAGTATTACCAACGATTTGTGTAATTCCCCACCAGATACATGAACCTGAACAAATGGTAAATAAGTTTATTGATGTTTGGCATGGAAGTTCATTATTAATAAAGTTATTAATATTTTTATTAATCATCCCACTTATAAAATGTTAGTAGCCTTTTTATTGATCATTTCAGATGTCCACCCAATATTGGATGTAGGAGGGATCTTGGTGACCAAAGACACTTTGTCTCTGTACTTGTCAGTGACAGCAGTTGCTCCTTGAGGGTTCATCCTCTGGAGCTGGAGGACAGGGATGGGGAGCAGGGTTCAGCTCCCACAGTCCAGAAGGAGATGCTCAATGACCTGTTGTGCCATTTAGATGTGCACAGCTTTATAGGACCTGATGGGATCCACCAAAGGGCACTTAATGGGTTGGGAGTCGTGATCACCAAGACTCTTACCACTATTTGTCAACACTCCTGGCTCACAAGGGAGGTCCCAGATGACTGGAGACAAGCTAATGTGATGCTCAGCTACAAGAAGGGCTGAAAGGATGATCCAGGCGTGAACTCCAGGCCTCTCAGCCTCACCTTGGTGCCATGAAAGGTTATAGGGCAGATCATCCTGAATGTTATCATATGGAACACACAAGACAGCCAGGTCATCATGCCCAATCAGCATGGGTTTATGAAAGGCAGGTCCTGTCTGACTAATCTGATCTCCTTCTACAAAAAGGTCATCCACCTAGTGGATGAGAGAAGGGCTATGGACATTGTTTACCTGGATGTTAGTGAAGCTTTTGACACTGTCTCCCATTGTATTCTCTTCCTGAAACTCTTTGAACAGGGCTTGCACAAACCTGGCTGGATGGCTGGGGCCAAAGATTGGTGGTGAATGGAGTTAAATCTGGCTGGTGCCCACTAATGTTGTCCCCCAGGGTTCAGTACTGGGTCCTGTCCTCTTTAATATCTTTACTAATGATCGGATGAAGTGACTGTGTCCACCATCTCTAAGTTTGTAAATGACACCAAGCTGTGTGGCTATGTTGATCTGCTAGAGGGTAAGAAAGATGCACAGTGGGACCTAGAGTTTAGACTGATGGGTCAAGGCAAATTGTATGAAGTTCAACAACACTAAATGCCAGATACGGCACTTGAGTCACAAAGATTCCGTGTTAAGTTACAGACCTGGGGATGTGTGGCTTGAAAGCTGCAACTTGGAGAGGGATCTAGGGGTATTTGTTGATAGTCAACTAAACATGAGTTGCCCAGGTGGCCAAGAAAGTTGATGACATTGTGACTTGCATTAGAAACACTGTGGCCAGCAGGTAATCAGCCCCCTGTACGTAGCACTGGTGAGGACACACCTCAAATATTGTATTCAGTTCTGGGCCCCACAATATAGGAAGAATATTGAGGTGCTGGAGCATGCTTAGAGAAGGGCAACAAGGATCACAAAGGGCCTGGAGCACTATGAAGAGTGTCTGAGGGAGATGGGCTTCTTCAGTCTAGACAAGAGAAGGCTAGAGACAATTGGCATGGACAACCATACAGAAAAACATAAGGAAAACAACAAACTGAAATTGCAGTTTTTAAATGGTAATAGAGCAATATTATATTGCTGTCTATCAAATAGTTGAGCTGTTGCCTAAGTTTCTACTTTAATGAATACTTATAAGAGAAACTATTCATCCATCTTTAAGCAAAATTATGCAATATTTTAATACAGCTCAACAGCTGATGCTTTCCTACTGTTAGAAACACCACAAAAAGAGTTGTGGCATGAAAGGTATACCTGCTATTTATTTTCTTTTGCTTTTTATTTAATGTTGATACTTAACAAAAATATCACAAAAATTACGCTTCTTAGATACCTTCCTACCACCAATGAACAATACCTTATCTACTAAGCAATATTTGAGGGATTTGTTGTTTCTTAATACACTCTTCTTCCTTAATGCATTTCAGAAAGGGAAATATGGAAGAAGTCCTGAATAGCTGTCTCCTTCATCTTATAAATCAAGAGCTGGCTGCTATATACTCCAAAACTTACCAGTTTGAACAATTTCCAATGCAAAGGTGCAAGGATTAATATGGTCCAAGAGCACAGAATATAAAAGAAGTAATATGAAGAGAAAAAACATTGACGCATGAAAATTTTGCTTATAATTTAAAGGATATGAAAGTTGTGCTGAAATAGAACACTTGTACTGCCAGAAAACTGAGTTACTCTATCAAGGAAAGCAAGAGTTCTTTAGTTTAATAGTAATCTTCTGTTACTAATACTGTATTTAATTATTATTTAGGCAGATATTGTTGCCATACCTCTTTAAAATAAAGAAACACTGCAACTGTGTGAAGGTTAGTTGAGGCCATGTGTGGCCCTGACTTTCCTTTTGTCTTGCTTATCACAGCAGTTACTTATTCGCACTACAATCAACTTTTACTGACAGAAGATGATTATTTCCAGGCAGAAGACATCAAGTCTGAAAGGTTCATCAAGAAATGTTTGTGCAATGAAAAAAAAGATTTAGTGATATGACTGCAGTCCTGCCCCCATACTTTACATAGCAGAAAACTGACGTATAAATATCAGCCCTTCTGGAACCCAATGTGTGGACAAATCAATAGGTTTTGTCTTCCTCTCCCTCCCCAGAAGGGATGCCTTTTGATAAGCTGAGCCCTTGGTGGTGTAATTGCAATTGTATTTTCCTAAAGCCTTACAGCAATTTCTGCAGTTAAGTTCTTATCACCAGCAATTGTACAGTGTCTGTATAAATGTTGTAAATGGAAAATTACTGTATTATTCCTGCATCTGACTGATTAAATACAAGTGAACCTACTGCAAACTGGGCAGCTTGTGCCTCCAGTTTTGGACCTATAGTCATGGGAAATTGCATTGTTATTTGTGCATCTGACTACTCACTTTGAAGGCAACTGGCTGTACAGCAAACCTGGTCTGTTAATGTATTTGGTACTGGAATTACAGCAGCCCATCCTAATTGGGATAAGTCCAGCCACCCCTAGCCCCTTTAATCTCTGAAGGTGAGAACGCAAAGGAATTCAGCTCTTACTAAATTTATCCCCAGTTCACACAACAATTAGTGAATGGCTATTATTTTTCTAGCACAAAAAAAATAAAAGAAGAAAAGTTGTAGTTCTACTTTTGCAGGTTTTTTAACTCCTCTAAGAGACAGGCATGCAAAAATGTTTCAATAGTGGTTTTGAGTAGTGGCAGATGTTAGCTATCATACTTACAAACTTAGAGATTTGATTCAGGCAGGAAACATTTCCTCCAATGTATAGCTTCAACATACTGTAAATGTATATTTGTTTTTTAAAAACAAAACCACAACAACAAAATACACCACAATGAAAGCAAAACCAAATATCAACACACAAAGAAAAATTATAGCTGGTGCTCTGAAGACATACCGAGGAACTACAGGGATAAATGAGAACAGAGTTCATTTGATTATTGCAGCTTTTGGGTTTCTGTCTTGTACTAAAAAGCCAAAAGGGAGAGAAAAACAGAAATATAGATACCATAATTGGGGGGGGTGGGGGAACATAATAAAGGAAGAAAAAAACACCCAAATAAAAATATATTTAAAGGTGTTGTTAGGGTGCTTTTTAATGACAAAGTACTATTTAAAATTAATGGAACAAGTATATCCATAAGATTTTTTTCAAAATTGAATAAAACTTTCTAAAAACTGCTACAGCATGAGTAACCCAATATATTTACAGATGAAGATGTGTTTTTACTCATTTTCACACTGTCAGTACAGATAAATGCATTCCTGATTCACACAGTCACAGTTCTGCTTTTTCTCTTATGACGATTATAATTTTTATTGAAAAGAAACAGAATTTATGCATAAATTAATGACAGTTGTGGGAAGTTTCATCTACTTAAAGGACAAGAATGATGACGGTACTTCTGACTGTAACTTATGTGGCGATCAATTAATAAGAGGATTAGATAACTTCAGATAGCGATTTTTGACCTCAAGATCATTTTCTCTGTCATGATGGTTGAATACACTGCCTTACTACTTTGACCAATGACTTCTGAAGCCATTTGTGAAAGTTCAAATTTCAAGGCTTGGTTCAGGAACAGATGCAGTTTTCCCCTTCTCATGCACCTGACCCTGCGAAGATACCTCTCCGATGTGTAAAAAGGCTTTCTAGGTAGCTAGAGGTATTATTTGTATCCAGCAAGAGATATTGTTAGACACTCAAAGTGCCAGTCATGGACTATAAACCTATTGATAAGGAAATAAGACTATTAATGTTGTGGCAGAGAGATGGTTAATTAATCATAGAATCATTAACATTGGAAACAGCCTTTAAGATCAACAAATCCAACCTTAATCAAACTACTATGTCCACTAAGCTACACCCTGACGCATCACATCTACATGCTTCTTGAACACCTCCAGGGTTGTCAACTCCATCCACCACATCCCTGGGCAGCTCAATCCAACACCTCACTGACCTTTCCATAAAAAAAGATTAAGTCTATATACGGGGATTCATATTAACACACAATTCCTATGTTGTCAATAAACAGATGAATTTAAAGCCAGCAGTCACACCACAGCACACTGCTTAAGAAAATGAAACTACAGCTGCTGGCTATAAAATAACTACAAGATCATTGATGTCCATTGGAAAAGCAATTCTTTTATAAAAGGAAATTTAAGAAATAAAGAAGTAAACTGTTCTGTCTTACAGGAGATACATGGGTTCAGCCTTTTAGTCCAAGCATTTGTTACATTTGTTGCTTCTACAAGAAAAGTAAAATCTGATCTTCTATATAGAAATAGTATTGTAAAATAACTGTGACCTTGTTCCCACTTACCTCCATTATAATATGTTCGACTCTAGAGCATCAGGAGCTGACTAGCATCAGGAGCTCACTTAGCATTGGCCATGAGAAAGAATATCACATATTCTCCTAACATGCGAAAAAGTATTTCTGTGTTCTACTGTCTTCCTGTTTACTGGTTTATCACCATGCATATGAGTTACATGAAATTAAATCCTAGCTCAGCCTTGGGATATAAAATAGAAGATTGCAAAGGAAATGATGAACTGAACATTGCATTTTGGTGCTTGGAACTCCCAGTTCACAATGCTATCCATGGGCAATGGAAAGACTTAGTGCAACATGTGGGAGGGGGAGATCTAGTGAACAGAAGTCTGGTGTCTGGAGTACAACAAGATTTTTGAAATGTCAAACAGCATTTATGAACCCATGGGGACGACGATTACCCCAAGATTCATGTTTCTTGCTTAACTTATTTTGCCTTGTAGAAATAATGAAAAAAAAAAAAAGATGAAATTTGTCTTCCAGAAACAGGAGAGCAAAAAATTGCTTAAAGGACAAAGCTAAGGAGAGTTACCACTCTTTTTTGGATGTGGTGGCAAACATATTGACTAAAGACGGAAAAAAAAAAAAACCAACAAAAAAAGAGGTATTCAATATCTTCCTTGCATCAGTTTTTAACTGTAACACCAGTTATACTTGGGGTATCCAGCTCCCTGAGATGGAAGACAGGGGTGGGGAACAGACTGAAGTCCTCATAATCCAAGGGGAAATTGTTAGTGACTTAAATGTTCACCAAGCCACTTTCTAATATTTACTATAGGTTCTGGCTAACTGAGGAGTTTCTAGTTAGCTGGAGATAAGCAAATATGATGACCATCTGCAAGAAGGGCTAGAAGAAGGATTCAGGGACCTACAGACCTGTCAGTTTGACCTCAGTGACAGGGAAAGTTATGAATCTTGATCACACAGATAGCACATAGTGATCAGGCCTGGTCATCATGGGTTTATGAAAGGCAGGTCTCACTTGACTAACCCGATCTACTTCTATGACAGTATTAGGCACTCAGTAGATTAGGGAAAGACTATGGATGGTGTTTCCCTGGACTTTTGTAAAGTCCTTAGCTATGTTTGAATAGAGAATAGAGAATAGAGAACAGAGAACAGAGAACAGAGAATAGAGAATAGAGAATAGAGAATAGAGAATAGAGAATAGAGAACAGAATAGAAATAACCAGGTTGGAAAAGACCTTTGAGACCATCAAGTCCAACCTATCATCATACACCATGGAATCAACTAAACCATGGCACCAAGTGCCTCATCCAGTCTCCTCTTAAACACCTCCAGTGATGGTGACTCCACCACCTCCCCGGGCAGCCCATTCCAATGGCCAATCACTCTTTCTGTGAAGAACTTCTTCCTAACATCCAACCTAAACCATCCCTGGTGCAGCTTTACACTGTGTCTCCTCGTTCTGGTGGTGGTTGCCTGGGAGAAGAGATCAACCCCCACCTACAACCTCCCTTCAGGTAGTTGTAGACAGCAATAAGGTCTCCCCTGAGCCTCCTCTTCTCCAGGCTTATCAACCCCAGTTCCCTCAGTCTCTCCTCACAGGGCTTGTGCTCCAAACTCCTCAGACCCAGAAATCCATGAGGAATTAGTTCAGGACCTGTTGAGCCACTTGGACACTCACAAGTCAATGGGACTGGATGGGATCCATCCTAGACTGCTGAGAGACCTGGCAGATGAGCTGGCCAAGTCACTCGCCATCATTTTCCACCAGTCCTGGCTCACTGGAGAAGTCCCAGATGACTGGAAGGGTCAGATGGAGGAATCTGGAAACTACAGGCCTGTCAGCCTGACCTCAGTGCCAGGGAAAATTAAGGAGCAGATTATCTTGGTGGCAATAACTGCGCACCTGAAGGATGGCCAAGGGCTCAGGTCCAGCCAACATAGATTTAGGAAGGGCAGGTCCTGCCTAACCAACCTGATCTCCTTCTACGATCAGGTGACCTGCCTGGTGGATGTGGGGAGGCCTGTGGATGTAATCTACTGGACTTCAGCAAGGCCTTTGACACTGTCCCCCACAGCAAACTGCTGGCTAAGCTGTCAGCTTGTGGCTTGGACAGCAGCACTCTGTACCGGATTAGGAACTGTCTGGATGGCCAAGCCCAGAGAGTGGTGATGAATGGTGCCACATCCAGCTGGAGGCCAGTCACCAGTGGTGTCCCTCAGGGATCGGTGCTGGGCCCCATCCTCCTGGATTACAAGGGAACTATACTGCTCTCTGACTCCATCTGCCCGCTCAGGAGACCAGCTGTCTGGAAGACAGCCTTTTCTGTTATTCTCACCCACAGGCACACAACTTGATCATCCTTAATCTCCAGTTCCATGGCCTCTAGAGCCTCCCTGTTGTACAGGGCCAGCCCTTCACCCCTTCTGTCTCCCCTGAAGTGCCTGTAGCCATCAATTACTATTCTCCAGTCATGTGAGTCATCCCACCACATTTCTGTGATGGCAACTACATCATAGATTTCCTGCTTGTGACATTTTAGGCTGTGCCTTTAAAAAAATTCTGAACAAATCTACACTTGGGTATAAAAAGGAAAACAAAGATTGTTCTAAACATATTTCATTGGTCAGACCGCTTATCAGCAAAACTTGAGGTAAGCATTACTGACTTACTAGTGATGTTTTTGAGCTAACTAAAAATCCGTCTAACATCTTTCCTGTTCTCTTTTGTTCTAATTACTAGAGGGAAAAGGGAGGGAGAGTTTGGATGGACAGGCAAGGTGGAATCCTCCTGCCCAGGGGGGATTTCTCTGTTGTTTGCCTTTTGTCAATACTGTATACTCTGTGCATATTCATTGCATTCCATTATTGCTTGTAAAATACAGCTTCATTCACTTCTCTGACTGGGTTCAGCTGAGCTTTTGTTGATGTGCATGGGTTAAACCATCACACTGCTCCAATAAGGTTTCCAGCTCCTCTTGTTTGTTACCCATACTGCGTGCATTGGTGTCCATGCACTTCAACTGGGCTGCTGGTTTCACCTCTGACTCCAGTTTACCACACAGGATTTGTGAGATGGCAGTGGTAATAAAGATCAGCAAGTAAATCTCCATTTGTAATTCTGCTTACATAGTTCCATGGATTTAAAAACATTATAAAGTTATGACTGAAATCTGCAAGTTTTTTTTAAGTAACATTTGCAGAGTTCACTGAAATAGAGGGAACTCAAAGCTTAGTTAATCTATTCAGTTGCTCTATTTCTTCCAGAGATTGCTAGCAATTATTCTTCAATGAGACTAAAGATTATTACTGAAATAAAAGATACCACACCAAAAACAAATACAAATCCAAGCTCAAAACATTTAATTCAAGTCAGAGTGAACCAATGCAATATTACTCTTATAATTTAACCTTTACCCTCAAAATTATCTTTGTAGATTCAGTCCTGATATATGAGAGTTTTAAAATAAACTGGTATTTACAACTACACATCATCTTTCATTTTAGAGCTTGCTTTTAAAAGTAAGCCATAATACCCTTACTCTATAAGGTGAAGAAAACATCTAGGTTTGGGATCTTTTTGCCCTAACTCACTATGTTGAAAATAAATGTGTACTTATTAACCTCAAGTTAGCTTCATGATCTCCAGTGTATTCAAAGCAATGTACAATGCTTAAGTTTTTTTACTCCATTTATCCTGATCCCTGGATCATTATAATATGTACATTATAGAGAAAGTAATTCAGGAGTCTTTAAGGGCTTTTCCATACTTTCTATCTTATTTTCCAGAATTCATTTTTTTCACTTCCATCAATCCACCTTAAGAAATTTGAAACACATAACAGTCTTGATACGGAGGACTATTTAAGAAAGAATATATCTGAAAAAGAAGCTGCCACACAGAAAATCACTATACATGAAGCTAGAACTCTGATTAAGGACTCTGACCTTTCCAAAGAAGCTATGTACTCTTTTGAAGGAAATACACTGCTATGGATTTGGATATCATACACGCAAATAAATTTTCACTGTCATTGGATCATTTCTATGAGCTCCATCATTGACCAGCTGCAAGCAAAGTGAAAGATAGATACCTGAAAATATGTACTGATTATTTTCAAAAAGTGAAAACAGAAAAAGCAACAAGTAGTAAGACAAATGGAACATTAGAAATCTAATTTGAAAATGCTTATGGTTATGAATATCTTAAGTACAATCTTAATTTCAACTACAATATGAAGAATTACAGATGGCATGTTTTTTCACCATTAATGTTTGACTACTGTGAACTGCACACTTTACATAATCATAAATAATTTTTTAAAAAAATATTTTTCTGTTTTTACAGCTTAGTGTGATACAAGAACAATAAAGAAATTATGAAGAAATACTGATTCTAGTTCTAAAAAAAGTTACAATTTTGAATTCATTATGTGGATGGAATTGAAATATTTGCAAATTTCAGAATGGCTACTTCTTTGCACCAATTTCTTCATCTAATGGGTCTGAAAAGAAACTACATACTTTTATCTCTTTAAGAAGTCTTGATAGGAAATATATACGCAGTGTTAATTGCCCAGTAAAATCACTGCATTTAGTCTTGAAGTCTGACTTTGTGAACTCAGATTGGTATTGATGTTTACTGAATCAATCCATAATTTTCCATTATGTAAAAATCAATCACCTACTTCCATGACAAAAGCAAATTCATAAAAATGTGAGAGACTTTATTATAGTGATCAAAACTTTCATTTTCTTAGGTTAATCAAACTCCAGTGAGAGGGAGAGGAAGAAATAAAGAGCTAAGCAACTACAGATTTAAAGTCTTAAAGTCATCCACAAAATCTTAATTTTGGGAGAAGAAAAAGTAGTAGAAACAATCTACATTTACAAATATATCGAGCCTTTTTGTGTCTTTCAATCACTTTCTAGCTTTCTAACAGTGAAAAATAAAGTTTATGAAGGCAAGATGCATTCTTGAAAGAGTTTTAGTTTAACAGCTGGAACCAGTGCCTTTGGTTAAGTAGAAGTACACTTCATACTTTATTACCTCTAAAAATCAATGCCTTTTATGTTAAATATCATAAGTCTTTTGTGTACATTAATGAAAAATACCCATATACCGTATTGTTTATTCCCTTTTCCCTGCCATTTTGTAGATGTTTGCTGGTATGATACAGCCACCAAACAGGAATTCACAATGCTTAGGAAAATACTAGTGAAAATTTGCCTTTGACTTGGAAGAATATGGTAGGAAGTTCTAGAGTTAAAACCAAAGTTTCTTCATATCAGAGGTCATAGTGTTGAGTTGTACCATACCAGCCTTACAGTTCTAACAGAGAGTACATCCCAGTAACACTATTCAGTGAAAAAATGTCAATTTTGGTACATCTTCTAGTGATTTTTTTTTTAATATAGCACCATTTTTCTGATGAATTGCTCATTTCCAGGAGGCTTCAATTGGTAGTTTGTGTTTCACATTTCCTCCTTTCTGCTGTGGTGGACCAAATAAGTTGGCTAATAAAACTCAGGCAGTCACAAGAAGGAAGTCTAGTTTTCAGTGGACAGAGTTGAAGATTTGAATATAAACAGTATAACTGCATGAGCTGGATTAATCCAGGCATGTCTATGTTGGCACCAGAAGCATGACACTGGAGCATATGGTTATTTGGATGATTTTTCAAGAGAATTACTGTCCAGTGCTTCCATTGTGCTATGTCAATCTTGTGCAATAGATTCTTCTTCTCTCAGTGAGAGAATTTTTTGTGATTTTTAAGTCCTACTGAAAAATAAGAGTTTCTAATTTTGAGGGCTGCAATGGGAATTTTGATAATGGATCCTGAGGTCATGTGGTTGTTGGAAGTTAGAAGTGCTACAGAAGAATTCTCTACGTTACTATAAAACGTAGTGATCTTGAAGTGCTCAGTAGTGTTTCCTACTGTCATGGACTGCTGTTACAGCTTACATTCAGATCGTTAACAGTTCTAAGAGACCTTATGTTGCCTCTGATATTAATAGCAGAATCTGCAAAATTGTTGATATTTTTTTCCATCTCAGTATTATTTACTGTGAATTTTCTCTTTTAGTGAATGAAGACATCAAAGCACAATCCCATGATTTAGCCTAGGAGTTAAAAATTTCATAAGTGTATATTTAGGTTTACATTTTTAGGTGTTCTACATAAATTTTCTGACACATGCCTTAGGAAAAAACAGTGATCCTTTAAACCTGGAAAGAAAGCAAACTTCAAATCAATTTCAGAAGACTAATTTAATGTGATCTCTTATACCTGTGACTTTGTAGTTAAGGATCACAACTAAATCATAGAATCACAGAATCAATAAGGTTGGAAAAGACCTCAAAGATCATCAAGTCCAACCTGTACCCAAGACCTCATGACTACTAAACCATGGCACCAAGTGCCACATCCAATCCCCTCTTGAGCACCTGTGACTCAACCACTCCCCTGGGCAGCCCATTCCCATGGCTAACCACTCTCCCTGTGAAGAACTTTCTCCTCACCTCGAGCCTAAACTTCCCCTGCTGCAGCTTGAGACTGTGTCCTCTTGTTCTGGTGCTGGTTGCCTGGGAGAAGAGACCAACACTCTCCTGGCTACAACCTCCCTTCAGGTAGTTGTAGACAGCAACAAGGTCTCCCCTGAGCCTCCTCTTCTTCAGGCTAAACAATCCCATCTCCCTCAGCCTCTCCTTGTAGAGCCAGGGAGGTGGTGGAGTCACCGTCACTGGAAGTGTTTAAGAAGAGACTGGGTGGGGCACTTGGTGCCATGGTTTAGTTGATTAGATAGTGTTGGATGATAGGCTGGACTCGATGATCTCAAAGGTCTTTTCCAACCTGGTCTATTCTATTCTATTCTATTCTATTCTATTCTATTCTATTCTATTCTATTCTATTCTATTCTATTCTATTCTATTCTCTCACCAGCCTCGTTGTCCTTCTCTGGACATGTTCAAGAGTCTCAATGTCCTTCCTAAATTGAGGGGCCCAGAACTGGACACACTACTCAAGGTGTGGCCTAACCAGTGCTGCGAAATAAGAGATACTAAGTTTAATTTACATCTTGATCCTAAAATCAAAGCAAATGTCATACCTTCTCATGAAACTCAAAAAGTATTTTTTGCTTCCAAAACTACTCTGCAGAGTTGATAAGAATGATCAGGAACAAAATGTAAAAAATGGCTGCTTTGTCCTTTGATAATTTTTCCAAGAATCTTCATCTGAAGAGTAATTTCATGCAGCTCATAATTAAGTGGATGGCTAATGCAGATTTGTTCATAAATAGCCCCTTATACTGAATGTGAAAACAGCTGCATGGAATCATAGAGAATCACAGAAAGGTAGCGGTTGGAAGGGAACTCTGGTGATACCTTGTTCAACCCCCTTACTAAAGCAGGTTCACTTGCAAAGGTTACACAGGAGTCCATCCAGGCAGGTTTTGAGTATCTGCAGAGAAGGAGACTCCACAACCTTGTCTGAGCAGCCTGTTTCAGTATGCAGTCACCCGCAAAGAAAGTTTTCCTTATATTCAGATAGGACCTTCTGTGTTCCAGTTTGTGCCCCTTGCCCCTTGTGCTGTCACTGGACACCACTGATAAGTATGGTCCCATACTCTTGACAACCAACCTGCAGGCCATACTCAAGAATTATTAATGGATCCCCAGATAATAATTTTCAATTTATTACTGACAATAGTTTAACATTAAGCAAATTCCTATAATAGTATTTAGATCAATACAGCTTCAGGACATAAAAAGGTGCACACAATGGGTCAAGAACTTTGGGTTTTGATCCATCTCCCTAGACATATCCTGGGCCCTTGCAACAAGAAAGTTGTTTTTAATATGTTTCTCAGTTTTCAGTCCTGTAAGGCACAAAAAAATAAAAAAAGAGTCATTTTGTGTGGCTACCTCTGAATATTTCATGCTTTGTTGTACTGACTAGGAGAAGACTTCTCCATGAATGTATAAACTGTTTTTTTCTTTTTTAACTAGTCGTAGTATCTCTGAAACTGCAGATGCAGCTACCTCTCACAGCACCTTGATCAGCATCAGGGTGATAGGAAACTTTCAAGACTAAGTATAGATGCAGCCTCAGGGTGTGTTTTGTGGACTGCAGTACAAGAAGAATTATATTCTTCTGCTGATGTGAAGAAAATATATTTGGCTTTCTGGCATCCACTTAAGGACCTGACTACTGAAAGGAACAAGCAGGAGGAATAAGATTTTACATATTGGAGCCACGTGAATCTGACTGTGAGCTGTGAAACCAAAGATTCTCAGTCTATGAACTTTCTGGTTGGAATTCTTTACTAAATTACATTCATAAAGCCTAAACTTTAAATTACCATGTATTTAAATTATTTTTTGTTACTGAATCAAACAACTTAGAGATGTTAAATCTGATGAACTATCTTACATATAAATCTGCATTCATTTTCCAAACATTTTAAAAATAATTCTAAAGTTTTAAGGAATATCTTATGAAAAGGAAACCATCTGAAAATGGACTAATGAAAGAGTTAAAATTTTTTTCCAAGAAGGAAGGCAGTGATATAAAAAGTCAGAAGGGAACAGCAACTTTTGCATCTCCATGTCTTTATTCTTTTCCAAAGATCACTTGATTTAGATGCAGCATCCATGCTTATGCTGCTTTTTGCTCATTCACTTATTCATTCACTACCAACAAGGGGCAGATTCTCCAAAAATTAGTATGTGGGACAAGTGCTGAGATTTCTATTGCATTCATTCACTGGGCTGAAAATGCATACATGTGTGCAATGCAAAAAAGACCGTGCTAAATATTTAAGTGTTAGCAAAATACACCCACACCTGCCCCTTCCCATACAGTACCTGATGGCTTATGTATTGCAATTCTTGTGTTTTGTAAAACACTTTTTTATAAATACTTTTTAGTCAAAACATAAAATAGAGCAATAATAACGTATGCATCTGAAGTAGTCGGCCTTGTTTTGCTGTCATTGACTTTATGTAAGTATTCCTAGTATAATATAACACTAATAGCAGATCAATCATGTTTCACAGATTTCTCTTTTCAGAACTACAAGTGTCTTACAATTAATTAACTTGCATTATATTAGATAAAATATATACACAATGCAGAGCACTTCAAACAAGAATTAGTAAATGTGTGTTAATGTATGGGTGTAAATGGCAATCAGTTCCCTTATCATGAATCTTATGCCATTGTGAATAAGTCCTTTTAGGGAAACCTAATTTAAGCATAGTGTTTGCCAGTTCTATCATCTTCAGCTGTGTGAAAAAATGTTTATTATAATATATATTTAATCTCTTGCAATGTTAATTTACCATGACAAATATTTGGCAAATGCTTATGAGCACCATAGAATAGAATCATAGCATGTTTTCAGCTGGAAGAAACCTTTAAGGGTCATCTATTCTAATCCCCTGCAGTTTGCAGGGACATCTTCAACTACACCTGGTTGCTCAGACCCCTGTCCAACCTGACCTTGAATGCTTCAAAGGACAGGACTTCTAACTGTCCTCTAAGAACCCATTCCAGTACCTGGTCATTGTATAAAATGTCTTCCTTATCTCTGGTCTGAATCTACCTTCATTTAGTTGAAAATTGTTACCCCTTCTTCTGTTGATACAGGCTTTGGTAAAAAATCTGTCTCTATTTTTCTTCTAAGCCCCCTTAAAGGATTGAAAAGCCACAATAAGGTCTCCCTGACCCTTGTCTTCTCCAGGATAAACCACTTCAAATCTCTCTGCCTTTCTTCACAGGATAGGTCTTCCAGTCCTCTGATCACTCTTGATGAACCTCATGAGGTTCACCTGGGCCTACCTCTCCAGCTTGTCCAGGTCCCTCTGCTTGACATCCCATCCCTCTGGTGTATCAGCACTACCACTCAGCTTAGTGTCATCTGCAAACTTGCTGATGGTGCACTCAGTCCCACTGCCTATATCATCAATAAAAAATATTAAATAACACAGGTCCCAGTACAGAATCTTGAGGGACACCGCTTGTCACTGCTCTTCATCTGGACTTCAAGCTACTGAGCACCATGATTAATCCTATCCTGGCCAAACCTAGAGCAGTTCCTTTTCTGGTTAACATACCTGTAGAATACTTTTTTATTATACTCTGCAAATCTTACAAGTTCAGCTTCAGTTATTCTTTGGCATTTCTTACTCTACCTGTACACAACCAAGTAGTGTATCTATATTCTTCCCAGGATACTTGCCCCTGCTTCTACTGCCTGAGCAGTTCCTTTCTGCCCTTTAGTTTGACCAGCATTTCTCAACTCAACCATCCCAGTCTCTTGCCTTTTTCTTCTGATTTCTTACACCTGGGTACCAAAAGCTCTTGCACTCTCTGTTCTGCTTTCTTGTCCCTGAGGGAATTTTCCAGGGGTGTCCTACTGACTATCTTCTTGAACAGTTGAAATGCTTCATCATTAGCATTTTTAATTATCACTTAGGATATATCAGAAGACTACGGTACTTCAGAACATTGTTTAATTGCCAGGGTGGTCTTAAGTTGACTGTTGGACTTAATGGTCTTAGAAGTCTTTTGCCAACCAAAACAAGGCCCATATAGTCTTGGGCATCTTTCAGTCCTGACCCCTAATGTTTCCACTATTTTACAATACTGTTTGTTGTACCAACAATGCTTACACCACGGACAAAAGCATGTTTTCCATGCTTTTACCCCTGAATGTAATGATAATGTGGAATTCTGGTCAAAAGAAGAGCATGTTTCAACTTCTGTTTTTGGTACCATGGGTTGCTGCTGCAGAGACTCTGTCTACATTAGATAGATTTGGTTGTCGGCTTGCTAAACAGAAAAATGCAACTAGTATTGCACTCTCGGGTCTTTTATTGAATGGTGATAGTGTTCACCATGTCTCACTACAGAATAGAGCAGCAATTGATTTTTTGCTTTTAGTGCAAGGGCATGGCTGTGAGGATTTTGATGGCATGTGCTGAATGAATCTTTCTGATCACTCTGTATCCATCCAGACCCTTGAAGATGGAGTTTCTAAACTTTGTAAAGACGTTAGTTGGGATTGGGTAGATAAATTGCTTGGTAATTGGAGACTTTCTTGCTGGCTTTGTAGTCTTCTTTAAACAGTTATATACGCTTTTACTGCATTATTCTTTTTGCTACTTTTTTAACCTTGTCTTTTGCAATGCTTACAAGGCTTGATTAATTGGTCTCTTAAGGGGATTCTTGTTACATAACAGAAAGGGGGAAATGAAGGGTTAAACTCAGAAAGCAGTACTCCAAGCACCACCAGGCTGATAGGGGGAGATGTATTAGCCACCATGGCAACACAATGCATCAGTGTAGTTGAAAGAACACAGATACCTGATTACAAATGGTCATTGTGACCTGAAGTGCAAGAATTTGTAAATATCATAGATTGTTGTAACAGAGTCCCCTGAACTTTTAATTTTTCGCTGATGCTTGCTAAAACCTTGATAAGATATAGGTGTTAGTGTGATGCATTTTCTGTAGTCAGTCCTGAGTTTACAACTGTCAGTCGAACAAGTCTAATAACCAATCACAAACTGCTTTTTAGTTGTGTTAGCCTTTATAAAGAAAAGATTTTGTACAATAAAGTTGACACTTGGCCTGGATCAGGTTGCGGCCCGTCACTTAATCGCGGCATTTTATGAATGTGTGACATTGACACCTATGCCAGTAAGCTAGTAAGCTTTTGTTCAAGGTAGAAAGAATGATAGTAGTTCAAGTATATTAATAACACAGAAATTTATTTTACACAGAGACACTTGTGACCCATAAGCTATCAAAGAGAAATGCATTAATTTGTTAATTTTATGTAAGCCTTACACATAATTAATATATTGTTTATACAGTTTCAATATGGAAAAACAATCATATGGAATATTATAAAATACTCAGAAAATAATATAACATTTGGAGATCAACATGACATGATCATTACTATTTCTTCCTCTGTAAAAGGGGTGGGCATAATGAGGGACAGGAAGCTTTAAGCAGTGTAGTCCTAAGCATTCATGTTTTATAGCTTAGATCTTATTAGTTTATGTGGTTTTATACAGAAGGGAATTCCTACTACATTAACTCCTTCCTCATTCTCTGTTCCATTTCTTTCAAAGTGCCTGGATGTTGTCTGGAAAGATATGCACTGCTGCTATGTGCTATTGCAGAACTCTATTGATTTTTTTCAGCACTGAAAGTCGACCCTCAGATTTTTCTGTCCTACTATTAATTAACTTTTAAGTGATAATCTGTGAGCTGTCTGCTCTGAAAAAAAGATCATACTCTTATATTCTCATGCCATTTCAGGGGCAAATCAGTAGAGAAATTTATTTGGCAGAATTAGAATATGCAAAAAAATGTTTGGGGGAAATAGTTAGATGATTAGTATAGTTAGCATGATTTTTTGTGAGTAGAGTTCAAATACATAAATTAGTTAACTGCAGTGAGGGATGTTACTTTAACAAGTTTGTGATAGCATAATAAAAGAAAAATAGTTTCAATCTGTCTTTTTTTACCTTAGTTGTAATTTGGGGCAGCCATATGGATATTTAAATAAATTTGACAATACAAAGTCATATCCCTTTTATTTCACATGCAGTATATATTTCAAAAGAACTGAATAGCATACCAAAGGCATAATCTGAAACCAGAAATGTTATTCTATTTTCAAGTTGGATACAACAAAATAGAACAGCATTGAAAATAGTGTTTAGGAACTGTATGAGTACTTACTTTGACCTTCCACACACCTGTTGCAATACATAGAGGTAGGTAAAAACTTCAGTTGTGTTAATGGAACTATTTTTGTTCTCTATAGCTCTCCTGTGTAATAAGTAAAATGAATGTTCTCAAACATGTTTAGAATTCCTCTGGGCTGCTGCTGGTGGCTCCAAATTTTAATAGAGGCACAGTTGATTCCTCTCTTTGTTTCTCAATCAATAAAATAATACAAAAATACAATACACCAGGTTGAAAGAGACCTTCAAGATCATTGCATCCAATCCATCAACCAATCCAACTCACCTAAAGAAACTAAACCATGCAACCAAGCACCCCATCAAGTCTCCTCCTGAACACCTCCAATGAAGGTGACTCCACCACCTCCCCAGGCAGCCCATTCCAATAGCCAATCAATCTCTCTGTATAGAACTTCTTCCTAAGATCCAGTCTAAACCCGCCCTGGTGCAGCCTGAGACTGTGTCCTCTTGTTCTGATACTGGTTGCCTGGGAGAAGAGACCAACCTCTGCCTGTCTACAACCTCCATTCAGGTAGTTGTAGACAGCAATAAGGTCACCCCTCAGTCTCCTCTTCTCCAGGCTAAGCAACCCCAGCTCCCTCAGTCTCTCTTCATAGGGCTTGTGTTCCAAAGCCCTCACCAACTTCATTGCCCTTCTCTGAACACGTTCCAGCAAGACAACATCTTTCCTAAACTGAGGGGTCCAGAACTGGACACAGGACTCGAGGTGTGGCCTAACCAGTGTAGTGTACAGGGCCAGAATGACTTACAATACAATACAATACAATACAATACAATACAACAGGTTGGAAGAGACCTTCAAGATCATCACGTAAAACCCATCAACCAATCCAACCCACCTAAAATACAATACAGTACCATACAGTACAATACAGTACAAAAGAGTACAATACAGTACAATACAGTACAATACAACCCACCTAAACAACTAAAAAAACCCTAAACCCTGGCACCAAGCACCCCATCAAGCCTCTTCTTGAATACCTCCAATGAAGGTGACTCCACCACTTCCACAGGCAGCTGATTCCAGTGGGCAATCACTCTCTCAGTATAGAACTTCTTCCTAACTTCAAGTCTAAACCTGCCCTGGCGCAGCCTGAGACTGTGTCCTCTTGTTCTGGTACTGGCTGCCTGGGAGAAGAGACCAACCTCCGCCTGGCTACAACCTCCCTTCAGGTAGTTGTAGAGAGCAAGAAGGTCACCCCTCAGTCTCCTCTTCTCCAGGCTAAGCAACCCCAGCTCCCTCAGCCTCTCCTCATAGGGCTTGTCTTCCAAACCCCTCAACAACTTTGTTGCCCTTCTCTGGACACGCTCCAGTAAGACAACATCTTTCCTAAACTGAGGGGCCCAGAACTGGACACAGTACTCAAGGTGCGGCCTAACCAGTGCAGTGTACAGGGGCAGAATGACCTCCCTCCTCCTGCTGGCCACACTGTTTCTGATGCAGGCTAGGATGCCATTGGCCTTCTTGGCTGCCTGGGCACACTTCAGGCTCATGTTTCATAGTTTCATAGTTTCATAGTTTCAGTCAGGGTTTGAAGGGACCACAAGGATCATCTAGTTCCAACCCCCCTGCCATGGGCAGGGACACTCTACACTAGATCAGGCTGGACAGAGCCTCATCCAGCCTGGGCTTAAACACCTCAAGGGACGGGGCCTCAACCACCTCCTTGGATAACCCATTCCAGGCCTTCACCACCCTCACGGTGAAGAACCTCCTCCTCATGTCCAGCCTGAATCTCTCCACCTCCAGCTTCATCCCATTCCCCCTAGTCCTATCACTCCCTGATAGCCTGAAAAGTCCCTCCCCAGCCTTCTTGTAGGCCCTCTTCAGATACTGGAAGGCCACAATCAGGTCACCTCGGAGCCTTCTCTTCTCCAGACTGAACAGCCCCAACTCCTTCAGTCTGTCCTCATAGGAGAGGTGCTCCAGCCCTCTGATCATCCTCGTGGCCCTTCTCTGGACACCCTCCAGCACCTCCAGATCCCTCTTGTAATAGGGGCTCCAGAACTGGACGCAGTACTCCAGGTGGGGTCTCAGCAGAGCTGAGTAGAGGGGGAGAATCACCTCCCTTGACCTGCTGGCCACACTTCTCCTGATGCAGCCCAGGATCTGATTGGCTTTCCGGGCTGCAAGTGTACATTGAGAGCTCATGTTGAGCTTCTCGTCCACCAGCACCCCCAAGTCTCACTCCTCTGGGCTGCTCCCCATCCAGTCCCTGCCCAGCCTGTATGTTCAGCCTACAGTCAACCAGTACCCCCAGGTCCCTCTCTGCCTGGCCGCTCTCCAGACACTCTGACCCCAGCCTGGAGCACTGCATGGGGTTGCTGTGGCCAATGTGCAGAACCCGGCACTTGGATGTGTTAAATCTCATGCCCTTGGATTCTGCCCATCTGTCCAGCCTGTTGAGGTCCCTCTGCAAAGCCTCTCTACCCTTCAGCAGATCAACTCCTGCCCCCAGCTTGGTGTCATCTGCAAATTTACTGGTGATGGACTCAATGCCCTCATCCAGATCATCAATAAAGATGTTAAAGAGCATGGGGCCCAGCACTGATCCTCGAGGCACACCACTAGTGACTGGCTGCCAGCTGGATGTGGCACCATTCACCACCACTCTCTGGGCTCGGCTCTCCAGCCAGCTCCTAACCCAATGCAGTGTGATCCTGTCCAAGCCATGGGCTGATAGCTTGGCCAGGAGTTTGCTGTGGGGGACGGTGTCAAAGGCCTTGCTGAGGTCCAGGTAGACTACATCCACAGGCCTCCCCACATCCACCAGGTGGGTCACCTGATCATAGAATGAGATCAGGTTGGTCAAGCAGGACCTGCCCTTCCTAAATCCATGCTGGCTGGGCCTGAGCCCTTGGCCATCCTGTAAGTGCTGCATGATTGCACTCAAGATGACCTGTGCCATAATCTTGCCTGGCACTGAGGTCAGGCTGACAGGCCTATAATTCCCTGACTCATCCAACCGGCCCTTCTTTTGGATGGGCACCACGTTGGCCAGCTTCCAGTCTTCTGGGACCTCTCCAGTGAGCCAGGACTGTTGAAAAATGATGGAGAGTGGCTTGGCCAGCTCATCTGCCAGCTCTCTCAGCACCCTAGGATGGATCCCATCTAGTCCCATGGCCTTGTGGGGGTCCAAGCAGCTGATAAGATCTCTAACTGTCTCCTGGAGCAGTGGGAAACTATGCAGCTCCCTGTCTCCTTCTGCCAGCTCTGCAGGCCAGCTGCTCATTACAGAGACAAATATCAGTTAGTGACAGGTAACTTTTCATTCTAAACCAGTTATACTTATGATGTCAGTGCTTCAGAGTTACTCCATTTTACACCTGAAATTAGTTTCTGTGTTACAGCTCTGAAGGGTAATTAAAAAAGATATTGTAATTTAGATAAAAAAACACTAAATGGCTATACTGAAACAAAGCTGAAAATGAAGGTATAAATGGCTGAAGTTATTAAGACTGTCAAGTTATCCTGGGTCCTGCTAGAGAATGAAGTAACTGATGGGTTATTATTTATCCCCAAGTATGAATTTTGGGGATTTAATTAAAGGTGTTCTATTATATCTCTCAAAGCCTATTTGAAACTGTAAATCAAAAACTGCAGTAACAGAATGTGCTATTGTTAATGGAAAAAATGGATAACTAGGCATTTCAGAGATGTTCATCTTTTACACTCTTGAATTTTGCCGCTTGGATATTTTTCTGCTATAAAGTGAAATGGGTGATTTTAAGAATGTCAGACTTTTCATGAAAAATTCACCTTCTCTAGCTATTATTAATAGAGATTTCTTCACTGATTACTTTTGTTACCCTAAAAAAGAAAGTATATAAAATGTACAAATATATCTTAAAATAAAGAGGATCCTTACAATACACATATTCATTGGTTGCAGATAGGATCAAAAAAAGTTCAGGTGCTCCCATTAGTGAAGTTCTTCAACATAAGCAGAAAACATAATCACAACTGAAGCTAGGGAACACCATTCTGAAAGAAGAAGGTAAAAATTCTAAATAAGTTTGTAGATTGTAAACAATATTTTTCATGGTGCTTATATATACAGTAATCAATAAATAAGGTGGAAGACAGCTGAAATCCAACAACAAAGGCTCTCCTTGCAACTTGCCTAAACTAAACTAAAACCCAGACAAAGACAAACCAAGCAGCACACAGTGCAAACAAGGATGATCTGATTAGATTCTAGAGGAGGCAATTTTAGTAAAGGCTATATGACACAGTGAGTAAATCCCCAAGGGCAGCTCATTCCATGACCCATGAGAGAAGACTGGGTGTTGATTATCCTCCTCCACTCCACTCTGGTGAGACCTCACCTGGAGTACTGCATCCAGTTCTGGAGATGCTTATTAAAAGAAGGATATGGATGTGGTAGAATGCCTTCAAAAAAGGATGATCAGAGGGTCGGAGCACCACTCTATAGCTTATTAGAAAATATCTTGCAGAAGCATTTATGAACCACAAAGATCTGTAACAAAAAAAAGGTTCAAAGGTTTTTCAGCCCTAGGGAACCCTTCTAATCATATTGTCTGAACTTTTCTGAACCACCAAAGAATTAATTACCTCCTGTATCAAGCCATTGTATTCCAACCAAGGTATAAAATTTTCTCCTTTTTATTTTCTTTTTAATGAAAAACTCATGCCCTCACTTGAAAGGATAGTTTCTGATACAGTAGACCTCATTGCTTAGTAAACTGTTCCAAGGTACAATTTCTGATCTCATTCTATGATCAGGTGACATGCCTGGTGGATGCGGGGAAGGCTGTGGATTTCAGCCCGGACTTTGACACCATCCCCCACAGCAAACTCCTGGGCAAGCTGGCAGCCCATGGCTTGGACAGGAACACACTGCATTGGGTTAGGAACTGGCTGGAGGGCCGAGCCCAGAGAGTGGTGGTGAATGGTGCCACATCCAGCTGGCAACCAGTCACTAGTGGTGTCCCCCAGGGATCGGTGCTGGGCCCCATGCTCTTCAACATCTTTATTGATGATCTGGATGAGGGCATTGAGTCCATCACCAGTAAATTTGCAGATGACACCAAGCTGGGGGCAGGAGTTGATCTGCTGGAGGGTAGAGAAGCTTTGCAGAGGGACCTCGACAGGCTGGACAGATGGGCAGAATCCAAGGGCATGAGATTTAACACATCCACGTGCTGGGGTTCTGCACATTGGCCACAGCAACCCCATGCAGTGGTCCAGGCTGGGGTCAGAGTGTCTGGAGAGCGGCCAGGCAGAGAGGGACCTGGGGGTGCTGGTTGATGGGAGGCTGAACATGAGCCCGCAGTGTGCCCAGGCAGCCAAGAGGGCCAATGGCAAATGGCACACTGTATCAGGAACAGTATGACCATCAGGAGCAGGGAGGTCATTCTGCCCCTGTACACTGCACTGCTTAGGCCACACCTAGAGTCCTGTGTCCAGTTCTGGGCCCCTCAGTTTAGGAAAGATGTTGACTTGCTGGAATGTGTCCAGAGAAAGGCAACAAAGTTGGTGAGGGGTTTGGATCACAAGTCCTATGAGGAGAGACTAAGGGAGCTGGGGTTGCTTAGCCTGGAGAAGAGGAGACTGAGGGGTGACCTTATTGCTGTCTACAACTACCTGAATGGAGGTTGTAGCCAGGTGGAGGTTGGTCTCTTCTCCCAGGCAACGAGCAGCAGAACAAGAGGACACAGTCTCAAGCTGCACCGGGGAGGTTTAGGCTGGATATTAGGAAGAAGTTCTACACAGAGAGAGTGATTGGCTATTGGAATGGGCTGCCTGGAGAGCTGGTGGAGTCACCACCATTGGAGGTGTTTAGAAGGAGACTGGATGGTGTGCTTGGTTACATGGTTTAGTTTATTAGGTGGTGTTGGATGATGGGTTGGATGCGATGATCTTGAAGGTCTCTTCCAACCTGGTCTATTCTATTCTATTCTATTCTATTCTATTCTATTCTATTCTATTCTATTCTATTCTATTCTATTCTATTCCCAACAGGTGTGTTAATAAGTAAAGAGCTTTGAAGTAATTCTTTCTCTTTCAGCTAGATTTCTGGATTTCAGTGTTATATGATTTTACATATAGCATGAGTCAAAATCTTTATAAAGAATTATCAATGAAAAAATTTGTAAAATGAAATACAGGTGCTTTTTGTCTCATTGATAAGCAGAGATTCTTCTAATGCCAATAGATAAGTCCTCACTTTTAGTTAAAAGCAAATACCAAATACAGTCTTTCTTTGCTGTTCTAGTATACCTATGTATATGAAGCAGGCATTAATGGAGAATGTAATTTGGCATTGACATAACAAAAAATAGAGTAATTAAAAAATGACTAATTCAGGTTTATTTTCTAAAAATGCAAAGATTTTCACAACAACAGTTGCACAACCTCTTGAAATGGTGGAAAAGAAACATGGGTATATCATTAGTCACAAGCAGACTTCTTTCTTTATATAAACATTTCATACAAATATGCTACATGAAACAAGATATTCAGGAATGATGCATAAACTTGTGCTGAAACAATGCGAAATATGAGTTCTACAGGAAACATTAAGTGACTGTTTTCAACTTTTTGGGCTTGATTTTACAAGAATGGTATAAATGCCTATATGTATTAAACTTGTCTAGAGCTGGAGAAAACATCTGTGCCAGCCTTGCTTGGCTTTCAATCACGGATGCTCTGTTGTAATTTCAAGGCTTTCTAACCCTCAAATATTTTCAAAAGTTTTTGACAGATGTTGCATGTTTAATTGTCTGGCAACAGGAAGACACTTCCTCTTCTTCCAACACAGGAACAATTTTCTCCAGATTCACTGTCAGTTAAGGTCAAGACCCAGGCCCACATTTTAATAAATACAGACACCTTTGTTTACCTCTAGGAAATCTAGAATATAAGATTTTTTCCTCTAAAGACCCTGAAAGTCTTTTAGATCATACTGTGTCTGAAAAAATCCTAAAACCAATTCATACGTGTCATGGGTTAAGTTGAACCTGCTGATATTCATACCAGGTTGCCATCATGCTAGTCTCAAAATGAATGTGCTGTCTGGAGCAAAGCATTATGGGCCTCGAAGTCCAGATTGTGACATGAGAGGCTCCCTGTTCCAGTTGCTGTTTTGGGGTTCTAGGATTTGGGGCTTGGATCTTTTCTACCAGAATGGCAGTGAGATAGGTGGGAGTTGGGTAGCATGCAGGGTTTCTGTTTTAAGCTGTTGGTTGTTTTTTTTTTTTCCTTTCTTGTGTTTTGCCCTTTTTCTTTTCCTTGCAAGTAGGCTAAGCTAAGGTAATTGTGCACTATGTTATCTTATTTTATATTGAACTCTTATCTTACCTCAACTCTTTTATCTCAACCCAGTGTTTTTCTGTGTTACTTTTCCCTCACTTCTGTGTTGGGGAGAAACAGGCAAGTTAACCCATTCATAGTGCTTTAACCTGTGATAATAGATTAACTAATATAGAACTAGTTTAAGCCATCAGTGAAGCTCTTATGTTGCATTTAAATTCCTGTGTAATTGGATCTACAACAGTGTGCTATTTGCCAAAGCTGGCAATTGTAGTTACTTTGAATTTTCCAGGAAGGCAAGATTTTCTGGTGAATAAGGCAAAAAAGAATTTGCTGTAGAGTTTTCATTTTATTTTAAGACTGTATATTATTTTTGTATGGAGTAAACAAATACTTTGTATGAGACTGTTGTGTTTCAGACTCAGACAGCAGTTAGGCCTCACACACCCACGCAGATAGCCACACTCCTCCCAGAGGACAGGAATGAGAATTGTAAGCAAAAGAAAAGCAAAGCCCTGTGGGTTGAGATAAAGAGTTTAACAGAACAATACAAAGAGATTCCAGGACCTGCCTCACACTTCTCCCAACAGAAGAAGGAATAGAGAGAGAGATCAGAAATGGAATATGAGAGAAAACAGGAAACAGTATGCATCTCCACACCAGAGTCATGAGTCCATCTCTTCTCCCTATTTAGTGGCCATGATGTCATCATGGTATGAGATAGCCATTGGCTTGTTTAGCTGCCTGTCTTGGCTCTATACCCTTCCAGCTTCATGTGAGGCAAATAAAATTTTTAACCTTATCATTGCTGAAACACAGAGAAGGAAATGAATAGATTTGATGAGGTGTAAGGTCTTTCACTGAACAGTTTAATTTTCACAAATTTGCATTTATGTATATGTTTCATGAAAAATACAGGATTGCTATGTTGGTACATTTGAAACTTAGTTTCATAGTTTCAGTTAGGGTTGGAAGGGACCACAAGGATCATCTAGTTCCAACCCCCCTGCCACGGGCAGGGACACACTACACTAGATCAGGCTGGCCAGAGCCTCATCCAGCCTGGGCTTAAACACTTCCAGGGATGGGGCCTCAACCACCTCCCTGGATAACCCATTCCAGGCCTTCACCACTCTCATGGTGAAGAACTTCCTCCTCACATCCAGCCTGAATCTCCCCACCTCCAGCTTCATTCCATTCCCCCTAGTCCTATCACTACCTGATAGCCTGAGAAGTCCCTCCCCAGCCTTCTTGTAGGCCCTCTTCAGATACTGGAAGGCCACAATCAGGTCACCTCGGAGCCTTCTCTTCTCCAGACTGAACAGCCCCAACTCCCTCAGTCTGTCCTCATAGGAGAGGGGCTCCAGCCCTCTGATCATCCTCGTGGCCCTTCTCTGGACACCTTCCAGCACCTCCAGATCCCTCTTGTAATAGGGGCTCCAGAACTGGACGCAGTACTCCAGGTGGGGTCTCAGCAGAGCTGAGTAGAGGGGGAGAATCACCTCCCTTGACCTGCTGGCCACACTTCTCCTGATGCAGCCCAGGATCTGATTGGCTTTCTGGGCTGCAAGTGTACATTGAGAGCTCCTGTTGAGCTTCTCATCCACCAGCACCCCTAAGTCTCTCTCCTCAGGGGTGCTCTCCAGCCAGTCACTGCCCAGCCTGGAATTGTGCCTGGCATTGCCTCGACCCAGATGCAGGACCCTGCACTTGGTCTTGTTGAAGCTCATGAGGTTGGCTTGCGCCCACCTCTCCAGCCTCTCAAGGTCCCTCTGGATGACATCCCTTCCCTCCAGCGGGTCTGCTGCACACACAGCTTGGTGTCATCAGCAAACTTCAGCAAACTTGCTGAGGGTGCACTCAATGCCACTGTCCTTGTCACCCACAAAGATGTTGAACAAGCCTGGTCCCAGGACTGATCCCTGAGGGACTCCACTAGTTTAAAGCCTTGTCAATGAGCCCTGCCAATTCCTGCCCCAGGATCCTTTCCCCCCTCTGGGACAAGTGTGTCCCATTAGTTGTTTTCAGCTCTGCTGCCTTGTAAACCAAGCCATGATTGTAGAACCCAAATCCCTGTCGATGGCACCAGCCCCGGAGCCATGAATTGACCTGTTGGCTGTTCCTCTATGTTCCCTCATCCATCGCTGACATTAGAGGGATAGCAGAGAACACAACCTGAGCTCCTGATCCCTTTAGCAGATGCCCCAAGGTTCTGAAATCTCTTTTAATTGATTGTGAGCCTCTCCTTGTTGCATCATCACTACCCACCTGAAAGACCAGCAGTGGGGTATTTGGGCAGCAGGGAGGCAGCAGATCTCCCTATGTAATGGGTCTGGTCTGCATATTGGGCCCTCTGCTCCCTTCAGTAGGGAGTCTCCTATAACAAATGACCCTACGAGGTTTCTTTTCCGGTCTAGTTTTGATAGCTGGCCTGAGGCAACCTGTCATTGGTGCAGCTTCCGTCTTCCTTGAGTCCTCGTCCTCACCTATGACCTGTTCCTCCTGCAGAGCCTCATACCTATTCTGTACCTGCACTGTAGGCAGTGTGCTGCTCAAAGTAGCAGGCTTGCTCCATCTGCATTTCTTCCGTTGGGCAGAGACCTGCTCCCATTGGCCCTGCCCTTGTGGGTTACTGCAGGGAGGCTGAGAGGCTTGCTGATGGGAAGGTATCAAACTCCCTGTTCCACTAAGAGTCACCCCCCTGTTCTGGTTTTGTAGAGGTTAGATTTTGGAAATAGTCAGTGTTCCTTTTGCTGTCTCTTACAGCTCTTAGCCTTTCTACCTCTTCTTTTAGTTCAGCCACCATGCTCATCAGATCACTGATCTGCTCACATCTGACACAGGAGTTGTTCCTTCCCTCCTCCATATCGAGTGCCAGGTCCCAGCACACACTGCAGCACCCACCTGAACACCTGCATGCTTGGGAGTGGCCTCTGTTTGGGTGCTCACTGTTCTTCTACTAACCTTACTTCTAGTAGTAACCATGTTGCTGTAACCACCCTCTTAATCACCCTCTACACCCGGCTTTTTTTTTTTTTTTTTTTTTTTTTTCCTCAGTGCGGAGGCTGAGCGGGGTTCCTCGCCGCTGCCTGCTCTCTCAGACACTTGCTGGGGTTTGTTTGGTTTGCGCGCGGTTTCCACGGCAACCCCTCCCCCTGCTACGTCACTGCCCTCAGGCACGTAGGCAACTCGAGCCTGCTGCCCCTCCTCCCCTCTCCAGGAGGTCCCGAGCCACCAGCCCCTTACCTCCCGAAAAGCAAGGAAAGCAAAGCCAAAAGCAAGCTCTCAGAGCCGAGTTCCTTGCTGCTGCCTGCTCTCTCAGCCCGCGCTGGGGGTTTAAACTTCTTTATAATGCTTCTATTAATCTGCTAGGTATGTAAAAAACTTATATTTTATCCCAAGATAAAATATACTTTAGTTGGGTAAACAAACATTTCCTTGTGTAAGAGATGAGTTTCTAAATTTATATATTTATTTACTTTTAGTCTGTTAGCCAGATTCAAAAAACATATCTGATTTATGGATTGTGAACATCTCATAACACAGAAAAAAGAAGAAGGGGATAAACCAGAGAGTAGCACTGCAATCACAGTATAATGGTGTGCCTTTTACAAGTTGACTAATAAACTCATATAAATGATTTCACTTCTTTAGCCTACACTGTCTTCCACTGCTTTAAATCTTTTGCTATTTTGTCTTCCACGACCTAATATACATACCATTGTATTACACCATTTACTGTCATAAAGTCATTACTATTGAAATATTACATAAATGTCTGCAAAATCTCTTTCTGTAAGACATTTGCTGCATAATTTTTATATAGATGAAGTTTTATATGCCAATTAAAAGTGGGAGATAAAGGAAGGTAGTAGAGAAGCTGAAAAAAAACAGAATACTGAGGCAAGAGTACCTCCAGAAAACTTGATTAATTTTTTTTTTAAAACCCACCTAGATATAGCTTTCTGTCCTGTTGATCACTTCATGTTCTTGAGTAAAGAACCTAGGGTGCTGGCAGATGAACTGGCCAAGCTTCTTTCCATCATTTTTTCACCATTTTCGCTCACTGGAGAGGTCCCAGGTGACTGGAAACTGGCCAATGTGATCCCCATCCACAGGAAGGGTCAGATGGAGGAACGTGGAAACTACAGGCCAGTCAGCCTGACCTCAGTGCCAGGGAAAATTAGGGAGCAGATTATCTTGGCGGCAATAACTGCACACCGGAAGGATGGCCAAGGGCTGAGGTCCAGCCAACATGGATTTAGGAAGGGCAGGTCCTGCCTCTCCAACCTGATCTCCTTCTATGATCAGGTGACCTGCCTGGTGGATGTGGGGCAGGCTGTGGATGTAGTCTACCTGGACTTCAGCAAGGCCTTTGACACTGTCCCCCACAGCAAACTCCTGGCCAAGCTGTCAGCTTGTGGCTTGGACAGCAAGACTCTGTGTTGGATTAGGAACTGTCTGGATGGCCAAGCCCAGAGAGTGGTGGGTGAATGGTGCCACATCGATCTGGCAGCCAGTCAGTAGTGGTGTACCCCAGGGATCACTGCTGGGCCCCATGCTTTTTAAAATCTTCATTGATGATCTGGATGAGGGGATTGAATCAGTCATCAGCAAATTTGCAGATGACACCAAGTTGGGAGCAGATGTTGATCTGTTAGAGGGTGGAAGGGCCCTGCAGAGGGACCACAAACAACTGGACAGATGGGCAGAGTCCAACGGGATGGCATTCAACAAATCCAAGTGCCATGTGCTGCACTTTGGCCACAACAACCCCATGCAGAGGTACAGGCCTTGGTCGGAGTAGCTGGAGAGCTGCCAAACAGAAAGGGACCTGTGGGTGCTGATTGACAGCCACCTAAACATGGGACAGCAGTGTGCCCAGGGAACCAAGAAGGCCAATGGCTTCCTGGCCTGCATCAGGAATAGTGTGACCAGCAGGAGTAGGGAAGTCATTGTGCCCCTGTACTCAGCACTGGTTAGGCCACACCTTGAGTCCTGTGTCCAGTTTTGGGCCCCTTAATTTAAAGACATTGAGACACTTGAACATGTCCAGAGAAGGGCAATGAGGCAGGTGAGAGGCCTCGAGCACAAGCCCTATGTGGTGAAGGTGCATTCTGCCCAGATACTAGATCTTGTCCCAGCATGTGGACAGGTTTCCCTTCCTTCAGGAGGAAGACAAAAGCCAAGGCATTAGCCAGGCCAGCATGCACACAGCACATGCAGTGCTTGTGCAAATAGCAAGTATGGGCATAATTCCAGCTTCACCCTTTCTATAGGCTGAAGCCAGTTGTCTATGAGAGTGCCCATTGGTCAAATCCAACCTCGAGGAATCTATAAGTATTACCCCAGTTGGTAAACAAGTTGCCCCCTCTTTCACTTTGTCTCTGTACTTGCTTGAGAGAACAACTTTTGAGCCACAGCCTCTGCCATCGAGCTTATTGTTGCTGTTAGCTTCTATCATACATGCACACATACTGAAAACCTCTGCATCATGAGAAGCACTTGTGAGGATCCCAGAGGGAGCACTGTCGCTGAGCCCGAGAAGCCAGTGTCGCCACAGCCAGTCATACCGACCGGGAGAGCCCACAGTGCCACCTGAGGACTGGACCAACCACTGAGGGTAAGATCTGCCCAGTTGTCGGGGAGAAGGGACTTGATAGAGGCCGAGTCTGCATACGCCCAGCCCCGCTATAGTGGGAGAGGAGCAGCCATGTGTGCTGCTCTGAGCCCTGTAAACCTCAGGGAAGACTAAAGCACTGTTCGTGCCTGTACTGCACCGAACCTGGGGACCATTCCAAGCGTCCTGCTGTTCCTTTAAGCCCAGTAATCGAGAAGCCGCAGCCCAGCCCAGCTGCATTCTCTCTCCGAGGCTGTTTACATCAGCCCTGGGGCTCGTCACCACAGGGCCGACCCCATAGCTATTGATCTTTGAGGTCTCTTCCATCCTTGGTGATACTGCGATACTGTGATACTGTGATCAGTAAACTTGCAGACAACACCAAGCTGTGAGCAGCTGTCTATTTGTTAGTGGGTAAGAGTGCTCTGCAGAGGGACCTTGACAGGTGGAGTCCACCAGGATGGCATTTAACAAGTCCAAGTGCCAGGTTCTGCACTTTGGCCATAACAACCCCATGCAGTGCTACAGGCTGCTGTTAGAGTGGCTGGAGGGCAGCCAGGCAGAAAGGGACCTGAGGGATAGTGGTTGTCAGTAGGCTGAACATGAGCCAGCAGTGTGCTTGGGTGGCTAAGAAAACCCAATGGCACCCTGGCTTGTGTCAGAAGTAGTGTGGCCAGCCAGAGCATCGAAATCATTCTGCCCCTGTACTCAGCACTGGTTAGGCGACACCTTGAGTACTGTTTCCAGTTGCTCAGAGAAGGGCAACAAGGCTGGTGAGACATCTTGAGCACAAGCCCTATAAGGAGAGGTTGAGGGAGATAGAATTGTTTATCCTGGAGAAGAGGAGGCTCTGGGGAAACCTCATTCCTTTCTACAACTGCCTGAAAGGAGGTTGTAGACAAGTGAGGGTTGGTCTCTTCTTCCAGTCAACCAGTGACAGAACAAGAGGACACAGTCTCAAGCTGCACCAGGAAAAGTTTAGGCTCGAGGTAAGGACAAAGTTCTTCACAGAGCGAGTGATTAGCCATTGGAATGGGCTGCCCAGGGAGGTGGTGGAGTCACTGTCCCTTTGTTGTGGTTTGAGCCTTAACTGGTATTTAAGAGCTCAGATGGGTTTCATAGTTTCATAGTTTCATAGTTTCATAGTTTCATAGTTTCAGTTAGGGTTGGAAGGGACCACAAGGATCATCTAGTTCCAACCCCCCTGCCATGGGCAGGGACACTCTACACTAGATCAGGCTGGACAGAGCCTCGTCTAGCCTGGTCTTAAACACCTCAAGGGACGGGGCCTCAACCACCTCCCTGGACAACCCATTCTAGGCCTTCACCACCCTCACGGTGAAGAACTTCCTCCTCATGTCCAGCCTGAATCTCCCCACCTCCAGCTTCATTCCATTCCCCCTAGTCCTATCACTCCCTGATAGTCTGAAAAGTCCCTCCCCAGCCTTCTTGTAGGCCCCCTTCAGATACTGGAAGGCCACAATGAGGTCACCTCGGAGCCTTCTCTTCTCCAGACTGAACAGCCCCAACTCCTTCAGTCTGTCCTCATAGGAGAGGTGCTCCAGCCCTCTGATCATCCTCGTGGCCCTGCTCTGGACACCTTCCAGCACCTCCAGATCCCTCTTGTAATAGTGGCTCCAGAACTGGACGCAGTACTCCAGGTGGGGTCTCAGCAGAGCTGAGTAGAGGGGGAGAATCACCTCCCTTGACCTGCTGGCCACACTTCTCCTGATGCAGCCCAGGATCTGATTGGCTTTCTGGGCTGCAAGTGCACATTGAGAGCTCCTGTTGAGCTTCTCGTCCACCAGCACCCCTAAGTCTCTCTCCTCAGGGCTGCTCTCCATCCAGTCCCTGCCCAGCCTGGATTTGTGCCTGGGATTGCCTCGACCCAGATGCAGGACCCTGCCCTTGGTCTTGTTGAAGCTCATAAGGTTGGCCTGTGCCCACCTCTCCAGCCTGTCAAGGTCCCTCTGGATGGCATCCCTTCCCTCCAGCGTGTCTGCTGCACCACACAGCTTGGTGTCATCAGCAAACTTGCTGAGGTGCACTCAATGCCACTGTCCATGTCACCCACAAAGATGTTGAACAAGACCGTCCCAGACTGATCCCTGAGGGACTCCGCTTGTCACTGGCCTCCACTGGGACATGGACCCATTGACAGCCACTCTTTGGGTGCGGCCATCAAGCCAGTTCTTTATCCATCTGGTGGAAACATGGGAACAAACATTTGAAGAGTGATTTTTAGAAAGGTGGGAGTTTTCACTTGCAAAGAGGAAGCTAGCCTGTGGACAGGAAAAGTAAAACTTTCTTTGAACTAGACTAGCAATTACAAAAAAAGCCCTAACTAATCTTAAGGATATTTGGCCAAAGTTACCTGACTAATGTCAACTCATTGTAAATGCTACCCTTCCATGGACATGCAGCTGCATTTTAAGGACAACTGTAAATTCCTGTTAGCTGTAGGCAAAAAATCCAGTTGCATACCTGGAATAGGAGACTTGATGGGGTGCTTGGTGCCATGGTCTAGTTGTTTAGATGGGTTGGATTGGTGATAGGTTGGACGTGATGATCTTGAAGGTCTCTTCCAACCTGGTTTATTGTATTGTATTGTAAATCAAACCCGTGTGTCACCAGCTTGGAGACCAGGGTGTGGTGTGGGACAGTGTCGAAGGCTTTGCTCAGGTCCAGGTAAATGACATCAGTTGCTCGCCCCTCATCTATTAATGCTGTCACAATGGTCACAAGATTGCGAATCCCTCCGCCACTTCCCTTTCCCCCTCCTCAAAAGAAAAAAAAAAAAGGGGGAATAAGGAAAAAAAAGAGGAGGTAAATGTACCGAGAAATAATTTGGAGTCAGTTTGGAAGTAGAGAGGCAAAATTTTCTTTAAACAATATATAGATATAGATATAAATCAATAACAGGAAGGGTTCACAAGGGTAAGGAACAAGGATAGATAGGAAGAATATATGTACCAAACAATCAGTCCTTTGAAGATGCAGTAGGGAGAAAAGTCCAGGCCTGGCCACATGGCAGAGAAGCAGGAAGCCAGCAGTGACTCAGTCCTCTCATCCAGGCAAGGCAGAAGAAAAAGAGAGCAAATGGCTTCAGTGTCTTCCTTTTTATAGGCTTTCTGGACAGGGAGGGGGAGTGGAACAGACTAACTCAGTTTCCCAGGGGGAACCCCACTCCAGGGAGGGCAAGGCTCTCACAAGCCCTCCCCTTCCACTCCATTTCAGGATGGGCGAAACCCATTGCACCCTGGAGGTGCTCAAACAAAGCCAGTCTTAAGACATATGGGGCTGGTGAAGAGTAGAGTTAGGACACTGAAATTTTAGGTAGCAAACTTTTAGTTGCTTAAGGAATTACTAAATGGAATCACCTAGGAAACTGTTCTCAGGGACAAAGGAGATGAATAGAGATGGCAACTCTTTCAGGGTGTTAGTGTATATGAGAGGTGACACAGTGAGAAGTGGACCAACGCAAGGCTACTATGTGGAGAAACGAGCTTTCCCGGCAGAGAGAGGTGAGCAGCGTGAGGCCAAGCAGGAAGAAAAAAAAAAGTCACTTCCTCATAGGAATTGAGCCATGGTTAACACTCAGTCAAAGGCTGTTTGTAAAACTGTGGATACCCAAACAGAGCCCACACATAAGCATGCAGGCATTCAGGCAACTGGCTGCAATAAGTGTTGGAGCCTGGCGCTAGAAGTTGAGGGTAGCAGAGACAATGCCTGCATTAGGTGTGAGCAGATCAATGGTCTGCTTAACCTAATGGCTGAACTAAAGGACAAAGTAGAAAAACTGAGGACTATAAAGGAATGTGAAAGGGAGTCAGATTTTTGGTACCAGGCTCTGCAGACCTCCTTAACAGAGGGAGGTGACACAAGAAACGGGGGGGAGTGGATACAGGTGTCTGTCAGAAGGGGCAGGGGAAACCCCTTCCAGGCCCCCTTACCTCCTCAGTTGCCTTTGCACAACAGATATGGGGCACTAGAGGTTGAGGGCAAAGTGATTTTGGAAAAACAAGTAACACCATCTGGGGGCCTGACTAAAGCAAATCAGTCTGCCCCTCACATCAGAACTTGTATTAAACAACAAAAAAAAAAAGAAAAAGAGGAGGGTAATTGTTATTGGTGATTCCCTTCTGAAAGGAACAAAGGGCCCCACATGTTGACTGAACCCCTCCCACAGGGTGGTCTGCTGCCTCCCTGAAGCCCAGGTCAGGGATGTTACCAGAAGTCTGCCTAATGTGGTACAGCCCTCTGATTACTATTCCTTGATAGTTATGCAGGTGGAAAGTGATGAAGTTGATTCCAGAAGTCTAAAAACAATCAAAAGATACTTCAATGCACTGGGAAAAGTAGTTGAGGGATTGGGGGTGCAGGTAAATTTTTCCTCAATCCCCTTAGTTGCATGATGAGAGGAAATCATGCCTGATTAACAAGTGGAGTGGCTCAGAGGCTGGTGCCACCAACAAAATGTTGGGGTTTTTGATCTTGGGAAAATTTATAAGGCAGGACCTGGAGGTCTGTTAGTGAGGGATGGGGTACATCTGTCTCAGAGGGGGAGGAACATCCTGGCACATGAGCTGGTGGGGCCTGTTGAAAGAGCTTTAAACTAGGCTTGAAGGGGGAGGAGGTTAAACACAGTAGTACTATAGATGTACTGATGGAGGCTGAAGGTGGTAAGCCAGAGGGGTGAAACCAGCACCCCAGGTGAAGTGTATGTACACTAATGCATGCAGTAATATACATGGGTATGGGTAATAAATGCATGGGTAATGAACAAGAAGAGCTGGAAGCCTTGGTACAGGAGGAACACTATGATGTCATCACCATCACAGAAACTGGTGGGATGACTTACAAGACTGGAGCATTGTAATTGATGGCTACAGGCTCTTCAGGAGACAGGCAAGGGAGAAGGGGTTGAAGGATGCCCCTGTATATTAGTGAGGCTCTGGATGTCACGGAAGCAGAGATAAGGATGATCAGGTTGAGTCTCTATAAGTAAGAATTAGTGGGAAGGCTAATAAGGCTGACATCATAGTTGGAGTCTGTTATAGACCACCCAGCCAAAGAGAAGAGGTTAATTCACTAGTCTTTAAGCAGCTGGAGGCTGCCTCAGGATCATTTGTCCTTGTTCTTATGGGCGACTTTAACCTGCCAGACATCTGCTGGGAATTTAACACTGCAGAGAAGAGGCAGTCTAGAAGGTTCCTGGAGTGTTTGTAGGATAGCTTCTTATCCCAGCTGTTATGTGAGCCTACCAGGGATGCAGCCCTGCTCATCCTGCTGTTTACAAATAGGGAAGGGCTGGTGGGAGATGTAGTGGTCAGAGGCTCTCTGGGGTCCAGTGACCATGAAATAGCTGAGTTTTCAATATATGGTGAAACCAGGAGGGGCATCAACAAAACCTCCACACTGGACTTCCAAAGGGCAGAATTCAAGTTATTTAAGGAACTAACTTGGAAAGTTCCTTGGGAAACAGACCTTAAAAACAAAGGGGTTCAAGAGGGCTGGGTCTACTTCAAGAAAGAACTCTTGAAGACACAGGAACAGGCTGCACCAATGTGCTGGAAGATGAGCCGACAAGGGAGACAGCTGGACTGGATGGGCAAATAGCTTCTAAAGGAATTAAGGGGGGAAAAAGAGGACGTATGGAAAAAAGGGAAGCTATCCCAGGAAGAGTTTAAGGACATTGCTAGGTCATGCAGGAAAAAAATAGAGAGGCAAAAGCCCATTTAGAACTTTGACTAGCCACTGCTGTGAAGGAGAGCAAAAAATGTTTCTATAAATATATTGATGGCAAAAGAAGAGGCATGGACAACCTCCACTCTTTAATCTTTATTTGGATACAGAGAGGAATGCAGTAACAAAAGATGAGGAAAAGGCAGAGGTACTTAATACCTTCTTTGTCTCAGTCTTCAATAGTGGGACACGTTGTCCTCAGGTCAAGTGGCCTCCTGAACTGGCAGATGGAATCACGGACCAGTATAGTCTCCCTGTAATCCAGGAGGAAGCAGTAAGGGACCTGCTGAGATGGTTGGATCCTCACAAGTCCATGGGACCAGGTCACATCCATCCTAGGGTGTTGAGAGAGATGGCAGATGAGCTGGCCAAGCCACTCTCCATTATGTTTCAAGAGTCTTGGCTCACTGGAGAGATCCCAGATGACTGGAAACTGGCCAATGTGATACCCATCAACAAGAAAGGCTGAAGAAGGAACTGGGAAATTTCAGGCCTGTCAGCCTGACTTCAATGCAAAGCAAGGTTATGGAACAAGTCATCCTGAGTGTAGTAAGACAGTACCTACAGGATGGTGTGACAGTTTTAGGCTATGCCTTTAAGAAGAGACAGTTACTGAAATGCTCTGGCTGAATGTTTTGGTGTGAAAAAGAAAACAAAGATAATTCTAAATTAATTTCATTGGTAGATTGGTAGAATGCAACTTTAAATTTTAGTTTTAGTTCAGTTTGACTCTCAGTCATTCTCTGTTTGGAGACTGAGTCTGAATAGCTGCTGTTTCTCTCTCTCATTTTGGCGCTGACCTTCAACTAACGAGATAAGAAACTATTTTTTTTTTCCTTTTCTTAGCACACACTTTGAGCTAACAGGATTTCCTCCTTAATAATTACTTCTCTCTCTCTAACTCTTTTAGGGAAAAAAGGGAGGAAGGGGGAGAAGGGAGTTTTTGGGGGACCCTCCTTGATGGAGGGGGGGCAGGTTTTCTGTGTTACATTCTTTGCTATATATTTTTGTATATATTGTAAATACTGTATATTGTATATATATTCTTTGCATTTCATCCTGCTTGTAAAATGTAGCTCTTTTCCATCTGCTTCTCCAACTGAGTTACCTGTGGTTTCTGTGTGTGTCGGGGGAGACCTTCTCTCACACCACAGATAGCCAAGGGATCAGGGCCCAGCTAGCATGAATTTAGGAAAGGCAGGTGCTGCCTGACTAACCTGATACAATACAATACAATACAATAAACCAGGTTGGAAGAGACCTTCAAGATCATCACGTCCAACCTATCAACCAATCCAACCCACCCAAACAACTAGATCATGGCACCAAGCACCCCATCAAGTCTTCTCCTGAAAACCTCCAATGATCTCCTTCTATGATAGGTGACTGCCTGGTGGATGCAGGGAAGGCTGTGGGTGTAGTCTACCTGGACTTCAGCAAGGCCTTTGATACCACCCCCCATAGCAAACCCCTGGCCAAGCTGTCAGCCTGTGGCTTGGACAGCAGCACTCTGTGCTGGGTTAGGAACTGGCTGGAGGACGGAGCCCAGAGAGTGGTGGTGAATGGTGCCACAGGGATCAGTGCTGGAACCCATCCTGTTGAATATCTTTATTGATGATCTGGACAAAGCCATTGAGTCCATCATCAGTACATTTGCAGATGACACCAGGTTAAGAGCAGGTGTTGATCTGTTGGAGGGTAGAAGGGCCATGCAGAGTGACCTTGACAGGCTGGATGGGTGGGCAGAGGTCAATGGGATGAGATTAAATAAGTCTAAGTGCAATGTTGTACACTTTTGCCACAACAACCCCAAGCAGCTCTGCAGGCTGGGGACAGAGTGGCTGGAGAGCAGCCAGGCAGAAACAGACCTGTGGGTACTGGTCGATAGTAGGCTGAACATGAGCAAACAGTGTGCCCAGGTGGCCAAGAAGGCCAATGGCATCCTGGCCTTTATCAGGAATAATGTGGCCAGCAGGAGCAGGGAAGTCAATCTGCCTCTGTACTCAGCACTGGTTAGGCCACACCTTAAGGAAACTGTCCATTTCTGGGCCTCTCAATTCAAGAGAGATGTTGAGGTATGGGAACATGTCCAGAGAAGGGCTACAAAACTGGTGAGAGGCCTGGAACACAAGCCCTATAAAGAGAGACTGAGGGAGCTGGGGTTGCTTAGCCTGGAGAAGAGGAGACTGAGGGGTGATCTTATTGCTCTCTACAACTACCTGATGGGGGTTGGTCTCTTCTCCCACGTAACCACCACCAGAATGAGGGGACACAGTCTAAAGTTGCACCAGGGAAGGTTTAGGCTGGATGTTAGGAAGAAGGTCTTCACAGAGAGAGTGATTTGCCTTTGGAATGGGCTGCCCAGGGAGGTGGTGTAGTTGCCGTCCTTGTAGATCTTTCAAGAGAAGACTGGATGAGGCACTTAGTGCCATGGTCTAGTTGATTGGTTAGGGCTTGGTGATAGTTTGGACTGAATGATCTCGGAGATCTCTTTCAACCTGATTGATTCTATGATGCTAAGAGCTCTCAGTTCCCTCATGTAAGAAAAGGGGCAAGCCCCCAGTCTGAGCTAGCATTGTGTGCTTTCAGCCCAGGGCTACATACAATACAATACAATAAACCAGGTTGGAAAAGATCTTCAAGATCATTGCGTCCAATGATCTTGAAGATCAACCAATCCAACCCACCTAAACAACTAGATCATGGCACCAAGCACCCCATCAAGTCTCCTCCTGAACACCTCCAATGATGGTGACTCCACCATCTCCCTGGGGCAGACCATTCCAATGGGCAATCACTCTCTCTGTATAGAACTTCTTCCTAACATCCAGTCTAAACCTGCCCTGGCGCAGCTTGAGACTGTGTCCTCTTGTTCTGGTGCTGGCTGCCTGGGAGAAGAGACAAACCTCTGCTTGGTGACAAGGATGAGGGCATTGAGTCCATCATCAGTAAATTTGCGGACAACACCAAGCTGGGGGCAGGTGTTGGTCTGCTGGAGGGAAGAGAGGCTTTGCAGAGGGACCTTGACAGGCTGGACAGATGGGCAGAATCCAACGGCATGAGATTTAACACATCCAAGTGCTGGGTTCTGCGCATTGGCCACAACAACCCCATGCAGTGCTCCAGGCTGGAGAGTGGCCAGGCAGAGAGGGACCTGGGGGTACTGGTTGATTGTAGACTGAACATGAGCCTGCAGTGTGTCCAGGTGGCCAAGAAGGCCAATGGCATCCTGGCCTGCATCAGGAACAGTGTGGCCAGCAGGAGCAGGGAGGTCATTCTGGCCCTGTACACTGTACTGCTTAGGCTGCACCTTGAGTCCTGTGTCCAGTTCTGGGCCCCTCAGTGTCCAGAGAAGTGCAACGAAGCTGGTGAAGGGTTTGGAACACAAGCCCTATGAGGAGAGGCTGAGGGAGCGGGCGTTGCGTAGCCTGGAGAAGAGGAGACTCAGGGGTGACCTTCTTGCTCTCTACAACTACCTGAAGGGAGGTTGTAGCCAGGCAGAGGTTGGTCTCTTCTCCCATGCAACCAGCACCAGAACAAGTGGACACAGTCTCAGGCTGTGCCAGAGCAGGGTTTAGACTGGAGATTAGGAAGAAGTTCTATACAGAGAGAGTGATTGCCCATTGGAATCGGCTACCCATGGAGGTGGTAGAGTCACCTTCATTGCAGGTGTTCAGGAGGAGACTTGATGGGGTGTTTGGCTGCATGGTTTAGTTGTTTAGGTGGGTTGGATCGGTTGATGGGCTGGACATGATGATCTTGAAGGTCTCTTCCAACCTGGTGTATTGTATTGTATAGTATTCTATAGTTGTAGAGAGCAAGAAGGTCACCCCTCAGTCTCCTCTTCTCCAGGCTAAGCAACCCCAGCTCCCTCAGCCTCTCTTCATAGGGCTTGTCTTCCAAACCCCTCACCAACTTCGTTGCCCTTCTCTGGACACATTCCAGCAAGACAACATCCTTCCTAAACTGAGGGGCCCAGAACTGGATACAGGACTCGAGGTGCAGCCTAAGCAGTGCAGTGTACAGGGTCAGAATGACCTCCCTGCCCCTGCTGGCCACACTGTTCCTGATGCAGGCCAGGATGCCATTGGCCCTCTTGGCTGCCTGGGGCACACTGCAGGCTCATGTTCAACCTACAATCAACCAGCACCCCCAGGTCCCTCTCTGCCTGGCCACTCTCCAGCCACTCTGGAGAGACATATATCAGGAGATATAGCCAACTGGTCAAGGGAGAGGATTGTCCTTCTTTACTCCTGTGAAATCCTGCCTGGAGCACTGAGTCCAGCACTGTGGCCCCTACCACAAGAAAGAGCTGGACTTGTTTGTGAAGGCCCAGAGCAGAGCCGTGAAACACTCAGAGGGCTGGGACATCTTCTCTGGTATGAATGGCTGAGAGAGTTCAGGATGTTCAGCCGGCACAGAAAGGCTCTGTGAATACCTTATTGCAGACTTTCAACACAAAAGAAAACAAACAAAAACCTCAACCAACCAATAAACCAAACCCAAACCAACCAACCAAAAAATACCCCAAACCAACACCAAAAAACAAAGCCAGAAAACTAACAAAAGCCAGGAGCTTGTAAGAAAAGATGGAGGGAGACTTTGGCCTGTGATGAGGGAGACTTTGGCCTGTAATGACAGGAGAAGAGCTAATGCTTTTAAACTGAAAGACAATGGGTTTAGATCAGACATAAGAAGACATGTTTTATGACAAGAGTAGTCAAATTCTGGAACAGGTTGCCCAGAGACATTGTGGCTTCCTCATCTCTGGAAGTGTCCAAGGTTGGATGGTGCTTTGAGCAACCTACTACAGTAAAAGATGTCTCTGTCTATGTTAGGAGGGTGGGACTAGATGATCTCTGAATGTCCCTTCCAACCCAAATAATTTTGTGATTCTAAATAACAATCAATGTTATATGAACTTAGACATCCCAGATCTGGAGCTTTATGTTGGTTTAGAGTACAGGCAGCAGGTGTGCAAAGCAGGCTTAAATGGTTTCATAGAATTATAGAATGGCTTGAGTTGGCAGTGACCTTAAAGATTGTCTAGTTCCACCTCCCCTGCAGTAAGCAGGGACACCTCCCATTAGACCAGGTTGTGCACAGAGTTTTAAATATAATTAATGTAAATGTGTGTCTTAAAATAATAAATTCTAAGTATGTTTTTTCCTTTTCTCCATTTCATTCTTAATATAACCCCAGATAATTTTCTTACACCTTTTTTAGTCTTGCTCATATTTTACTTCTCATCACTATTTCGTGTTCACCAAGTGTCCAGAAAAGTGGGCAAATTTCTATGCAGTAATGGATTTGTTTTAGTAGTCTATAATACAAGCAAGATCTTAAGGTGTTTTTTTGTAATGCTTTCATCCAGTGTATTTATTGCAGAATGTGTATTTTATGTTATCAAGATTAATTAAATGAGGCTTTAGGAAATGTTGTCAGGAAATACTGATTTAGAGGCTCAGGTGACATCTACCGCAAAGTTGACCTGTCCTTTTTTGAAATTATGGATATTTTTTCCTTTTATACATCAGTTTCAGTGAAAACATGTACATGACAAATCTGATGTCTAACCACAGACAAACATTTTGTCTTTGTGTTCTTTGAGAGCCATGTCTTGCTTCCCATGGAGCAGCATATGTTGTTGAAATGTTGATTCATTAGCTATCCAGATCAGGAAATCCTCTAGAAAGCACAATGGCTTCCCTGAATATGTGTCTGGGTTTACTAACACAGCAACAAAAGAACACCCAGAAGGGTAAGCAGACATTCCACAGGAAAAACAAACAAAATTCAAAACCCCCAAACTCCCAAACTGGTGTGGCAGAAACTTATTATTTCTTCTTTCTTATGATAGAGATGTCAAAATCGCTCACAAATGTATTAAATAAATGTCAATGTTTAGATATAAAATATATTCTTTTTTATTAGTCCTATTTTACAAATAGAATAAAATAATAATAAAAAAGAAATTAAAACAATTCTTATTAACAGCATGAACTTCAAAAGTGTTGGCATTTTAAAACAAAAATATGTTCAACAAAAGGAAAAAGAAATCCTAGCATCTAAACTTAAAGATGGCAATTAATGCACTGATTTTGAACAGGACAGCCAGGCAATGCTTCCTTGATTTTTAACCTGAAATTCAAGTTCCAAAGAAGGTATCATCACTTCAGTGAGGATAAGATCTCAGCTTGAATTTAAGGTATAACAAAATGGTATCTAGACAGTGATACATGATTAAAAAAAAATCCTAAAAAAAAAATTTAAACAAGTGTCTAGTTGCATGTACCTATGTATTCAACATTTATCTAAACCTTCTTGCATCTAATGAAAACATATTTATAATGATGTTTATTTAATCCTATCTGTGTCTCAGTTCATAAAGTTTCTACTCATTTTTTTATAGGATCAGTAGTGACTATATTGTTGCATGTTTTAAGGAGAAGGTTTATCATACAGGTACATGTACTGTGATTAATTTGATTTTACATAAAAGACAATGTACTTGTGTGAAGCAGTTTCACATCATTTTCAGGCAATGGATATTTGCAATTAGTAAGAATGAATTGCAAGATAAAACTGCACATTATATTGCTGGTAAATAAAGTCATTGAAGTCTTTCGAGTCATAGTTCCCACTAGCAAATTCTAAATTTGTAGTTAGAAAATTAATTTTGTGTTGCATTAAATGACTGAACAATTGCACATAGAATGATGTCTAGTGATGTCAAAACCTCTCCTAACATCATTTTTTTGTTTTTGCAAGGAAAGATGGCCCAGTAATTCCCATACAGTTTTTGAAAGAAAAACTAGTTGAACAAACTTTTTTTTTTTATTATTTAATGAATGAATGTATCTCCTTACACTTTTGAGTGCAGATTGAACATATGTCAAGTTTCTAAAATAGAAATACAATTTATTTTATTCAGGTTTATGTCCTGAGTATGGAAAATAATGTATAATGCTGCAGCCTACTATCATGGGAAATTCAATGAAGCAAGCTTGCTGCCTGATGTGTCAAACAGTGACAAAAATACCTAGTTAACCTATGCTGTTTACTGAATAGAGAGATTAGTGACTACAAGTGATTTTGCAGCCTGTTTGGCTGAATCTCATGAAATCAAAGTACATTCATTGCTGTGGAATTAAGAAAATGTGCTCAGTATTATTAGGATGATCAGCCATAAAAATTATTTTGAGACTGCTAATGAAGGAGCAAGCAATTCCTCCACTGGTACGACTAGATACAAAAGATTTCTACATTTAAACTTTTTGCACTTCCTTGCCTATTTGAGATAAAACTGAAGTAGTTGCTCCCTGTATTGTGATACTGTTGTGCTTTTGATCCATTTCCACCTGCTATTAGATGTATCTCACAGCTGCTGGACAGGAACAGTTAATATCACAGAGAGTGAGTTCTATTTCAAGAACATTGTTGAAGCAACAACAGTGACCAGAACAGCAAGAGATAATAGGAAATGAAATTGTTAAACATTTGTGATTTCTTTACTGATGAATTATCCACAGACCTGCCCTATCTTTCATAGTATAAATGTTATAGATGTTATTTTTAACTTGAATCTATGTAATCTAGGAAAATTTTAAAGAAATTATTGTGTTTAATCTAGAGTCATATATGATCCCTCAGCAAGAGCCAAAATATTAAACTTCAGCTCCTGAAACCTATTATTCAAAAAAGAAATCAGCTGTCTGCTTAGGAACATAGGTACAATGAAGGAGAGAGTATAAATTCTACAGCTACAGTAGTCCAAAATGATAATACGTTTCTTCTAAGAAAATAGGATGATGATGTCATTAATTGAAAGGGCACAAAAAGCACAGGGAAATATGGTCAGTATGACAGGGACAGCAGAAATTTTCTCTCCGATACCTAACAACAGAAATCTGAAAATGCACTTAGTACATTTCTAACCATTAGACTGAGCCATAGCACTGTACTTTCATGACTTTATTTTAATGTCATTCAGTTGAAGACAGCCATTACAGAGGGATCCGTGCATGGCAGTGAGGGAGAAAAGATTGATGTATCTTTCTTACTTTAGATTATCCATAAAGGTTTGGGAGTAGTAAGGGAAAGGATACAGAGAGAACTCTTCGTACTAAATAGAAGAAACAGTTAAAACAAGTATCAGGAATTTTAATTGAGGGGAAAATAAAACAAAAAGAAAGGGGAAAAAAATTATTCAATTTCTTAGGAACTCAGATTAGAAATAAATGCATGAGAAAAAAATGTTAAACTGCCAGCTTGTGATTTTTAGGACATAAGGTGGAGTGATGAAAAGAATTGGAGAAAAAGGCAAAGCAGCTTATTGTAAGTCAGACCTTATATATACTCCCAAGATGAAGGAGTCAGTGCTCTGGAAGAGACTGCAAAGGGCTGCTGTATTGGAAGGCAAAGTAAGAAATAAGACATCAGAAGTGGAAAGTATTAACACATAAATGATGACAAGAGTCAAGAGTCAAGGAAGAGACACAAGAGCCATAAGACGTGAACAGCAAAGAGACCCTACACCATTAAACTGAGAATAGATGAGAGAGGCAATAACATCTGGAAGGAAAAGCTCCTTCAATATTCATGGTTGTAATGGATATATTCACAAACTGATAACTTCTCAGGCTACAGAAGAAATGCAGGGGACAGGGAAAGAACAAGTGGTTGAGAATAATCAACAAATACAGGCATAATAGAGAATCATTGGCACAGGTCAAGAATAAATAATTCCAGAGAGACTCAGAGCAGCAGTATAAGTTTCATTGTGTTGAATGCCTCCTTAGAGGAGTCCTTTATTCTTGTGTTCTTGTAGAAGAACATTGAAAAATTAATCTGCTGATTTATGTGTTTATGCAAGCAAGGTAAGTACCCTGTTTCTTAACTGGACAAAGTGGAAAGTTTGATTGTGGAGGGTCAAAATCCTATCTGTAGAAAACAATTTGTATTTATATTTACTTGTACTTAATGAGAAACACTCAACCTAATTCAATGCTATTGTAAGGACTTACTTCGCATATTAGCCCTTAATTAGTGCACATAATGTACTATGAAATGAACATTACCATGTTACTCACAGGGTGGTTTTTTTGGTTTTGTTTTTTTTGCTTATTTGTTTTTTTAATTTAATTACTGTAAGCTAATTGATGAATTCTGTTGTAAGGAAGCCTGACAAGACCTACATATAAAAAATAATTTATTTTGTTGCTCTACATGAGTACTTTTCGGGGTAAGATGCCTATAGAATTTATTTAGTTTTTTCAGAGGAAGTTTGACAGAAACTCAGCACTTTCACCCAATCAGCTAGAAGAGATAAAGGCAGGAAATAGTTTGGACACGTGGACATTATTTGCTTTATTGGTCTTAAATAAGTCATGTGGCCAAGTGTATGTTTACAAAACACAATTTTCATTCACAGTTATTAATCTAGAAAGTACTAAGTCTTACCACTTACATAATGCAAATCCATGTACCATCTCTGTAAACTCATCAACGAGTTTGGAACAAGCAAACAAAATTGCCATGCTTGCTGGATAACCTCAACTAACATTAAATTGGTGGATGATATAAGAGTAACTTTTTCAAAAGAATGCCTTTTAGTTGTGAAAGTAGACAAATAGTTTCTCAACAGACTGTCTAAAGGCTAAAAGGTATATTTTTACTATTCTAAACTGAAGTAAGACCAAAAAAATAGTATAACTAAGCCATATATCTTGAGAGGTTGTTAAATAATTTCTAAAGAACAGTAAGTGATTTTTAATTGATCATTTCCACCATATGAAGCCAAGCCAAATTACAGTCTAGATTAGGTGAAATAGTAAATGCATGTTGTGACCGGTTTAGGTTGTGCCTTTAGGAAAGGGACAACTGCTGGGATACTCTGGCTGAATGTTTTTTATATTTAAACGGCAACAAGATAGTCTAAACTAATTTCATTGGTAGATTGCTAGAATGCAACTTTAAGTTCTGTCAGTTCAGTCTGTGTTCAGTCTGGGTGCAGTCTGTACTTTTCTCTCTCTGTTCGTGTGGGCCTGTTTCTCCCTCTGAAACAACAGCTTTGCCGGACAGAAGCGACCTTGAATTAACAAAGCTAACCAGATAAGAAAACTAATTCTTGCATACGCTTTGAGCTAACAGAATTTTTCTCCTTAATTGCCTTTCTCTCTCATTCTAACCCTTTCTGGGAAAAAAAGGGAGGTAGGGGGGGGGGGGGGGGGGGTTCAGGGAACCCCCCCTGGCTGGCTGGAGGGAAAAAGCTTTTCTGTATTACGTTCATTGCTGTTCTGTATATATATTGTAAATACTGTATATTTGTGTACATATTAATTGCATTCCATTTATGCATGTAAATACAGCTTATTTAATTTGCTTTTCCAACTGAGTTAGCTGTGGTTTCTTTGTGTGTGTGGGAGAATTTTCTCACCCTAACACACATGTGTATTCAGGAAGTATAAATAAGTGCACCAAACACTGTTGTTTTGGTGATATGAAAGACAAGAGGAATGTCTTGAGGCTTTGAATATATTGAAGCTTGAAATTTTTTGCTAGGTTAGGGATAAATGAAAAAGAGATATCAGTAGGCATGAAGATATTTTAGCCTTAGTTTATGAAGCAGTGAAAAAACATCTTAGAAAGACAGGAAATAGGAAATAATCTTTCACTCAGATCTAATAAAATATGGACAAAAAAAAGCTAAACAAAATAAACAGTAGGTGGTCTTTGATTTCAAAGGAATACACTTGAAGAAATTAGGAAAATAAAAAATTGAATGAGACAGAACTCCAGGTCTCTAAATCAAAGTACAAATCAAAATTATACTGGATGCCAACCTAACTTGTTCCTTGCTGAGTCAGGTGAATCCAAGTCTTGATTAATATTATAACCATTATTCACTATCTTGTTTTGTCTCTCTCTGCTAAGATTTAGATTCTTACTTATGATTGTGTTAAGTCTTAGCTTTTCTTCTTCCCTGAATTTTTCAAACATGCTCAAATAATACTGGGCTTTGGCATTCCTCTAATCTTGATCCTGGAGATTCATGACCATGATCATGTTGAAAAGTTGTGAGTTTCAGTGATGCACATGTTCTTATCAAAGTTTAGTGTCCTCTTAAATAGTCCCATTAAAAATTAGTAAAATTCTGTTGAGTTCAACAGCACAGTATAATTGAATGATTTTGCAAACTTTTAGTAAGAGCAAGCAATTTAAATTAATGTAATAAATTTATATTACATTAAAAAATTTATTTAATTACACTTTTAAAAATAATTTTTTAATAATAGTAAACAATTTTTAATAATAGTAAGCAATTGGAAGTTGAGGCATAGAAAGTTTCACTTAAATATGAGGAAAAAATGTTACACTGTGAGGGTGATGGGGCACTGGAACAGGCTGCCCAGGGTGGTTGTGGAGTCTCCTTCTCTGGAGATGCTCAAAACTCACCTGGATGTGTTCCAATGTAATCTGGTGCAGGTGATCCTGTTCTGGCAGGAGGGTTGGACTAGATGATCTTTCAAGGTCCCTTCCAGCCCCTGAAATTCTGTGATTCTGTGAAGCAAGGTGTGTGAGTTTTATAAAGTATTATTTATTCCCTGTGGTTTTATGTAGGGGAAGATCTTCCTTTGTTTAAATTAGAGAAGGCTTGTGTTTAGTCTGTGACTCAGAGGAGAATGTAAACATCTTGTAACTGAGGGAGAGAAATTAGGCAGAGTTTGTTTGGAGGTGTTGAAATACTGTTTTGTTGTTTTAACTTATTGTATGCCTTAATTACACGCATGCCAGTAGAAAATAACCAATTAAGATCTAACACCTATGCTTTCAAAAAGACTATATAGCTTTGTTGTAAAACATAATAAACATCTTCACCTGCTTACATCGTGTCCTGAAAGCTTTTCTCGGAGTGATTCAAACATCTATACAACAATTGGTGAGTCATGACATGCACCTTGAGCAACTTTTCATTACGACTCCACTTCCACCATCAACCAGACATTTCAATTCTAAAGGACTGTGGTGATGGTCATGCTCATCAACATCACAAGTGGTTGCTTTTAGATTAATATCTGTGAGATTAATCTATTGACTTTTATGCCGCTGGTGTTCCCTGATTTTCATTAAAAAAGCATGAGAGGTGCAAGAAACATGACAGACACAAGAAGCGTGACAGGTGCAAAAAAAAGTGCAATAGACACAAAAGGCATGATAGGAGCAAAAGAAATGTGACAGGTGTGAACATCCAGACATTAAAAATAAGAAAGAAGAAAATACAAAGATGAAAAGAATAAAGAAGAAAATAACAATAAATAAAAAATAAAGAAGAAAAACAATGAAGAAAAAATAAAGAAAGAAAAAATAGAGACACCTATGAGAAAATAAAAGGGTTGGAGCCTGAAAAAAAGTAAAAGAAGAAAAAAAAAAAAACAACAAAAAACCAACAAGACCTAAAGAAGCGATTCCTCAGAATTATGAAGAGAACCAAGGGCTACCTATCAGTGGAGTTGTGACCATTTTAGGCTGTGCCTTTAAGTGGAACACTCTGGCTGAATGTTTTGAAAAGCAAAGATAAGTCTAAACTAATTTCATTGGTAGATTGGTAGAATGCAACTTTAAATATTTAGCTTTAGTTCAGTTTGAATCTCAGTCTTGTTCAGTCTGCCTGTCTTTTTCAGCCTCTCTGAGCAACAGCTGTGTTCTGTTTGTCGGGTGCTGACCTTCAACTAACAGATAAGAAACTAATTCTTGCATATGCTTTGAGCTAACAGAATTTCTTCCTTAATAACTACTTTTTCTCTCTCTAACCCTTTTTGGGGAAATAAAAAGGGGAAGGGGGAAAAGGGGGATTGTGGGCATCCCTCCTTCCTGGAGGAGGGAAAGGTCTTCTTGGGGATGGTGGGATTTTGGAGACTGCACATTCCTGGATACAGTCAGATTGCGAAACCTCTGTATGATGTGACTCAAAAGAGAAAGAGGTTCCACTGGGGACTTGAGCAACCAGCAGCCTTTGACCAGATAAAACAAGAGGTAGTTCAAGCAATGGGTCTGGGACCTGTCCGAGATGATCCAGACAGTTCTGGGCCCCTCAGTTTTGGAAGGATGTTGACTTGCTGGAGCATGTCCAGAGAAGGGCAACAAAGTTGGTGAGGGGTTTGGAACACAAGCCCTATGAGGAAAGGCTGAGGGAGGTGGGGTTGCGTAGCCTGGAGAAGAGGAGACTCAGGGGTGACCTTATTGCTCTCTACAACTACCTGAAGGGAGGTTGTAGCCAGGCAGAGGTAGGTCTTTTCTCCCAGGCAGCCAGTACCAGAACAAGAGGACACAGTCTCAGGCTATGCCAGGGCAGGTTTAGGCTGGAGGTTAGGAAGAAGTTCTATACAGAGAGAGTGATTGCCCATTGGAATGGGCTGCCCATGGAGGTGGTGGAGTCACCTTCATTGGAGGTGTTCAGGAGGAGACTTGATGGGGTGCTTGGTGCCATGGTTTATTTGTTCAGGTGGGTTGGATTGGTTGATGGGTTGGACACGATGATCTTGAAGGTCTCTTTCAACCTGGTGTATAGTATTGTATTGTATTATTGTATTGTAACATTTTGTATATGGCTGCAAGTGACAATGGTCCAACCTGGTGCCTGTGGCAAAGAGCTCCAGGTGAGACACGTGGACATCCTCTTGGTTTCTGGAGTCGAGGTTACAGAGGTTTAGAGGCTGATTATACTCCAATAGAGAAAGAGATTCTAGCTGCCTATGAAGGAGTAAAAGCAGCTTCTGAGTAATTGGAACTGAATCACAACTTCTCTTAGCTCCCAGATTACCAGTTTTGAGTTGGATGTTCAAAGGCAAAGGTTCCACACCACATCATGCCACAGACTTCATATGGTCTAAGTGGATGGCTCTGATAACACAAAAAGCTTGAACGGGAAATCTTGAATGACCTGGTCTGGTGGAGGTGATCACAAGTTGGCCTGAAGGTACCAACTGTACTAAACCTCCAGAGGAGAGAGTAACTTATGCTGAGGAAGCTCCTCCTTACAATGACCTGTCTGATGATGAAAAGAAATATGCTTTGTTCACAGACAGTTCCTGTCATCTTGTTGGAAACAAGCGAAGGTGGAAGTCTGCAGTGTGGACTCCAACAGGACGAGTTGCAGAGGCAAAGGATGGAGAAGGAGAATCCAGTCAATTTGCAGAGGTAAAAGCTGTCCAGCTAGCTCTTGATGTAGCTGAATGTGAGAGATGGCCAAAGCTTTATCTCTACAGTGACTCATGGATGGTAGCCAATGCTCTGCGGGGTTGGCTAAAGGACTGGAAAAAGAATGGTTGGCAGAGAAAAGGAAAGCCTATTTGGGCAGCTGACCTGTGGCAGGACATTGCTGATCAAATCGAGAGAATCCCAGTGAAGGTGAGACACATTGATGCTCACATTCCCAAGAGCAAAGCTACTGAGGAACAGCAACACAACCATCAGGCAGATTTAGCTGCAAGAGTTTCTCAGTAGACATGGACTCTGATCTTGATCTCAACTGGAAACACCGAGGTGAGATATTCTTAACTCGGTGGGCTCACGATTCCTCAGGACATCAAGGCAGAGATGCAACCTACCAATGGGCTTGTGACAGATCCATAGACATTTCCATGCATGCTATCACACAAGTCATCCATGACTGTGACATTTGTGCTGCTATTAACCAGACAAAGTGAATTAAGCCCTTGTGTTATGGTGACAGATGGTCCAAGTACAAGTATGGTGAAGCTTGGCAGATTGACTATATCATTCTAGCTCATTCTTGTTCTGGTAAGCAGTATGTGCTTACTATGGTAGAGGCAAACACTGGATGGTTGGTGTGGTGAAGGCACATTCTGCCCAGATACTAGATCTTGTCCCAGCATGTGGACAGGTTTCATTTCCTTCAGGAGGAAGACATAAGACAAGGCATTAGCTGGGCCAGCACGCACTCAGCGCATGCAGTGCTTGTGCGAATAGCAAGTATGGGCATAATCCTAGCTTCACGCTTTCTATAGGCTGAAGCCAGTTTTCTATGAGAGTGCCCGTTGGTCAAATCCAACCTCGAGGAATCTATAAATATCACCCTTTGTTGGTAAACAAGTTGCCCCCCTCTTTCACTTTGTTTCTGTACTTGCTCGAGAGAGCAGCTCTCGAGCCACAGCCTCTGCCATTGAGCTTGTTTTTGTTAGCTTCTATTATACATGCACACATAGTGAAAGCCTCTGCATCATGAGAAGCACTCTGATCGTGAGGACCACCCGAGGGGGAGGACCTTCGCTGAGCCTAAGAAGCCAGCGTCGTCACAGCCAGTCGTACCAACCGGGAGAGCCCACCGTGCCACTGGAGGACTAGACCAACCACCGAGGGTAAGATCTGCCCAGCTGTCGGGGAGAAGGGACTTGATCAAGACTGAGTCCACATATGCTTACCCCTGCTATAGCGGGAGAGGAGCAGCCATGTGTGCCACTCTGACCCTGTGAACCTCAGGGAAGACTAAAGCATTGTTTGTGCCTACACTGCACCGAACCCAGGACCATTCTGAGTGTCCTGCTGTTCCTTTAAGCCCAGTAACTGAGAAGCCGCAGCTCAGCGCAGTTGCATTCTCTCTCCAAGGCTGTTTACGTCAGCCCCGAGACTCATCACCACGGGCCCGACCCCATCACTATTGTTTGCTGTCACTGCCCAACCGGGAACTTCTGAGCCCGCCTACCAGCAACCGTCACCCCGCCCTGCTGTGCGAGCTGACTCCCAGGGCTGGCCCGTGGGGCTGAACCCGACCAGGACCTATCCTTATTGTCTGGAGGGAACCAACCGAGTCCTGAAGGAAACCTGCTTCCGAGCTAAGCCCAGGTTCCAGTATTCCCTCTCCACTGCTGTGGAGGGAGGAGACAGCAACCCAATGCCACTGTCTAACTCAGCTAGGAACTGGACCTGCAACAGTAGTCTGCCGGACCCCCCACCTTGCTACAAACAACAGCTACAGAGTATCTTCCATGTGTTATCCATCCACTTGCACTCAGATCAAAGTATCCGTGTGTAGCAGAGTAATCGCTGATGTACAGAGATTGCAATATTGCTGTATATAGCCAGAGCCACCCGCGTTCTGCCGAGTCGCCATCTAGTGGCCAAGTGGTGGAACTGCACCCTGCATTATATAAAATATAGAAATAGTCTGTAGTTTAATTAAGTTCTAATCATAATACTAAGCTACTTATGGAATGTATTTCACGAACATGCGCTAGAACATGTATATAAGTTGTTGATTATTCGGTTATTAATAATTTGACAATTAAAAAATATTTTCATAATTCATATTTCATATTAATAAATTTAATAACCTCTTCACAACAGTTGGAAACTTATTCAGTTCCACATGCACCATTCTTGGTCTGGAGACACAAATCCTGTGGGGACATGGAACTCCAGAGAGGATTGAGTCAGACAACAGAACTCATTTCAAAAACAACCTTGTAAAACACTGGGCCAAAGAGCATGGCATTGAGTGGATATTCCACATCCCCTAGTATGCACCAGCTGCAGGGAAGATTGAACGCTACAATGGTTTGTTGAAGACCACTCTTAAAGCCATGGGGGGTGGATCTTTGAAAAACTGGGAAAAACATTTAGCACAAGCAACCTGGCTGGTAAATAGTAGAGGTTCAGTGAATTGAGCTGGACTGGCACACTCAGATCTGCTACAGAAAGTAGAAGGTGATAGAGTTCCTGTTGTTAGAGAAAAGAATCTGTTAGGTTAAACTGTTTGGGTATTTTCTCCCTCAGGAGAGGCTAAACCTATCCGAGGGGTGGTTTCAGCTGAAGGTCCTGGTCACACCTATTAGGTAATGCAAGAGAATGGTGAAATTCAGTGTATTCCCCAAAGAAATTTAACTTTAGCTGAGAGAGTTTAATTTCAGAGTGTTGCAGAGCTACATCATGCCCAAAGGAAGAATACAATGCAATAGAACACAATAGAATAAACCATGTTGGAAGAGACCTTCAAGATCATTGCATCCAACCCATCAACTAATCCAACCCACCTGAACAACTAAACCATGGCACCAAGCACGCCATCAAGCTCCTCCTGAACACCTCCAATGAAGGTGAATCTATGAGTGTGGTGGTTTGGGCTGGGTGCTGGCCCAGATGCCACTGCATAGACCACACCTGGGAGGTCCCAAAAGGGTCCAGCCCACTGGGTGGTCACAGCAAACTAGGTATTTAACCCACAATTCCATGCTCCCCTATAAAACATCAGCATGGGGGTCTTCACTTCCTCTTTCGCCTCCTGCTGCTGCCTAGGTAAAATGGTGTGAGCCGCCTTCCTTGGGCCTGCCCAGGCCCAAGGCTGGGTTGGGGGGGGGAAGGAAAGAGCCCTGGGGGGAGGTTGGGTATACCCCCAGGTGGGGATGGGATCTCTCTCTTTGTCACGGTGCTTGTGGTTTTCTGTAAAACTTTCATTGTTGCTTTATTTGTTTTTTCTATTTAAACTTTCCATGACTTTTGCAATCCGTTTGTCAGAGATGTTATTTCTGCCCATGGTGGGGAGGGGGTCTGCCTCAAGCCACTACAGTGAGGAAATCTACGGTGCATGAACCCTGAGAACACTGAAAGCCCCGAGTCAACTGAGAGTCTCTGTTTCCCTTTTCTTTGCTTCGCCTGCAAAGAGAGAAACTGTTTTCCATTTTCTTGTTTCCTGATTTTCTTGGACTTCTGAACTATCTACACCTGAGGATAGCCGGAATGGACTATGAATTTTACATACAAATTGTAGATATTGTTTTAGATTGGATGGACAGTACAAACAGCCAATGAAATTGTTTAGAAGGGGTGGATTGTGACCATTTTAGGCTGTGCCTTTAAAAAAGGGACAGTGAGTGGAACACTCTGGCTGAATGTTTTGAAAAACAAAGATAAAGTCTAAACAAATTTCATTGGTAGATTGGTAGAATACAACTTTAAATATTTAGCTTTAGTTCAGTTTGAATCTCAGTCTTGTTCAGGCTTGTTTCAGCCTCTCTGAGCAACAGCTGTGTTCTGTCTGTCAGGTGCTGACCTTCAACTAACAGATAAGAAACTAATTTTTGCATATGCTTTGAGCTAACAGAATTTCCTCCTTAATAATTACTTTTTCACTCTAACCCTTTTTGGGGAAAAAAAAAGGGGAAAGGGGAGAAGGGGGATTGTGGGCATCACTCCTTCCTGGAGGAGGGAAAGGTCTTCTGTGTTACACCTTTTTTTTTTTTTCTTCTGTATATTTCTGTATATATTATAAACACTGCATATTGTGTACATACTCACTGCATCTCAACCTGCTTGTAAATATAGCTTGTCCATTTTTCGCTTCTCCAGCAGAGTTAGCTGTGGTTTCTTTGTGTGTGTGTGGGGAGAACTGAACCTCTCACCACCACAGGAGTGTTTTCTTCTGTACATATCATAGAATCAGTCAGGGTTGGAAGGGACCACAAGGATCACCTAGTTCCAAACCCCTGACATGGGCAGGGACCCCCCACACTAGATCAGGCTGGCCAGAGCCTCAGCCTGCCTGGGCTTAAACACCTCCAGGTACAGGGCCCCAACCATCTCCCTGGACAACCCATTCCAGGGCTTCACCACTCTCAAGGTGAAGAACTTCCTCCTCATGTCCAGCCTGAATCTCCCCACCTCCAGTTTCATTCCATTCCCCCTACTCCTATCACTACCTGATAGCCTGAGAAGTCCCTCCCCAGCCTTCTTGTAGGTCCCCCTGTGCAATCATTCATTGTTTTTAGGTGGGCTTCAGTTTTTAGAAGTCCTGTTAACTCTCACTTATTGTACTTTACAGTATTCAGTATTAAATACTATATTCAAATAAATGACTGCTGACTTCAGAAAAAAATTGCTTCTTAAATAAGGTACTTCTATTATGATGTCTAGAGGCTATAATATTTGACATTTGTAAAAGGGTGATGGAAAAAGATGTTAAAGGGAGGCCTAATGGTAATGAAACATACTTTAGACAGGAATTCTTACTGAAAAATTTCACTTTTACAGCTTTGTCTTTACCAAAAAAAAAAAAAACAACAAACCAGACCAAAACCCACCCTACCAAACAAAACAGAAAAAAAAGCCACAAACAACATAAAGCCAAAACCACAACAACCAAATAAACCTCCCAAAAGAGCTCAGATTAAATCTTTAAGCTTGGCTTGTAACAGGTGAATTGCCTGTAAGAGTTTGGCAAGTTCAGAAGGGCACAGTTCCAAAAGCAAAATGTTAAAATTTAGACTCATATATCAATTTCACTCTCCTTGCAAATCCTCACAACAAAGCACCAGAGATAATCCTCAACTTGGTGCCATGGTTTAGTTGATTAGATAGTGTTGGATAGTAGGTTGGACTCAATGATCTCAAAGGTCTTTTCCAACCTGGTCTATTCTATCTATTCTATCTATCTATTCTATTCTATTCTATTCTATTCTATCTATTCTACTCTATTCTATTCTATTTCTATGAAGAACCCAACTGAGTATATTTCATTTAGTTGTACTTCAAGACTGTGTGTTTGTTTTTTTTTTTCTGTGCTTAGCTTTTTAGCATCAACGTTGTGACATTTTAACTTGTTTGAATATTTCAAGGTAAGGAAAAAGGTGTTAAATAAACTAGGGAGAAGTATAATTTCATCAACTTTTTGTTTTTAAAAAAATTGTACCCTAAAATGTTAGACATTTTAAATATTCTCTCTTCTTATTAACTTTAAAAAAAAATCAGAGAAATAACATTTAAATTGCATGGTCCTTAAAAATATATTATCTATATAGAATTCATATTTAAGAACAAACATATTGTATTACATATAACTTTTATATTTTCCTTTTATTAAATCAATCTACTGAGTCATTTCAGAGAAACTTTGAATATACTGACATCTATGGCACTCGGTATATGGCTTTGTGACAGAGCTATAAATATCTACATAGCATCAGGGAGAAAAGAAGAACTATTCAGTAAATAAGATTATTGTCACATCTGCAATCACCTACAACATCAGCATTCATACAGTAAAATAGATGATGATAAAGCCCATACACCTGAAGAGAATGCATCATCTGAAGCTAGCATAAACATGCTTCATTACCATGGAAATAGTGTGCAGTACATGACAGCAGAGAAAGTCAGCTGAGACAAGTAATTTTAATTTTTATTGATAATATGATCACAGATGTGCTTTTAATCATTTCACCATTTCAGGTTTCTCATCAACTGTCACTAAAAATTTCATATGACAAGTAGTTTCAATGTTACAAATATAACCTAGAGTTACTTACAGTGCCTTCTGATTGGCAAGCCACTTTCTCTGTCAGTGCACAGCCCCAGAAAGTCTATTTATTTAGAAAACTTGAAGTAGGTCACTCAACCTCTCCATGATTTTGCATTTTATGCAAAGCATGGGTGACGTAAAAATTTTGACAATGCTCTCCCCAGAAAACACCAGTGCTTACTGGGTGAAGATGAGATGGCAAAAAGGCAGGACGGGATCAGAAGGACCTTGAAAGATATAGGATCAAAATGCTCAGATAATCTAGGGACATATAATTAAATTGAAAATCAAGACAGTTCTAATTCATGAGGCTCCCTGGATTCCAGACTCCTTTTACTTTAATTTTCAGAAAATCTTAATTTGTTGTATTGCATGACTTAGCTCTAAATTAATGGCAATGTCTGAGGTCTAGTTGGAGGCAAGAATGTATGATTCAGGAAAAAGTACTCACAATGGTTAATAAATACTGCATTGTGAAAGCACAACTAAAACAATACTGGAAATGTAAAAGCAATAAATATTCAGTTTCACATAGTACCAGATAATGAGTCCTACGTTTATATATGCATAGCACTTTTTGTCAGAAATCCCTTATGCTCCTTCTTTGCCCTCTACACTTAATAGTCTTAGAATAAGGAGTTCTACAAAATGTTAAGTAGAGTGGAAAAGTGTTGTAGTATTATAATTGGTGCATTTTTCTGAAATTCATGATACCATTAAGGTATGCATGGAGTTTTTGTAAGCATATGCTATGGGCAAAGTTAAAGTACATTTTTTGTCTGAGTCTACTGATAGCATTTATCACAGAAGGTATTCCACCATAACTTCTCTATTAAAACTCAGATCTCATTTTTTTAAGTTGCTTATTTTAAGAGACATTTCCTGTACGTATTTTTCTACTTTCACTGATAATTTAACCAGAACTGCATAAATTTTAATATATTTTAAAAAATTATTATTATTGAAAATTCAC